>CM042154.1:97796423-98053934 GCA_023376005.1 Doryteuthis pealeii
TATATATATATTATTATTATTTATATTTTTAAGGCAATTACAATACGTATATCGTATAAAATTCGATAATTATTGAAAATAAACATGACAAGCAAACTCAGCGAACAACATGTGCGACGTGGAACACCGTACAGCTTTTTCAACTTTATAAAGCTGAAACAGCTGTACGGTGTTCCACATGTTGCATGCATTATTCGCCGAGTTTGCTTGTCATGTTTATTTTCAATAATTATCGAATTTTATACGATATATGCATTGTACTTGCCTTAAAAAAATATAAATAATAATATACTTTACTTAACAACGCTCCAAAAAGCAAATTATCAAATTCTAATATATATACATATATATATATACACACACACACATAGATGCTAATAGGTATGCATCCAGTGTCCCTGATGCACAAACATCTAAAAAAAACGCAGTAAAATCATATCCATGCATCTCAATGTTTTTCTTATTTCTTCTCTCACCATTTCAATCTAACTGTAAATACATTTCAATAGTTTCTTAGAAAGGAATTACATAGGATAGGTTACAAGCTAGGAGTTAGACGGCTTTAGTTGGGACCCATAAATTTTCCCGAGGACTCATTCAAAGCAAATATATGCGTCCCAGGACGCACTAAATCAAAAAGCTATCAGCATCACTATATATATATATATATATATATATAAGCAGACCATGGTTAAGGAGTCATCTATAAATGATTAGCTTCCAGGGTAAGAATGCACTTGAAACTACTTTCTATGGAATTCTAGTGTTTTGATTTAACATCCCAAAAATTGATCAGCTAAAAATAAAAGAGAAACAAAAAACAGCGACAATTGAAAACAACAAAAGTAAAAAGATGAAGAAACTAAACTAAACAAAACTATCAATAAAATTCCTGTAATAATGAAATGACCAAATAATTTAAGAATTCTTACACTTACACTATCAAAAAAGAAAAAAAGAAAAGGAAAAAAATTTTTTATTAAGAAGAATTTCTGTGATTCTCTGATAGAAATGTGTTGTTTTTTTGTTTTTTTTGAGCAGTGTTATCAATGCAGTTGTTTTGCTTTATAGAAACAAGAACAATTTCAGATTCAGATTCTTTTAGCTTTCATCGAAGTGTATTGGTGAATCTATTGAAAAGGTGAATGAAAGAAGCGAATACGTTCTTTATTTGCATTCAGGAATACCTTTTGTGCATATAAAAAAATACTCTCGACTCTCTGTATGAAAGGTATGAGAGGAGGGTTTGACAAAATAGCATTGCAGGACTGTAAAAGATAACAAAGAAATGCAGATGGAAAAAAAAAAAGGGAGACATGGTGACGACAACAAAGACAGTGAAAGAAGTGGGCTGGATCAGATTTAGCTCAGTTGATGGCTGTGAATAATCAAAAACTGCAGAGAGAGAGAGAGAGAGAGAGAGAGAGAGAGAGAGAGAGAGAGAGAAGAGAGTAAGAAGAAAGAGAAAGAGAGAGAAAGAGAGAGAAAGAGAGAGAGAGAGAGAGAGAAAGAGAAAGAGAGAAAGAGAAAAAGAGAGAGAGAGAGAGAGAGAGAAAAAAGAGAGAGAGAGAGAGAGTAGAGATAGAAGAGAGAGAAGACTTCATTAATAGACGTGTCTAATCAGAGTGAGATAGACAAAGAGCATCTATAGTTTAGCATAGCAATTATATATATATATATATATATATATATATATACACACACACACACGCATGTGTATACACATGGATACACCTGCTTGTATATACACACACACATACATACATACATACATTATATATATAAATATATTTATTTATTCAATAGTGCTCAATATATCATCAACAGAGAGCTATAATAATTATAGATTTCATTTTCTCGTCACTGGAATAATGTTTGACTCTCAAACTCTTTCATTGGGCCGAAGAGATGATAGTGATTATTCCAGTGACAAAGAAGTGAAATCTGTAATGAAAAAGTGGCTCGAAGGACAGAATTTTATGGGGCAGAGATACATGCTCTCATTCGAAGGTGGAACATGGAGCTATTGATAAAAAACGGTGACTATGTGGAGAAGTAGGGATGTGATGCACAGAGGACCAGCTTCATTTTGATGTATGATACATGTTCCTATGTTAGTAATTATACCAGTCCTAAACAAAATGGCATTACTTTTTGACTCACCCTTGTACAAGTGACATAGAATAAAAATGTATGAAAAGAGATTTTTTTATAGCAGAAACATCAAAGATGCTTCTCAAACATACATTCTATTAAACTAGTTTATTGACAAAAATCTTTTAATAGCCAAAGTTTTTATTAGGAGAAAGTCTAACATGATATCTGTTGGATTTTTCTGATATATATATTTACCAACCCCTCCGCACGAGCAGGATGTGACACAAGGTCAATTTCTTAAGCGGAGTTTAACAGGTTTGAATTCAGAGTTTTCCTTCTCCTAGACTGGTTGCCTAACCAAGGTTAAAGTGTCCAGACTACCCTACTATTTATCCATAGCTGGAGGGAGAGTAGGATTCATACCTTTCCCAAAGGTATTAGCACTAAGTGAAATGCAATTACCACATCCAATATTTGAACTCTGGGCGACAAGTCCATTTCCCATGACTTTAACCATTACACCACGCTCTTACCACGATTTTTCTGATATAAGGTGTGCTCCAGTTCCCCGCCTGGATTTATAGACTAGCCAAGGTCATGTGAGTTATCCTTGCAGGCAATCACTAGCAATACTGCGTGGCTGATAGAATATTTAAACCGCCCCAAGGTCATAATTACAAATGTGCTCACTGAAGACAGACATAGGATTACCGGACCTTTACCACTACTCAGGAAGGACTTATACGATTACCAGAGTAATCAAAGGATTCATTATCGAGGGACTCTTTACCAGGAACTGAGAACTCTTTACCAGAGGAACCAAAGGATTCGTTATCGAGGGACTCTTTACCAGGAACTCAGAACTCTTTACCAGAGGAACCAAAGGATTCATTATCGAAGACTCTTTACCAGGAACTGAGTCTTTACCAGAGGAACCAAAGGATTCATTATCGAAGAACTCTTTACCAGAGGAACCAAAGGATTCATTATCGAGGGACTCTTACCAGGAACTGAGAACTCTTTACCAGAGGAACCAAAGGATTCATTATCGAAGAACTCTTTACCCAGGAACCAAAGGATTCCTTATCGAGGGACTCTTTACCAGAGGAACCAAAGGATTCCTTATCGAGGACTCTTTACCAGAGGAACCAAAGGATTCCTTATCGAGGGACTCTTTACCAGAGGAACCAAAGGATTCCTTATCGAGGGACTCTTTACCAGAGGAACCAAGGATTCCCGAGGACTCTTTACCAGAGAACCAAAGGATTCCTTATCGAGGGACTCTTTACCAGAGGAACCAAAGGATTCATTATCGAGGGACTCTTTACCAGGAACTGAGAACTCTTTACTCTTTACCAGAGGAACCAAAGGATTCATTATCGAAGAACTCTTACCAGAGGGGAAGAACTCTTTACCAGAGGAACCAAAGGATTCCTTATCGAAGAACTCTTTACCAGAGGAACCAAAGGATTCATTATCGAGGGACTCTTTACCAGAGGAACCAAAGGATTCCTTATCGAGGGACTCTTTACCAGAGGAACCAAAGGATTCCTTATCGAGGGACTCTTTACCAGAGGAACCAAAGGATTCCTTATCGAGGGACTCTTTACCCTCTTTACCAAGGAACCTTATCGAGGACTCTTTACCAGAGAACCAAAGGATTCCTTATCGAGGGACTCTTTACCAGAGGAACCAAAGGATTCCTTATCGAGGGACTCTTTACCAGAGGAACCAAAGGATTCCTTATCGAGGGACTCTTTACCAGAGGAACCAAAGGATTCCTTATCGAGGGACTCTTTACCAGAGGAACCAAAGGATTCTTATCGAGGGACTCTTTACCAGAGGAACCAAAGAACTCTTTACCAGAGGAACCAAAGGATTCATTATCGAGGGACTCTTTACCAGGAACTGAGAACTCTTTACCAGAGGAACCAAAGGATTCATTATCGAGGGACTCTTTACCATTTATCGAGGGACTCTTTACTAAGAACTGAGAACTCTTTACCAGAGGAACCAAAGGATTCATTATCGAGGGACTCTTTACCAAGAACTGAGAACTCTTTACCAAAGGAACCAAAGGATTCATTATCCAGGGACTCTTTACCAAGAACTGAGAACTCTTTACCAGAGGAACCAAAGGATTCATTATCGAGGGACCCAATTCCACTGGACAAGAGCTCCTGCTTTAAAACCAAAGAATAGCCCTTAAAAACTTAACAATATCCTATGATATGCAATTGAAAAATGAGGCATTCACTTTGGCATTAATTAGTAGTAAAGTTGGTAGAGTGTCCTATTGTTGGTATCAGCTGGACAGTGAAGGAGTTATCCTCTTTTCACTAGCACTAGACCAGAGAGATTGTTTTTGCATCTCACGTGATGCACCACACCTACCATCAGCTCTCCACTTTACTGCACAGATCTAAATTGTTGACCTAAACCAGCTAATACCAAAAAATTTTTTTTGAGCCAAACACTGATGCAATATGTTTTTCATATTATAATAATAAACAAATAATTTTACCAGTCAGAAAAATGTTAAAAAATATATGTGGAAAATTTTTCATTTATTTTGTAAAATTTTAAACTATGGACTAAATAGAAATTGTAGTTTGAACTTAAAGATGGCTGTAATCTGGTGTTATTAAAAGTGGAACTACTGGGGATACTAATTTTAATAATATGAACTATTATTAAAATTAGTATCCCCAGTAGCTCCACTATGAGGAAGGTTGGGAAACATACTGGCTGAAATATAGAATTGAAACAATAAAAATGAAGATACTAGTTTAGATAATTTTCTAAATCATAACCAGCTCATCTTAGAAATTCAAACAATATGAGGAAGGTTGGAAAGCCCATTGGCCAAAATGCAATGAGTTAAATAACAAACATGAGGACACTTGTGTGAATAATAGCCTAACTTGAGACAATTCTTAGAGAGAAAGAGAGAGGGAGAAAGAGAGAGAATAACAGGTTTCTTTTTAGCAGAGAGAGAGAGAGAGAGAGAGAGATAAAGAGAAAGAAACAAACAGAATAACAGGTTTCATTTGAGCAGATTGATAATCAATAATATCCTGGTAATTATACATTAAAAGATCAATTAATAGCAATAAATTCATTTTGATTAATGGATAATCAAAATGGCCCAAGGCTATACCAAGTAAAGGCCTGCCAGCCATGCAACAGAAGTCATTGAATATATTACTAGAAATCAATTATCATTATTTCTTAAAATTCTTCAATTGAATGTTGATGTTCAGACATATAACTTTGATCCAGGACATAAAGAGCCAGATTAGCTCAGTCGGTAGAGCGTCTGACTGGGAACCACATGGTTCCTCACTCGATACCGGCCCTCACCAAATCAGCATATGAGAAGCGCAGGGTTCTGTGCAGTAAAGTGAAGAGATGATGGTAGGTGTGGCACCCCACCTCAGATGCTAAAAACAATCTCCTTGGTCTAGTGCTAGTGAAAAGGGGAGAGACACCCACGCTGTTTGACTGATACCAACTTTAGGCCACCCCGACGACTTTACTTAATGGTTGAGGAATGTATTTACCAAGAAGGATGTGACACAAAGTCAATTAATTAAGCAGAGATTAACAGGTTTGAATTCAGAGTTTTCCTTCTCCTAGACTGGTTTCTATACCAAGGTTAAAGAGCTTAATCTATCCTACAATTTACCATAGCTGGAGGGAGACTAGTTGGGTGCATACCTTTCCCAAGGGTATTAGCACTATGTGAAATGCAATTTCGTCCAGAATTTGAACTCGGGTCACTGTGTCCATTTCCTATTTGTGCCAATTATTAATATGGATATTTGCGCTATGTGAAATGCAAACAGCTGTGTCCAGGATTTAAAATTGTGTCAACATGTCCATTTCCAATGACGATAACCATTACAACACAAGCACCTCCTTATTGGATAAAGTAGCATGGTAAACATTTGGTCAGTTAGCAAACTTAGAAACTAGTTATCCCCAAAGATATTCAAATGTCAAATTTTAGGTAATTAATGAGGAAGTGCGTCCCGGTCTCCTGCCTCAAGAGTTGCTGCCCGGTGACTATTAAAATAACAACCCAGATCAGTCTATTCAAAACAATCCATCTATCTACTATCTCAATTTGTTCATATCTATCTATATTACTTTAAACACTAAGATTTTTTTTATTCATGTTTGTTTAATGTCTTGTTTTTAGTTTAAATAAACAAGAATTACGACAAAAAAAGAAGCCCCCCCCCTCCAAATACATTTACTTGTCGAAAATATCTATCTCTATTTGTTTGTATCTATCTATATTATTTTGTTTGTTTATCTATCTATCTATCTCAGTCTATTCAAAACTATATATCCATCTTCATATCTAAACAAGAATTATGACAAATTACGATAAATAAACAAGAATTACGACGAGCTTTGTTATTTTGATAGTCACCGGGTAGCTTGAGGCGGGAACCGGGACGCACTTCCTCATAAATTACCAAATTTTATATGTAACAGACTATGTTATACAAAATGATTGTGGCAGAAAAAAATATTTAATGATTTTTTTTTTTATTGTCACGAGTATGAAGATTCTTTGAGAGAAATAAATGGAGATTTTAAAATTCCACTGGATACAACTATTTAGTAGGTGTTTTTCTTTGTTTTATTTTTTAATAACAATTTATTGTTTTGAATATTAGAAAAATTATTGTTTCTCTAAGTGTCAATATTTATGATTTTTTTTCTTAAGTAATTCTTATGTATCATTTTGGTATTGAACCTGGAACTCTGTGTTCCTAGTTGGATGCTCTACTGACTGAGATAAACCAGTCCCATATATATATATATATATATATATATATATATATATATACTTCTAAATTCTACCGGTGTGGTAAACACCCAGATAACTCAGTTTGCAAAAATAAAAATTTCAAATTGGCATCTGGGGAAAAATTTTTTTAAAAAGAAAAGACCAACACATCTGTACTTTCTGAAAATAATAATCAGTATTGTATGTAGTGGCCAAAAGAAAAAATACTGGAGGAGTTTTCTAAGTTATATATATAAAAAGTGCTCAATACACTAAGTACAGAATAATTATAAGGACCTACATGAGTCAGAAACTATCTACTTGGTTTCACCTGAATGGTTCTTCAGGATAATAAACCTGAAGAACCATTCAGGTGTAACCTAGGTAAATAGTGTCTGACACATGTAGGTCCTTATATATATATATATATATATATATATATATATATATATATAGATAGATAGATAGATAGATAGATAGAGAGAGAGAGAGAGAGAGAGAGAGAGAGAGAGCAATAGAAACAACCGCCTTAATCCGACCCGGATGGAAGTCACATTCATTTTCCTAATCCACCCCAAATGAGAGCCTTTGTTTAAATGTAATAAAATATTTATAAGTCTTTATTTTTAGGGAAATAACAGGTAACTTTAAATGAAAAGGCCATTTTTAGTCATTTTTTGATAAATCCTTAGAGGATTGGGTTCTGGACTTGGAAATTTCACAACAGGATGTTAAGAGTTAAGAGAACATATTGCCTAATATAAAAATACCAGTGAGAATGATTCACCTCAGAAACTGATGTGAAATCTGTTTCAATTGGCACATATATTAAAATTCTCTGGGACATGAAAATATCTGATTTTATCTTTGCAGCTACAGAAAAATGGGAAGAAATAAACAAAAAATTAAAAATTAATATATATATATAACTAAGCAGAATCAAGTTATTTTGAATTAAAGCAAATATGCACATTCTGTCTAATTCTTCATCACCATTTCAGGAGGAGGAGACTTGTAAAGAACTATTTTCAGTTCTTAAAGGCTTACAGTCATCCTTTCTCTGTTTAAAAAGAAGAAAAAAAAAGTTTTCTTGTCTTTTTATATCCACATCTACTTTCCTCTTCTCAATCAAACGTTTAAGAGAAAATGCATAATCCGAGACAAGGAACAGATGGCAGTGACAACCGAGAGATGAGACAAAGGCATCCACAATCACAAGCATCCCACAATCACGTTTTTCAAATTGTACAGTAAAAAAAAACTATCGACCAAAAAATCCAAGATCTACTCTTTTTTTTCCATGCAAGTATTGGGCTAATTATTTTTGTTTTACGGCATATCAACCTCCGTGGGTCATTTAATGCCAGCAAAGTTTAGAAAAGGTTTGTAGTGATAGGGAATTTTTTTTTGTAAACACATTTCCTATTTAATTCATAGATGGGACCCTAACAAGTACTACCACTTCAGGTTGGGGCATGCAATAAGGACAATAGAGTTGGGACAATCATATAGGTGCTAGGGCTTGATGTGACCAGCCAATTAATCAAAGGAGGCTCTCCAAGCTCCCGTCTAGCCTAAGGACCAAAGTGGAGTGTTGCATGTCATAGACAGCTCATCCACCTGGGTTCCATTCTTAAGCATCACGGGTCGTTATCCACGGCCAACAGGTGGCCCTATTGGGTGAGTTTACCCCTCCCCAAAGGTGCAGTCAGTGTATTCTAAGGCCCCAGCTGACAGGTCTGTATAGTACATGTATGTATTTATTATCACATAGAAAGAAATATAGTACTTGTATGTATTTACCAACCTTTCTGCACAAGCAGGATGTGACACAAGTGGAGTTTAATGAGTTTAATGAGTTTAAATTCAGAGTTTTTCTTCCCCTAAACTGGTTGCCTAACCAAGATTAAAGAGCACAGTCAGCTGTAATATTTACCCATAGCTGGAAGGAGAATAGTTGGATGCATACTTTTCCCAATGGTATTAGTACTGTGTGAAATGCAAACGGCCTTGTCCAAGATTTGAACTTCTGTTGCCAACTCCATTTCCTATGACAGTAACCATTACACCATGTAAGTAAAATCGTCAGGGTGGCCTAAAGTCGGTATCACCCAGACAGTGAGGGAGTCTATCCTCTTTTCAGTAGTGCTAGACCAAGGAGATTGTTTTTAGCATCTGAGGTGGGGTTTACCGCACAGATCCCTGTGCTACTCATATCCTGAGTTGGTGAGACCCAGTATCGAACCAGGAACCTTGTCATTCCCAGGCAAACACTCTACTGATTGAGCTAACTGCCTGATATATGTCCTAACATAGACAGCATTGCTAAGAAATATTAAACCCTTGTTTTTCATTGATAAAAACAGGAATTGCTAATAATGTTCTACAGTTTATTGTTTCTAAGCCAAAATTACATTTTTTTAACTTAACTCTTAGCCTACTAAGTTTTTCTTCACGGCTGTACCAAATTTTCTTGGTATTTTTTTTACTCGCATGATGGGATATTTAAAAATTAACTATCTATTCACCTCAGAACTCATTCTATTCAAATAAAGTCCTATTATTATTGTAATCTGAGTCCTGTGAGAGCCGCTGCCAGCTGATTATGGTAGGATTGCAGTGATGGGAGAGCTGCTGTAAGCAGCTTAAAGTAGGCAAAGAGTTAAGTACAAGGTTAGCCAAGATATTTTTGTTGCTTCTAAAGTGTAACTCAAGAACAGAAAAGTTTGGAAACTACAGAGTTAGATATAAACCTGTTCAATACTTCAACAGTAAGTGATATAAGCAACCTGAGTCCTTTGTTTATCAAAATAACTTAATTCAGCATTAAATAACCTGAAAGTGTTGATATGCCGTAAAATAAAACTAACCAAGCAAGTTAGATAAAATAATCAGCCACACTATATTTACTAACAGAGAAAAATTGTTATAAATATTCTATCATCATGCTCATAACTACCTACCTACGTGTGTCACACCCTGTCATCACCTCAGATAAATAATAGACCATTCCATTTTGATTTATAAGATATGAATGCATGTGTTCAAATGTTATTCTCTATCATCACCTCAGATAAATAATGGACCATATTGTTGTAATTGTGAGAAAAGAAAGGGAAGAAAAAGAACATGCTACACATCAGAGGGAAAAAGAAAGCAAATAAGTAAACGTGAAATAGGAAGTGACAGCACTTATCGTCTGTTTCAATAAGATAGAAAAAAAACCCAGAAAAGACAGAAAGAAAAAGAAAGTTAGAAAAAATAAGGGAAAAAAATAAGAGAAAGAAAGAGTTTTGTCAGAGATTATTATACTTTTTACATATTGAACAATTTGCAATAGCTCTTAAATATATATACATATCAAACATTGTAATAGTCAAATTATCATACCGTGGTATATCTACAGTTTTTGCTAGTAATTACAAATATTCAATCATCAAATAGGATACTGCCTAATCTTCATAGTGTTGTGGACTAGCCTAGCTTACCTTTTGTAGAGAGTAAATGACCTGGTCCAAGACTATTTGTACACTGACGTTTTAGAACATCTGTGTGATTACTGAGACTGCGAAGATTACAGAACCATTACGTGAACCATCTACCTTGATGTTTTAGCACTCTGTTTGTGAGTTACTCTATGTCTGGTGCAAACTGTATTTAGATGTACTATTATACTGAATATTGTATGATCCAGTATACAACAGATATATATATATTTACTAACCCCTCCGTGCAAGCAGGATGTGACACAAGGTCAATTTCTTAAGCGGAGTTCAACAGGTTTAAATTTAGAGTTTTCCTTCTCCTAGACCAGTTGCCTAACCAAGATTAAAGAGCCCAGTCTGCCCTACTATTTACCCATAGCTAGAGGGAGAGTAGGATCCATACCTTTACCAAGGGTATTAGCGCTAAGTGAAATGCAATTACCACATCCAGGATTTGAACTCGGGGCGATGAGTCCATTTCCCACACCTTTAACCATTACACACGCGGTTCCAACAGATATATATTACATATAGACAAACTAGTGTTGTGTTGTGGACTAGTCTTGCTTACCTTTCATAGAGAGTGAATGCGCTGGTCGAGGACTATTTATACACTGACGTTTTAGAACATCTGTGTGAATTCTGAGACTGCAAAGATTACGGAACCATTACGCAAACCGTCTACCTCAAAGTTTTGTAAACCAATATGATTTTTAATGGAAGTGTTAAGTATTTTTAATCTTGTAAAAACTATTACATGAACCGTCTACCTCAAAGTTTTAGCACTCTGTTGCGAGTTACTCTATGTTGGGTACAAACTGTATTTGGATGTACTAGTATACAGAATATTGTATATATATTTACCAACCCCTCCACACAAGTTTGAATTCAGAGTTTTCTTTCGCCTAGACCGATTACATAGCCATGGTTAAAGAGCCCAGTCTGCCCTGCTATTTACGCATAGCTGGAGGGAGAATTGAATTCATACCTTTCCCAAGCACCATGTGAAATGCAAACAGCTTTGACCAGGAATTGAACTTGGGTTGATGAGTTCATTTCCCACGACTCTAACCATTACACCACACACCTCCATAAATATTGAATATTACTGAATATTGTATAATCCAGTATACAACACATAGTAACACTGAGCATCTTCTGTCAAAGTTGGCAGTGGTGTAACATACATTTACTGCTACTACTGCATTGGTAGCCATTGTGGCATGACAGAAACAAGACCTTCAGTCAAAAAGAACAGTGCAGGAATGTGCACTTAAGGACATTAATACAAAGTGATTATAAACATTTGATTTCGGTATGCTTTCATTTTTTTTTTAATAGGTTGGTTGGATTTCACAGCATGTCAAACCTTGTTGGGTTATTGTTAGGTTTCAGACCTAACGAAAATAGAGTTACTCCCCTTGATCAGTAGGGGGCTGATGGGAACTCAGAAACGCCAGGACACTTTTGGATTGGGCTCGTGCAGGACGGACGCATTCACAACACGTGTGAGCTAATTAAGTCACTTTTAGGGTATAAGCATTTTCTACCCTGTGTTAAATAAAACCTTGTTGATTTCCAACAACCTGGTCTTGCATTTTCATTCAGTGCTCTGTATTTTATCTGTATGTAAAAACGTAAGTTATTTTATGTCGAAGATGTTTTTGCTTTATTCATTTTTGTTAGGTATTTAATATTTTTTAAACACATTTTTTTTATCTATTTAACCCATAGATAGATGGGACCCTAATGGTTACTGCCACTCTGGGTCAGAATGGATCTGGAAGTAATGGCAATGAAGGGGTACTCCACACTCTCCAATTTGAACCTCACCACTAGATGCTGTTTAACATCATACCCAGGACA
This sequence comes from Doryteuthis pealeii, assembly GCA_023376005.1. Classification (NCBI taxonomy): domain Eukaryota; kingdom Metazoa; phylum Mollusca; class Cephalopoda; order Myopsida; family Loliginidae; genus Doryteuthis; species Doryteuthis pealeii. The sequence continues at coordinate 97,808,676 of CM042154.1, forward strand.
CTAAGACTCTCATCATCCACCACCTTCTAGCATATATATGATAAAAAGGGTTGGGAGTTTGCCATAAGAGCAATAATGTCGGGACAATCATATAGGTACTAGGACTTGTCATGACCAGCCAAGGTCTCTCCAACTGCCAGTCTAACCCAAGTAAGGGCCAAAGTGGAGTGTTGCAAGTCATGAACTGCTCAGCCACCAGGATTCCGTCCTTAAGCATCACGGTCAGTAAGCTTATTTTATTTTCCGTGCTGATAACAATAATGTTTCCTCACCTCATTATGATCCCCACACCCTGTAACAATTAAAAGGTGTGGTCATTGGCAGGATGCATTCCTCAGTGGTGCAGATAAAAGCTGCACATCTGTTCAATAAGATCTCTCCCAGAATAGATTTTTACCCAAATATCTAAGGCATTTACTGAGAATAAAATTCATTACAGAATAAGACAAACTTGCTTAAGTACTACACAAAGGCAAGGTAAAACTATACAGACAATGGTCAGATTTTTTCAAAGGTTATTCAGTTAATGTTGATCAAAACAAATATTACTAAACCTCTCCGACAATATTAAAATTAAAACTAAATTAAAATTAAAATTAGAAATTAGTGAAATAGATCACTAATTAGGACTGATCCTATTCTAGTAGTGACCACCCCAAGCAGATTTAACAGGTTCGAATTCAGAGTTTTCCTTCTCTAGACTGGTTGCCTAACCAAGGTTAAAGAGTCCAGTCTGCCCTACTATTTACCCATAGCTGGAGGGAGAGTAGTTGGATTCATACCTTTCCCAAGGGTGTAAGTGCTATGTGAACTGTAGATTCATCCAGGATTTGAACTCGGGTCAAAGAGTCCATTTACTATGACTAACCCTTACACCACAGCCTCCAACTAAATTTTTTGGTATGATTTTTCTTTAAAATTTGGCTTGCTGTGGGATTTTCTAAAGATTTTGTATCTTGCTACCATTTAATTAAACAATTTTAAATCCTTTTTTGTGCAGAGAGAAACAAGAGTTCCCAAATATACTTAATGTGTGAGGTCCAGATGCAAATTTAGTCCACATAACTTAAAAATTTTGGATCTTATGCAAAAGTACCTCTACCGCAGCCCTAAATATTAAAATGAATAAAAATACTTTATTACTTCTAAAACTTTAGTGAAAAAGTCGTTTTCAGAAGTATCAGTGAATAAAAAGTTCTCTTATAAATACACTTACGCAATATACCCCTCCTGGTAATTTTCACCTTTAGTTGTTAAAATTCCTAGCATAAAATTGTGCGTGCGCATTATCTGAAATTATCTTTTATGATATTTTTGTGTTAAAGCATGCAGTTGTATTGTTTTCAAAACGATTCTAAGATTTGTATATTTCGCACGGACACATTCAAAATGGCTACCGTCTTGTTTCAAAGTGAAAGTCAGTTGGCTAAATTCCTAGCATAAAAAAAAAATGAACTTAATTGTTAATATTAAGAACACATTTTATGATATTTTTGTGTTAAAGCATGCAGTTGTATTGTTTTCGAAAAAGTTTCTAAGATTTGTTGCACGGAGACTTTCAAAATAGCTACCGGCTTAGTTCAAAGTGAAAGTCAAGGGAGGTTACTCTAATTGCCTTATTTGCTAGGAATTTTAAAACTAAAGATGAAAATTACCCCCCTCCTGACACCAATAGTGTATTGTAATTGTGAAACTCCAATTTTTATTTTATGGTCAAAAGTGAAATCCAGCTATAAAATCTGTTGCCAAATGTGCCACACCAAAAGAATTAATAATCATATAATTTGAAAAAAGGCACAAGTAAAAATTTGCCTTTAAAAATAAAATAGGGTTATTTCTATTTAAGGGATACAATTTATTTGAACTGAAAAATGAACCTTAAACCTTAAGGCTTCCAGTCCAGTACTCTACTCTGACCATATTTTCTGGCATCAAAAACAAACCAACTTCCATGATATATAGCTAAATTTGAAGAGAGAAAAAAAATCAAATCCCCTTTCTTTATAGTTAGGTGGGGAGGCCTAAAAGAAACAATATCCCTCCTCAAAGATGCAATGTAAAATTTTAAAGTTTATTTTAATGTCTTTGATACTGGGAAATTCAATGCTTAAATACTGTAAATTTTACCAGTATAAACCACCATAAAAGGTAGGAAGGCTATTTACAAAAGAAAAAAAAAGAAAAAAAGACAACCCTTTTCTAAGTTATTGTTAATAAGGCAAGGCTCTAAATTCCAGACTCAGTGACCAACAGCTCTGTGTTCTAACCACTGAGCTACAAACTACTGGCTATGTTGTTTGTCACATATTTCCATTGTTATGAAGAAGGGGAAAGAAAACAAATACCAACACTGAAATAATAATAAATTCATCACAACAACAGGCAAGTAGAAAGCTGAGGAGAATTTTCACAAGAGATGAGAGGCAAGATTGAAATAGTCAATGGTGCATATGATTAAATGAAGGTCAACAAGACAAAATGTCAGAGACAAGGGCAGGGTCAAATTGGAAGGGTGGTGGTGGTATAATCGGTGGGGTATAGGGCTTGGCAGGATGGTGGGAAAATCGGTAGGGGTGTATAGAGCATGACAGGGCTGGGGAAGTTCTGCCATTTAGGGAGAAAACTGGAATAACATGGACAGTCAAGGTTTTTTTTTTCAAACAATACGTGGAAATATTTCTTTATAATGAAAACTTTCTTAGCAATATTTGGATTCTGCCATATTGTGGAAGCACCTTTAAAGTATAAAGAAAAACTTTTTGATATACTATTTTTATAAACTGAGATCAATACAAAAAATTTGAAAAACAAACCAAATCTGTAAATATTTTGAAAGATTTAAGCAACTATGAGTAATAAGATTAAGGTTGTTTTTCTTTTCTTTTTTTTCTACAAAAATATTAAAATTAATTTTAATTGACAATTTGAACATTTTTTAAAATTCTGTAATCTTAAAATTTAATACAATATGAAAAAAAATTAAAAAGGTGTTTACTTTATAGTGAAATCCAAATATAAACCGTGGTTATTTTTTCAAAAAGATATTTTATATCTAAATTGCATTGATCTAAATGTATATATATAAAAAAAAAAAGAATTTAAAAAAATAAATAAAAATTAAAGAGTTATATGGTGTGATATGTTAATATAATGTGCCTATTTGGCTTGATATTATTATACAATGCATGTATTAAAGTGTAGTTAAGCAGGTATGCGTAATTATTTTTGCTTGTTAACTAACAAAAGTCTAAAAATCAAAACAAAAAATAAGCTTCTCTAGAATTTTTTCTTGCTTATCCAATGAAATAATATAAAAATTATAGTCATAAATTAACATTTAAAAAATAAGGAACAACAAAAAAATGATAATGTTCTTTTGATAACTCTTTGTTTTGAAAGAGTGAATATATTTGTTTTAACAGCAGTGGATGGATGATCAAATAAAAGATGATTTAAATTTTTGTTAAAAGATTTTTTTTCTTCTAAAAACGTTTGTCAGAATTAATGTCAGTTTTTTCGTGATGCAAATTACTTATTAGACCAGGTGAAAACCGTGATTAGGGTAAACTGAAGCCGAACGTTTTAGACCTTATTTTTCCGCTGCAGGAATCCTTGGGGAATAAGAAAAATTTTGTTAGACGAGCCAAAGCCTAGCCCATTTACCAAAACTTTTCTCATTCCCCAATGTTATCTGCATCGGCAAAATATGGTCTAAAAACCTTTGGTTTCGGGTTACCCTTACCGCGCTTTTCACCTGGATTACATTTGGAACATAAAAAAAAAAATCTTGCTAACTTTCTATACTATGTGTGTGTGTGTGTGTGTGTGTGTAGTATTACAATATATATTAAAAATCAGAAAAGCACAACCATTTCGTTTTTGAAAACTAACAAAAAAAAAAAAATTTGGTCTGAAAAAAAAAAAAAAATCATCAAAGCATTGTTGAAAAACTTGAAAAGGAAAATAAAATCCTATTTACTTTATGCTAAAATAAAGGTGTGTGCAAAGGTTTCCCGCTGAAAACCCAGTTTTAAAAAATAAAAAGAGACGGGAACTCTTGTACACCCTTAATATAACCTCTTTAGTCCAAATTATTAATTCTTTACACATCTTGGCATTCCACAATACCTAACGCATGGTTTAATTTTGTTGAAATCATACCTTGAATCAGGTGTGTAAGGATCTGGATCAGGAACACAAAAGTGTTTAATTTACTATTTTAAAAGTTAAAGTAGGTTATATCTTGTCGCGTCAGTAAACTAGGATTTTATTATTATTATTAATTTTTAATTTTTTTTTTTCAACTAATATTTTGATTTCCATTTAAAAAAAAAATTGTTTTTTTTTGTGTAAAAATAAAATAAAATAAGAAAAAATAAATAAAACGAGACAGATCATCAGCATGAATAAAAGAAAAAAACAATCTTAGATTTCTATAGAAGCATAACTATAATGCGTTCTAGGAGTGATGTAAGGTGCTACGCACCTTTTAAAAACCCGTTTGATAGCTGCTCTGTTGAGATAGGCCACAATCAAGGCAGTACAGCTGATTACAGCAAATACTAACCATATGACGATATAGGAAGTTTCCATGGGTTGTATTGGTTCACATTTCAAATCTGTGACAGCCAGACTGAGTACCTGAAGATCGCGATATTTATCCTTGTAGCTGTCAGCGCAGACTACATTTTCCACATCTTTTACTCTGTGTTTATTTGCTTTCAACCACTCATAAAACTCTATTAAATAACAATTGCACATGTAGTTGTTGTAGCCCAACCACAAGTCGGTTATGTTGGGCATAGACTGATTAAGCAGTGTCAAAAAAGAGCCGAGGAACGTAATTTTATTGTAAGAAAGGTCCAGTTGAATGAGATTGTAAGAGCAAGGTTCCATTCTCACTTCGGTTAAGTAATTATTAGACAGATTGAGTCTTTTTAATGACTGGAGATTACACAACATATCTGTACTTTCATTAGTCAGGGTGATGATTTCGTTGTTGGCCAGATTCAGATCTTCCAGGGTTGTACTGGTTTTATTCAAGACGAAAGGAAGACGGATTAAATGAGACGGTTTGTTCGGGCTACTCCATTTCGCCAGGGCACTATCAAGATTCAAGATTTTTAAACTGGACAGACTCTCAAATACACCAGTGTGGTTGGCATCCAGCATCTTCCAGTTATTGTCACGGAGAATCAGTGTTTCCAGTTGAGGAAGGCAGTGGAAGGTTTTCCCGTGGATTTTTTGGATGCCATTGCTCGACAGATCCAGGTATTTAAGCGTTGAATACTTGCGACCTGTTGTGTAGCGGGCACAAGCACCAAAAAGGTTTGCAGGTAGATCAGTCAGATTATTACCTGTGACCCTAACACTTTCAACAGTGTGGGGGATCGACAGGAAGAAAGTGGCATTAGTGAAGTCCGTGTCCACACATATTACACTTGTTGAATTACATTGGCAACCGGTAAGCTCTGGTGGACAAGAAGGGTTAATACTACTATTATTGTTAATATCAGTCTCATTTTGTCTTTTGGGAGAAGTTTTATTGGTGGTGGTTGTTGATGTTATTGGTGGTGGTATAGGGGTACTAGTGATGGTTTTGTTAGGGTTTGCTGTTGTAGTAGTGACTGTAGCGATGGTAGTGGTTGTTTGCACCTGTGTGAGTGCACCACCCTTCAAAGCTTTCGAGTCAGTTACATTAAATTCCTTTATATCGTCTTCACTTATCGTTGAATTAATTGTCAACAAAACCACCAGACCCACCAAGATTAGATTTAAATTGAAATGCATCGTTTTTGCAATAATCAAGAATCTTTTTTTTTTTAATCTTTCAAATTTCACTTATGTGAAATAGTTTGATAAAATAGTTGATTTTAAAAAAAATCAGCTTTTTAACTTAAAAAGCACTTTGTTTTAAAAGGTTTTTCTTTTTCCGAAAAGAAAGTTTTCGTACGTAAAATATAAATAAATCCAATATTTTCCTTCGGTAAATACCACAACCTGTATTCAACACACTTTAAAAAAAGTACAGTTAAGTTGTGAAAAATTGAATTCTCCAATTACTTTCTCTTTTATAATTTTATTTTTTCCAAGTTCCAACTGGTTTCATACAATCGTCAAAAGTATAAAACTTAAAAAAAACAAACAAAGGATATTTAGTTGTTTTTTTTCTAAACTGACAATAAGTCAAGAATTTCTATGTAAGTGGGTGAAAATAAAAAAAGGAGCAATTTTATTTGCATATCATAACTTTTAAAAAGTTGGAAAACTTCTTAAAGTCACTCTCGTCGATATTTATTTATTTTTTTCTGCCTAAATATAAAAAAATAACCGCACATCAATCATAATCAAGAATTGTTTAAAATGTCACATTTTGTTTTTGACGGAATAATGTATACTCACTTTAAAAAAAGGGAACAAGATGTAAATAAAATAATCAATTAGTCTTTAAAATAAATTAAAATTGTCAAATCAGATCTTAGTAATTTATTTAATAAGTAATAATTATACTTGCTTTTTTTGTACTGGGAGCCTAAGAACTGCTAACGATTTTCCCCCATGTGGTGTACTAAATTAAAATATTCAAAATTCAATGTTGCTTCCTCAGGTAAAAAATCCCATTTTTTTTTCTTCTTTTTTTTTTTTTAATAAGGGTGGGAGCAAAACAGCAGTATATAAGTGGGAAATAAAAGAAATCCTTGCAACTTCAATAAAAAATACAGGATGATATGAATTTAAAAAAAATATCACATCAACCTTTCCATGACATTTTTTTTTTCTTTTGATTTTAAATTCGAGTAGAAATCCAAACAAATGTCAAAAAAATAAAAAATAAATTTTCTCTCAGTCGCACCTGTTATAAATTTGTTCAATTTGACTTAATTTTTTTTTATTTGAGTCCATGGAGTTCGAAGTTTGAATTTCTTGGAATTATAACTAAAATCCAAAAAATATAATTCTTTAAGTCGCTTGCCGTCCTGTGCTGAATTAAACAGAGAAAACACCGATGATAAATAATGCTGGTGACTGACTGTGCAGGTGAGGTAAGAAGAACTATGTATTTATGTGTGTGTGAGTGTATGTGACGGGAAAACAAAAAGCAGATGTTGTTTGCTTGAAGAGGAAAATCAGTGTGAGCAGCCGGCAGCCCAACAATCGCGATCATAGCCGCAATATCACACGTGACCCGCTCTCATTGGATATAAAAGCAAATTATTTCTTTAAATATAAATAAAGTAAAATTCATTCAGAAATTCAAATAAAAAATATAAAACATTTTTACCACTATTTGCAGCCAAAATAAATGCAATTTTCTCAGTATATCGTTTCTTATGTAAGGAAAGGAATGCGCAGAAAAGAAACAAAAATGGTTCCCAAATAAAAAATACGTACAAGATGCATTGGTGGTTTTTGGTATTAGTTTTGTGATTTTATTATATTACTAACTAACAGTATTAAAGAATCCTTTGAGTTTATTAATGAGCAATGAAATTAATTGTCTGAGAGAAGAAAAAGAGGGTTTTAAAAATTTAATAAAAAACTCCTTATGATCGGGACTGATGATCCGTAATAGGAAATTCGAATATCATCCAATCAGAAAGTAGCTTTGTATAATGTCCGAACCTCTGTTATTGGCGAAGCGGGAGTGGAGCTGAACTCTTTTATGTTTACAACCAGGTAAATATGGCCTTTGAAGGCAAATTTTATTTTCTAAAAACGAATCTTCGTGTATTCAAATTACTATTCGGTAACTAATAGTGTTTCTTGAGCATTTAAAGGTTGTTATGGGGATAAAAATTCCGGGTCTGGTTGTCGAGCTTGGTGTTCGTTCTCTTGACTTGAAGATCACAAGTGGTCGTCCATTTTGCTTTTCTTGCCTCCTTCCAGGGAAGATTGACTCTAAACAACCAGAGACTACTCTTCATCTCCAACGTGCTTTATTTTTTTTTTGTCATTTATATCACGCAACTACACTTTATTTTTTTCTCTTATTAGGACAAAATTTGATTAAAAACACTTTAAAAATTGTCCATGTTTTTGTTAAAATTTCGATCCTTTTATGGGAAACGATCGCCTTTTTTTTATCATCTGTTTCCTCCCTGGTTTAAAGAATTAATTATTATTTATATTCCTGCAGGTGAAAAACAAATCTTGTTTAACAATTTTTAAAAACTCTAAATTGTGATTAATATACATATGACATGTTTGTCTTTAATTAGCATTTTTGAAACTGTTGTAATTAAAGCGAGTTTTCTTTTATCTAAAAAATAATCTGGATTTTGAAGGTTTTCTCTGTCAACACACGCTTTGGTTATTATTATTTTTTTTACATGTAATAAATTAACTATTTATTTTGTGCCATGAAATAATACAAAAAGTTTATATTAATTTATATATAATGATAACAATGATGATAAAAATGGTATTTTTTGATAGCACATGGCTGAAATCGTTTGTTGTCTACACAATCATTTTTACCTTGTTTATTTACTGAACAATATAATCTTAGTACGATACTCATCCGTACCAAGTACGAGTCCATCTGCATCAGATTACTAAATAAATAGACTTTATGAAATAATTGTCTTTCTTTTTATTTTCGATTCATTAAACATTGATAGGATATTTTTTTCTTCTAATTAATATCATCATCAAATTTAGTTGTGTATACAAATATCATTAGTCACCAATTTCTCTTGTTTTTGCAATGAGCACGACTTTATTTTTTTTGCCAACACTTTAAGAATACAATTTGAGATGATTTTGTTTACATCCCTAAAAAAGATTTTTGTTCAACGCAATTTTTGCTACCGATATTATTTTTTTTTTTAATCATTAATACTTTACCCTTGATCGTAAAGAAGATTATCCGTTTGATATATATATATCTGTCACCTTCATACTTTATCTGGATCTATTATTTCATCTTATCTTGAATATAAATTTGCATAACGTTAATTAGATGAAAATCCAAAATTACGATTTCAAAGCTTAGTTTTTAAAAAATGCAATGATCATCACCGTTCATACTTTGTGAGAGAAAACTGTTATAAACTCTCACATTTTTTAAAGTAATGTTGTTTGAACAAACTTAAAGCCATCCCCTTTATTTTAGTCGGGATTGTTGGTACAAAAAAAAACCCCAGTAAATCTTTACTATTACACCGTGTAATTGTAAAAAAATAAACAACCTCTTAAACAGGCTGTGATTTTTCGGTAAATTTTTTATATTACACACGTCTCATGAGGCGAGTGTAATAGTAAAATTAAAAATAATATCCCCAAAACCTTCATTGGTTTCCTCAATGGAACTCTTGGAGCTTTTCAAATCCAAGTTTTGTTTATACTGGGTTGAACATTATTTCCCCTTTTTTAGCCACAAAAATAGAACTCAGATATTTCATGTTTAGTGAATTTTTAGCATTAAAAAACATAACGTAGTTGATAAAATCAAGTTAAACCATTAATAAGTATGCTATGAAAAAAAAAATCATACGAGGATGAGTCAAAAAGTAATTACATTTTCTTTATTTCTTGTGAAGTTTTTTTTTTTATATAAAACTAAGGCCTACATTGAGACCCTAACAAGGCTCAGAGCAAGAATCTGACGAGTAAAACCCAACTTGCCAATCGACAATGCTTGACTACACCCAAGCCTAAGGACAAGGGAGAAAATCGCCTCATTTGGGTGGACAACTTTACCACATCCTCCATGCTTACCAGATTTAGCACCTTCAGACTATCATCTCTTTAGACCCATTATTCCAGTGATGAGGAAGTGAAATCTGTAGTGAAGAATTGGCTCAAAGAACAGTCAAAGAGAATTTTACAGGGCAGAGATACATGCTCTCATTCGAAGGTGGAACATTGATTGCTATTGAGAGAAACGGTGACTGACTATGTGGAGAAGTAGGGATGTGATCCACAGAGGACCAGCTCATTATGATGTATGATACATGTTCCTATGCTGGTAATTATACCTGTCCTAAACAAAATGGCATTACTTTTTGACACCCTCGCAATTATTAATCCAGTGATTAATTATGCCAATAACCTATATATATATATATATATATATATATATATATATATATATATATATATATACCATTATTGGTACATATTTTGTTTATAAATTCCAAGTTTTTCACTATAAAAAAAGCACATCTTTATGTACTAATATTATTGGAATATGTAAATATAGAAAAATGAAGATCTAAAATCAGTTGGATTTATAACTTTGTATCAATGAAACCGTGTAGATCTGAAAATTTATAAATACAAGCATATATATATTTAACAACCCCTGTGCACAATAGGATGTGACAAGGTCAATTTCTTAAGCAGAGTTTAACGTTTTCCTTCTCCTAGACTGGTTGCCTAACCAAAGTTAAAGAGCCCAGCTTGTCCTAATATTTACCCATAGCTGGAGGGAGAATAGTTGAATGCATACATTTCACTATTAGTGCTATGGGAAATGCAGACAGCCATGTCCAGGATTTGATATTCGGTCATCAAGTCCATTTCCTATGATGATAACCATTACACTATGCACCCTCATGAAATACAAGCATATAAATTGTCTTGTTTTGAAACCAGTCTTTCTTCTTGAGAAGTATGTCCATTAATGAGACTTAGCATTTTTTGTCAACTGTTCTCCAGTGATAGCTTTTTAATTTAGTGCATCCTGAAACACATGTATTTGATTTGATTGAGTCCCAGGGAAATTTGATGGGTCCCAACTAAAGTTTCTTGATAAATTGTAGAGTTTTTATCTATGAACAACTAAAGCCGTTTAACCCCTACCTTGTACCCCATAGTGTGTAATTCATCTCCAAGAAAATATTGAAATGTATTTACAGTTAGCTGGAAATAGTGGGGGAAGAAAAAAAAAACCGCTGGGACAGATGGGATACAATTTTACTGTGTCCTTTTAGATTTTTATGCGTCAATGATGCAGAATGTGTACTTATTAGTATCTCTGGTTCACACCAGAGAATTATAACATTGAGTTGACTCCTCATGACTGTCAGTTTTTAATAAAATTCTAACAGACAATTGTGAAATGTTACAAGTCCTGAAATCTTTTTGTTTTTAAACATATAGCAGCAACATTCAAAATCAGTTTTTATGTCACAGCTTGGTTTTTATCTAAGTTAGAAAAAAAATCAAAATAGAGCAACAACAACAAAGTGCTTAAATCTAAATCTGTAAAAAAAAATAGAATGCATCTGCCAGAACATTGTGATAAAATCAACAATGAGAATATTAGTCCAAGCATTAGTGTGAAATCACATTAATACATCATAATATTCATCAACTTACATTAAGAGACTAACTTTTTTTTATACATGTGCAGAGATGCTGATATGTACATATGATATGAAATCTAAAAAGGCGCAGTAAAATCATATCTTTGCATCCCAGTGTTTTTCTTTTTTTCTTCCTTCACCATTTCAAACTAACTGTAAATACATTCAAATAATTTCTTAGAAATGAATTACACTGGATAGGTTACAACGTTAGACAGCTTTAGTTGTTTCTCGAGATCATGAATAAAAACCCTACAATCTATTAAAAAACTTTAGTTGGGACTCATAAATTTTCCTGGGGACTCATTCAAAGCAAATATGTGCATCTCAGAACGCACTAAATCAAAAAGCTATCAGCATCACTGCATATGTGTAGAGATATAGTTGGCATCCTTCTGTCTGCTGAAGATAATGGCGTTCCGTCAATTTTTTATTTGAAAAAACTTTTTTATTTAAAAAAGTTTTTTTTTTTTTAAACTGTATCTGTTTGAGCGAGTGACTGAACAAGCCAATATTTGAATGTGTAGAGATATACATGGCATAAAAATAATTTTGTGAATATTGTTTTAAGACTGAAATTGCCAAAAGTTTTTGTGATTAAATTTCCTTGATATTAATAACATTGTACTTTTATTTTATTGCAGCTTTGCCATTCCTATGTTTGTCAAATTCTTGCCATGCCTTCCACAAGAAGTACCAGAACTTCAGATGGTGAAAGAAAAACGAATACAAGGTCAAAAGGAGGAGGGGCAGGCGGAGGAGGAGGAGGCGGAGGAAGTAAAACCAATTCTTGGAATTGTACAAAATCATCACCTCAAGGCCGAGGATTAACAAAACCATTGTCCACGCATTCTGTCAATAAATCTAAGACCAGCCAGATAGAACAAGACACCAAACATGGCGGTCGTAAAGGAAACAAGGTTTCAGAATCCAAAGTCACACCTACAAAGACAGTTGAGAAAGGCAAAAGAGGCAGGAAACCTCTTAGTGTTGCTGCTAAAACTAAAGAAACTGTGTCTTCTCTTCAAGATGACAGTAAAGAAGAGGAAAGTACAGAGTGTGATTCTCAACAAAAGGTAAGAACCACAAATGGATCTGCATGTGATCGCAAGACCAGTTTGGAGGACAGCAGCAACCTTTCAACTGCTAGTGAAAATAATCATTTCCAATCAACTAACCTGCTCAATGGAAATCAGGAGGAAATCTCCGAAAAAGAAACTTCTGATGATACTGGACATATCAATGGAAATGTTACATCAAGTGTTAGTAGCAGCAGCAGCGGAAATAATGCTAATTCTGCTTGCAGTTCTGTGTTGCAAAAGGAGAGAGAACCAGCATTATTTGGAGTAACTGACAAGTTGGAACTGCTTGAGGAATCCTGTGATGATGCCAAAACAAATGATGTCGATAGTGCCCTACATGATGGCAACAGTATTTTAGGTGCTGATCATCCTCAAAATGAGGTTTCTAACTGCTCTGATGCAATATCCAAAGGGAGTGCTAATCCTTTAACTGCTCAGGGTGATTTGCAGACAAAATCAAAGGTTTGCAATTCGGATCTAAATGCCGTTAGTTCTGATAACAATATTAAAAAAAACAATTTAGGAGAATGTGATAAAAATACATTGTCTTCCAAATCTCAGAAAACTAATCCAGCTGTGATGCCAGAGTCAACTGTTCGTAAAAGTGGGCGAAGAAGTGTTCCAAATAGGAAATATTTGGATATGGAAATGGATTTTTCCCGAAAAAAGTCCAAAACTGCCTCATCTCCAGGTAATATTCATGATTCATTAATTTCAAATTTTAAAAAATATTGAGTTATGTGTAAAGTCTGAATCTAACATGAGGGTTGGTTTAGCTCTGTCAGTAGAGCTATTCTATAAGTTATTTGGACCATATGACCTTTAGGCACCCCTTTTGTGATCTCGGTTAATAAAGACATATTTTTCATTTACACTGTCAAAATCTGGTTGTTTGTTAAAAGAATTTTTTTCAATCCAAAGACCATTTCAATGGTTTCTATTGAAGTTGTCTTTGAATAAAAAAAATAAACTCTAAAAATCTTAGAGTTTATTTTTTTATTCAAAGACAACTTCAATAGAAACCATTGAAATGGTCTTTGGATTGAAAAAAATTCTTTTTTGCTTATTGTTTTTTTTATAACTATATTTAATAGTCATAAATAAGTATAATTTTACTGATAAAATTTTGATAATACTACAGCTTTCCCATAATAATAGTGCAGAGATGCTGATAGGTACGTGTCCTGCGTCCCTGACGCAGTAAAATCGTATCCATTCGTCCCAGTGTCTTTCTTTTTTTTTCCCTCACCATTTCAAGCTGTAAACACATTTCAATAGTTTCTTAGAAATGAATTACACATGATAAGTTACAAGGTAGTAGTTAGACGGCTTTAGTTGTTTCCCCAGATCATAAATAAAAAAACCTACAATTTATTAAGAAACTTTAGTTGGGCCACATAAATTTTCCCGGGGACTCATTCAAAGCAAATATGTGTGTCCCAGAATGCACTAAATCAAAAAGCTATCAGCATCACTGCATTACACTTGAAAAACTCTTCTTTTTTCTTTTTTTCTTTCTTTTTTTTAAATTCATAGACAATTTCAATAGAAACTATTGAAATGGTCTTAGGATAGAAAAAAAAATTTTGCCTATTGTTTTTTTATGACCATCTTTAACAGTCATACATAAGTATAATTTTACTGGTAAAATGTTAATATTACTACTGCTGTCCCATAATAATAGTGTATGAAATTTACATATAGATATAACAAATTTTATGGGACAGAAATAGTACTGATCTAAGCATATGTTAAAAGAAGAAATGAGCTTTAATCTGTTTTTAGAATTATTACCCTTATCTTTTTATTGTAACCTGCTATCTCATTAACTTATTTAATGCTTAAGCTAAATTATAGAAATTGTTATGGTTTGTTCTGTACTATTAAACTTTACAGTTAATTTGCGGCAAGGTATTTTGGTTGTACTGATTTCTGAAAATGTATAAAGACTTGAATAGGCATAGACTTTTTATTATTATTGCATTCTCATAGGATTAAAAACTACTGATTTTTCATTGTTTATATTTTTCTTCGATTGGATTAAAATCAGTAAATTTTTTGTTACATAGAGTTTTTTTTGTCTAAATAAAGAAAAGCTTCATGAAAAAAAAAAAAATTAAAGAAACTGGTTATCACAAGTTTTAACATGAAAAACTAAAGGGTCATTCTATGTCAATTCAACAAATCAATCTCGGACCATATGACCTTTAGGCACCCCTTTTTGATTTCGACTCAGAAGGACATGTTTTTCATTTACACTGTCAAAATCCGGTTGTTTAACAGACGATTTTTAGGTTTTTTTTTTTTTTTTTTTAAATCATAAAACTAACCCATAACCCTAACCCTAACCCCTAACAAACAACTGGATATTGAAAATGAAAAACGTCCTTCTGAATCGAGATCAAAAAGGGGTGCCTAAAGGTCATATGGTCCCTAATAGGTTTTTTTTTTGTTTTTTTTTTTTTTTTTTTTTTTTTCATTTTGATATATATTTTATTTATTTATTTTTTTCATTTTTGATATATTTTAGATATTAAAGTCGTTAGAAAATTCTGAAAATTCTAAGTGATTATTCTCAACTATTAGGACCGGTTTAACTCAGTAGAGCGTTCGACTTGGAAACTCAAGGTTCCGAGTTTAATATCAGCCCTCGCCAACACACTGTATGAATAGCACAGGAATCTGTGCAGTAAAATGAGCTGATGGTAGGTGTGGCGCTCCATCTCAGATGCTAAAACAAACTCCTTGGTCTAGCACTAGTGAAAAGGGATAGACTCTTTTGCTGTCTGGCTGATACCAACTTTACGCCACCCCATCAACTTTTTACTTTTTTTAATCTCAATATACCATGAGTTGTAATTTTGCTGAATCATCATTTTCTGCTGATGGACATTTCCATTTTCAAAGTCAACAATCTTACAAACCCCATTATATCATCTGATTCACTTTTCCCTGCCCCATCCGGGGGTCCAGTGTGCTTCGGCCACTGGACCGGGTTAAGGTACAATTATTAGCATTGATCCCAGGGGGCTTTTCCTCCAGGCAATACCTGCCCCCCTTGGGGGCGGGCCTGGGTTTATTGCCCAGCGCTTGAGGCGCCCCCCTTGAGGGGGAATGCCGAATGAATCGACGCAATTTTTGTTCTCTCCCACCCATTAGCTTCGGCTTGTGGGTGGGCCCACGTTAAAACGAGGCCTTGTGCCCAGTCCATACTGATCAAAAATTAATGAAGTTTGATACCCTTATAGATTTCTAGTCAAGGAATCTAAATATCCTGTTTAGAATTTTACAGGGACTAACCAAATGTAAAAATTAAAATCTTTAGGTGGCCAACCACATGGAAATATAAAGAAATATTATTTTCAACCTTTAAAAGTAGCAAAAGGTGGCATAGTACTTGAAAATTAGAATATTTTGGGAATAAATAAGGTTTCCTTAACTGTGTCTGAAATCTACTAAATCCTAGACGTCTTAATTGTTTGTTCTCAAAAATTCTGATTCATGGTAATTTTGCAATTAGGATTTTCTAATATTGACCCATTGGACCATATGACCTTAAGGCACCCCTTCCGCGATCTTGACTCATGGGGACACTTTTACCATTTACACCGTAAAAATCCGGTTGTTTGTTAAGGGTTAGGGTTAGGGGTTAGTTTTATAATTTAAAAAAAAAACCTCTAAAAATTGTCTGTAAACAATTAACCGGATTTTGATGGTGTAAATGAAAAAAATGTACACACGAATCGAAATCGCAAAAGGGGTGCCTTAAGGTCATATGGTCCGACTCATTCTATTAAAGGTAATGAAGTCTATAAGTAACAAATCATTACATTGTACTAGCAAAAATATGTACACTTTGGGTGCAAGTATTTAAGTTTTAATGTAATAAAATATTATATTAAATTAGAAAGGTTTATGAAACTAAATAAAAATGCAGATAAAAAGATTTGAAACAGTGGGGAGTATAATTGAAAAATAGAACAACTGAAATTTACTCTTCCATCACTCCTGTCTTTCATTGCTAAATTTTCCTAATTTAACTATTTAGTTAAAATAGGAAGTAAAGAATAAAATTAGTTATTTTTTCTTGTTAATGGACTTCTTATATGATTTATCCCCAAGATTTTTGTTCATATTCATCAAGATAAAACCAAACAATTAGAAATCAATAATACCGAGCACATATTTATCAAAATCAAATTTTAATATCAATATGCAAATTAGCCTTCCCATTCACACTGTAAACTGCTGTTTTGTTGTATATATAAATACAATTGCATGATATTAGTATGTAGATATGGTCAATAGTATTAATAATGTAAAACAATTTTATTACTAATTGAGGTTTAAATAAAGATGAAATCATGGAGAATGTGACGTATATAACAAAAGGAATTGTAACTTGAGTAGTGATATAGTTTCGGTTACAGACAAACAAACACACAATCTCTATTATGATAAGAGATGATCAGTTTTCACTGTTTATGTCAGGTAAGAAAGACTGTTAGTATTTTGAAGAACACTCATGATCAAAAATGATTAATACTTTTAAATTTGAAAAAGCTCCATAAACATTTTAAATTACATCCTGATCACCAAATTGGATTTTCTAAATTTTGTATCTTGCAACCAAAAGTGATGCATTTTGGCTGGTGCATCTGGAACTCATAATACCTGTGTATGTACTTATCACCAAAATACAAAATCATATATAAGGTGTGTCAAAAAAAGTATTGAGATTTTTTGTAATTTTTGACACCTTGTAATCTGAAGAAGAAAAAAAATGTTCCATTCATTAATTTTTTTCAGAATACAAGGGGTGTCAAAAAAGTACCAAGTTTATAGCTGTATTTACCAAGATAGAAATGAAGAATGGATGGAACATAATTATTATTTTTTTTTTTTTTTCAGAATACAAGGTGTGTCAAAGTACAAAAAATCTCAATACTCTTTTTGACACACCTTGTATTTTTTGATGGGTTGATTTTCTAACAACTATAAGATATACAACATATTAAAATGAAAAAAAATTATTTGAAGTTACATTTTTCCATTTATTTGGTTGAATTGACGTGGAATGACCCAAAAGTAACTCTGAAAATCCTTCTTGTTGGTTGTAAATATTTGATTAACAAACAAGAAGTGGAATTAATTTTGTGAATAAGTGTTTATTCACATTATCATCAGAATATTAAAACTCTTGTTTATTTATAAGAGTACAAACATATAAAAAGTAAGTTAATAGAATATTATGGTAAAATTAGAAAGTATAAAAGGAATAAAGTGGAGTTTGTTTTTGTTTTTTAATGTATACACAAGTTAGGATTTATACAAATATTTATTGTGTGTAAAAAGTCCTGTTCCATTTATTGGAATTTGACAGAGTGTAAAGTAGGAATATACCAATTTTTGTAAACATTTTGTTAATGGGTTAATCAAATATTAGTGATTGAACAAGCAAGAGTTTTATTTTTTTTTTTTTTATGAAGTTTATTCATGTAAAAAATGAGCGAGCATGTTTAAGACAACCTATTTTTTTCTCCTTTTTTTTGATAAGAAGAAATTAGAATAAATATTACAAATTTTAAGACAACAAAAACCTCATAAATATTTTTTTTCTTCCAAAGTGAATATCAAAACCTTTAAAATAAGAATCACAATTTCTTTATTATTCCTTTCATGTTTTATTGATATTATTTCAGAGAAGAAATCCAGCAAGTCTCCTGAACAAGCCAAAACATCAAAACCTCAAAATTCTAGGTATGTTCACAAATATCTTTTTTACAATTGTTCTATTGTCAAACATGTTTCCCTATCTGACAAACTTAATTGTATTTTTGATTTTTGAAAATTTAAAAAAACAAAAAGCTAAGGCTAAAAATAGAAAAGAAACAACACATTTAATTTTTCAAGTTGAGGTTGAATAGTTTTTATTTTCTAAAGAATAGTTTTTATTTTCTAAAGAATAGTTTGTATTTTCTAAAGAATAGTTTTTTTTCTAAAGAATAGTTTTATTTTCTAAAGAATAGTTTTTATTTTCTAAAGAATAGTTTCCAATGATTTCAATAGTTGTTGAGCTCACAGTTTTGACTCCTTATTGAAAAGTTGGCTTGAAACTTCGGACCATATTACCTTTAGGCACCCCTTTTTGATCTCGATTAAGAAAGGACATGTTTTTCATTTACTCCGTCAATATCTAGTTGTTTGTTAGGGGTTACTTTTATAATTAAAAAAAAATCGTCTGTTAAAACAACCGGATATTGACAGTGTAAATGAAAAACATGTCCTTTCTTAATCAAGATCAAAAAGCTTATATGGTCCAAAACTTCTACTGCTTTTTGCTACATCTCATGTGTTTACAAATATTCAATTAATAAAAGATCTCTGTTTCTCTGAATTTTTGAGATGAGGTTTGATAATTGATATTATTCGGACTATTGTCCTCATCTTTATTGTTATCTTTACAACGTTTCGGCTGATGTGTCCTCCGGCCTTCTTCAGGTATTACTTGTCAGACTCAGGAACCTTCTCAAACTTCTTTTTATAATCGGGAGTCATCACGGAACTTTGAACCTTACCTTTATTCAATCCACAGGGGTATCCTGTTCTCATTCCACGAACCTTAGCTGGGGTACAGGGATTAAGCTGTGTTAATTATTGTTCTATGTTACTGTCACCCAAGAAGGCTCCCAAGTCCGATCTGAAGAAGGCCAGAGGGCACATCGGCCAAAACGTACAGATAACAATAAAGATGAGGACAATAGCCCAAATAATCCAAATAATACTAAAAGATCTCTGTTTCTTAATTCATTATTGAATCACTGTTTGATTTATATTATGATAATTAGATTTCTCTCTGTGTGTTTGTCACCATAATAGTAAAAACAACACATCATAGTGCATTTTTGTTATTGAAATATTTAAAATGGAAAATAAAGTGATTTCCAGTCCAATTGTAGAGGCACATGGTGTAATGGTTACTGTCGTAGGAAATGAGACAAGTTCAAATGCTGTATGCAGCTATTTGTATTTTACATAGTGGGAAATGTGCGAATCCAACTATTCTCCTTCCAGTTATGGGTAAATAGTTGGGCAGACTCGGTTCTTTAACCTTGGTATGGCAAGTAGTCTATGAGAAGGAAAGCTCTGAATTCAAACCAAAGGGTCTCTCTTCTCGTTAGACAGAACTACTTTGAGAGCTCCTCATCCTCCTAGGTTGTAAAAGGTGTAAAAAAGGTGTGATATAATCAACCTTGAAAAAAGAATTGTGCTACCAGATATGGATTAATTTTCAAGTATAAATTGCCAAAAAAGTCTGCTGGAAAGTGTTGTATACCCACATCTCAGGTATATAATACGAGAGAAACAGACAGAGTAGAGATGGGATGAGGGTTCTTACTTGTTACTCGTTGCTTCTAACTCGTCGACCATCTTCTCTTGTTGGACTTATTTCTCGGGCTGGTTCCTCTTTATTTCCTCGGGCTTGTCATTTTTTTGTTTAAATTAATTCAACAAGACTTGGTTGTTTTTCTTATAAAGCTTTATTTCAACAACCTAGCCCATCTTCAACCATAGCGGGGGACTGACTGGACTTATGCATCTGTTCACTCTAGATTTTTCGTTGTATCTAATCTAAAACTTCTCTAAATCTCCCACACCTTTAATTAGCATTCCCAGTTGATTTTTTTTATTTGAGGTCATTGTGATTTATTCATATTAGTTAAATAGAGCTGTGTAAATGGTGTTCAAAACTTTGAATTATGCAGATATCCTCAGTGGTTCAAAAGTTATGAGAATTTAAAGCCCCAAAATTGGGGGTACAAAAGTGGACATGATTTTGTTAAAAAAATGTCAAATCACAGACCAATTCAAAAGAAGAAATTCAGTAATTTCTTCACCATTTCTTTATTTTTGGAGCAATTTTGATAAAACTTGGAATTCTTATGTGAAATTGTATCAATGCTTTAAATTGTTATAAAGTTATAAAACAATAATAACAAAGTATTATTTTTATTTTTCAGTGCATCTACTTTGAAAAGAAAATTAGATTTAAATACGGAGAAAACACCAGCAAGCAAAAAATTGGCTGTAAAAGAACCTTCAGAAAAGCAGGAGAAAGAATCTCCCCAAAAGTCAGTTCCGACACTTCTCAAAACCGTGTCTCCTAAAATGAAAGCCACTTCAACTCAATCAACTCTAGTCAGTCCAGTTACAAGTCCTCAGAAAAAACAATTATTATTATCCTCTCCAATTCCAGCTCAGACAATTGCATCTCCCATTTTGAAAATAACCAGCACCCAAAAGTCCTCCCCCACTATTCCTCAAAAACTTGATCAGTCATCTTCTGCTAGTCAGCCAACGAAAACAGTTGACTTCATTGTGAATAACCCCAGCAGCAGCAGCAACAGCAATAGACAACCACAACCGCAATCACTTATTTTACTTGAAACGGAGCAACTTTCTGCTTCACCCACTGTGCTCACTGCCAGCAAAAATTCAGGCTCTGACCCTGACACCACTGCCTTAAGTGAGGAACTCTCAGAAAATCTCACCATTTTAAATGTACTGGATGATGATGATGCTGCTACTGCTGCTGCTGCTGATCAAAGACTGAGCCTACCTGTTAATAGTTCTAAAACCTCTGATAATTTCAGTAAGCCTTTACAACCAGCACTTTCTGACTCTGTCAGTTCTTCCTTAAATTCTGTATTAAATAATAAAGCTGAACACATTGCTGTGGTTCATTCTGCTGAGTCAGCTGATCAGCAAATCAATCAAAGGACAGATTATCTTGTTGGTAAGAATCTCAGCAAAGAATTACCAGAAACTTCTCCAAGTCTGACTGAGCCTTCAGTGCCGCAGATTGTGACTGCGACACTACCAAATACAATCCCTTCAGTGGCACTACAGAATTCTTCTTCCCTATTAAATACGTCAACCGCGACAGCAGAGGTCCCCATGACATATTCTGTAGAAATGGCTATGTCGTCTACAAAACCCATTATCTCTTTTACAGAAGGAATCTCGCAGGCATCACCGTACACAGTATCACTTTTAAACAACAATAACAACAACAACAGCAGCAGCAATAAGGATAAAGAAGCAGTTGAATCGTTAATAAATGAAACCCACATTGCCGAGAAAGTTAGCGAGGGTGGTAGTGTTATGATGTGCCTCTCCTCTGGAACTGAGGATTTGGTCCCAACCACAATGACCCTTGATGTAAATACTCATAATGATGCACATCGACTTGAAACTGAAGCTGCTATTCAGGAAATCACAGCCAGTTTCCCGCAGACATTTTCAAGCAGTGACATAGTGATACACGAAAAAGATCAAATAACCAAAACCTCAATATCGCTTGCAGAAGCTGCCAAGATGGTTGCCGAATCTCAGACCATTGTTGATTTGCCAGATGTGAACAGTCTCTCTGAATGCGGCCTAGAAGGACTCCGTAGCCATACTACACCTGTCACCCGTGAAGCACCAACTACAAACCTACCTACTGCAGTAGCATCGACCCAGACCCCACTACAATTACCTAGGAAAAGTTCAAAAGGTACTTCGTTAATAAAGCACCTTAGTATCAACAGGCACCAGCCAGGAAAGCTGCCTTTAGACATGGATGATGACGACGACGATGATGATGAAGATGATTTTGAAGACGATTTTGATAATGATGAAGAGGAGATAGTGAAGGAAGTAGAGCCTCGTAAAAGTACCCAAGAATTTATTGTTGTCCATCTGCCTGAAGGTACACAGATAAAACGAGAAAGAGTTGATTCCAAGCACCAGATGGAGGTAGAGACCATTTTCATTTATCTTTTAATTCACTGTTTTTCATATTTGCTTTGTCCCTTGTACAAGATGTGTTTTTGTACTTTTTGACACACCTTGTATTCTGGAAAAAAATAACATTCCATTCATTAATTATTTTCAAATACAAGGTGTGTCAAAAAAGTACCAAGTTTAAAGCTAAACTTAAAACTTTAAAGATAGAAATGAAAAATGAATGGAACTTTTTTCTTTTTCTTTTCAGAATACAAGGTGTGTTAAAAAGTACAAAAAATCTCGGTATTTTTTGACACACCTTGTGTTACCATATATACTTGCGTATAGGTTGCACTGTTTTTAATAAAAAATTCCACCAAAATCAGTGGTACGACCTACCTATTCAACATAAATGTAAAACAGCACTACTTTAATTTTTATATATCATTAAGTTACATATGTATATGTACCTTTTGTACATACATATATACTTACTGAAATGCATACAATATACATTTGAAAGCTTTCTTTTTGGATACACAAAATATACATATATCAAAGATTCCTACTGACTCATTGCTTTAAACTGACCTGATGCTGAGTTGACTGTTACACATTTTTACCCAGGTTCATTTATGTACTAAGAAAAGCAAATTTCTATATGTTTGCATTATGTATCACAGTTTATGGCAAAGTGTTCTAGATCATTAGATAAACTAGCAAATATATGCACCCTCCGGGTGCAAGTAATTAAGTTTAAATGTAATAAAATAGTAGATTAAATCAGAAAGGCTAATGAAACTGAATAAGAATGCAGATAAAAAGATTTGAAACGGAGGGGGTATAATCGGAAAATAGAACAACCAAAACTTACTCTTTCATCACTTCCGTTTTTCAATGCTAAATTTTGCTAATTTAACTATTTAGTTAAAATAGGAAGTAAAGAATAAAATTACAGTTATTTCTTCTTGTTAATGTATTTCTTTTAGGATTTATCCTCATATTCATTAAAATAAAACCAAACAATTAGAAATCAATAATACCAAGCATATTTTTTATTAAAATCAGTTTTTTTAATATCAATATGCAAATTAGCTTTACGTTTACACTGAAAACTGGTATTTTGTTGTATATATAAATACAATTGCATGTTATTAGTATTTAGGTAAGGCCAACAGTATTAATAATGTCAAACAGTTTTATTATTAATTGAGGTTTAAATAGAAATAGAATCATGGAGAATGTTACGTAAATAACTAAGGGAATTGTGACTTGAGTAGTAATATAGTTTCGGTTACAGACAGAAAAACACACAATCTCCATTATAATAAGATTAGTAAGCAAAGTTTTGAAACTAAGGTGAATGTTTGATATGTTGCATTTTAGAATAGGTTGTGTAACTAACCAAATTATAATGCAGCCTATCTGTAGGTCAACTGCAAGATACCCACTTTGACAACCACAAATTATGGGTGCGACCTATCCACTAGTATATATGGTTTTTGGTGTTTGGTCTTTTTAACGTACTGCAGTCTCTCATTATTTAGTTTTGTAGGAAACTACAATTTGGCTGGTAATCAAAGATTTTTTAACAAAAGCAAAAAAAACTATTGCTTTCAACAACAGAATATCTTATAATAAATTTGTGTGTCACTTTTTCAATTTTACTCCTAGAGGCCATAATTCAACTTATATTATTTTGGAATTAGGCTGACTCCATGAGCAAATTAAAAAATTCCAGGCCATATTTGGACCCACAATCTTGAAATTTTGGATTCTCAAGTTTTAATTACTGCGATTGTTTTTGTCCTTTTTTTTTTTTTTTTTTTTAATTCATATATGTATTCAATGGATGAAGTGTCATTGTTGGGCCAAAGTCCCAATTAAGAGCCCCCCCCCCCTCCCACAGAAGCTACTTAATTTCTGACTGATAGGGTGGCTTTTAAGCTAGTCTAAATTAATTCGGAGCCAAAGTAGAATATATAGAACCTAGTGTTCTGCAATCTAAATTTTTTATTTAGTTGAAGCTATCAAATTCAAGCATGCTCATATATAAATATATAGAGATATAGAATATCCTGTAAGAATAGGCAGTAGAATGAAAACAATCTATCCACATAAATTGAATAAAGGGCTTAGTTTTAGATTCCAAGAAATTTACCAATCATGACAGACACCTGAAACAGTCTGAAAGCTTGATTATATGAGGGTGAGTCAAAGAGTAATTCCATTTTGTTTAGGACAGGTATAATTACCAACACAGGAACATGTATCATACGTCAAAATGAAGCTGGTCTTTTGTGGATCACTACTTCTCTACATAGTCATCATTTCTCTCAATAACAATGTTCCATCTTCGAATGAGAACATGTATCTCTACCCCATGAAATTCTATTAACTGTTCTTTGAGCCACTTCTTCACCACAGATTTCACTTCTTTGTCACTGGAATAATGTTTGCCTCTCAAAACCTCTTTCATGTGACTGAAAAGATAATCTGAAGGTGCTAAATCTGGTGAGTATGGAGGATGCGGTAAAGTTGTCCACCCGAATGAGGCAATTTTTTTCCCTTGTCCTGATGCTTGTGTGTGGTCAATCATTGTCATGCTGAAGGAGGACATTGTCGATTGGCAAGTTGGGTCTTACTCGTCGTATTCTTGCTCTAAGACTCGATAGGTTCTCAGTGTAGGCCTTAGTTTTATATATATATAAAAAATAAAAAAACTTCACAAGAAATAAAGAAAATGGCATTACTTTTTGACTCACCCTTGTAATAAAAACCAAGACAAGGATATTGTGAATATTAAGTGTTGATTTGTTGAGATTTTCTTGTTATCATTTGATTTTGTGTTGGTTTTCTTAATTTTAATGGAAAATAAATGAATGGTAAAAATTAAACAACAAAGACTTGTACATTTTTTATTTGTTAAAAAGCAAGTAAATGTCTTGACTTAAGTGGTAATAAAGAAAATGGCATTACTTTTTGACTCACCCTTGTAATAAAAACCAAGACAAGGATATTGTGAATACTAAGTGTTGATTTGTTGAGATTTTCTTGTTGAAAACAATCTATCCACATAAATTGAATAAAGGGTTTAGTTTTAGATTCCCAGAAATTTACCGATCACCATTGAAGGAAAACTCTGAATTCAAACCTGCAGTGCTAAAAAAAGTCAAGTTACAATTCCAATATATGAAACATGTTTAGGATGTACACTAACTGAAAGAATGTAAACTTAAAATTATAATGAATGTAAATGATTGGATTTCCTTTTATCTTTTTTTTAAAGGCTTTAGGCCGAGGAAGAATTGATGAAAATGGATCCTATCAATGCACCGACTGTAACTATGTGACGGCAAAGAAAGCAAATTGGTACAAACATCGAAAGAAACATTTGGGTCAGGGTATATTCATTTATTTACTCATTTGTTTTTTGTTTTGTTTTGTTTTTGTTTTAGCTGTAAACTTATTGATTTTCAAGATGTATCAAGTTTCTCATTTTTGAATTTTTGAGATGAAGTTTGATAATCTGTATTATTTAGATTTTTCAGACTGTTGTCTTCATTTTTATTGTTATATATACACGACGTTTCAGCTTCCGGCCTTCTTCAGGTGTTTCTTGTCAACCTCTGGAATATTCTTGTTGAATTTTAAGAGCCTTCATGGAACTTCAAACTGAAACTTTTATTTCATTGGAGAAGATTGTTCCCGTTCCATTATTCATGACCCGGTACAAGTAAAGGCTCTCAAATTTGACCCGGAATAGTGTAGTGGTGTAATGGTTAAAGTCATAGGAAATGGACTCCTTGCCCCGAGTTCAAATCCTGGACGTGGTAATTGCATCTCACTAAGCGCTAATATCCTTGGGAAAGGTATGAATTTTACTCTCCCTCCAGCTATGGGTAAATAGTAGGGCAGACTGGGCTCTTTAACCTTGGTTAGGCAACCAGTCTAGGAAAAGGAAAACTCTGAATTCAAACCTGTTAAACTCCGCTTAAGAAATTGACCTTGTGTCACATCCTGCTCGTGCGGAGGAGTTGATAAATATATATACACTTCTTTATTATTGTATACACACAGCTGATTAGGGGAGTAAACCCAAAAAACAAATCCGGAGCCAGAGTCCCTAAGATGAGTAACACAGAACTTCAGTGCTACACAACAATTTCTGTGACACTGCCCGTTGCCAAACTGCGGCAGAGTGATGAGGGGGAGGGTCTGCTGCTTGGGCAACAGCACATTCTCTATATAAACCCACCCAGGCTACGTAGTTCAAAAGAAGAAAAAAAACTTTTTGAACACTTCGCCATAGTCTTTCGAAGACAGAAGGATACCAACAATACACAGTTGATGTGCCCTCTGGTCTTTTTCCTTCAAATATTTCTTGTTAAATATCTCAAGTTTTATTAAACACTATAAGACTTAAATTCCTATCATAGAAAAAAATTTTTACAATATTTAAAAAAAAAAAGGGGATTTTTGATTTTAGATTTTACTTTGAAGCTTATGAATTTACTTTGTCTATAAATGGTACACATTTTTTTTTTTTTTTTAGTATATAATGAATAAAATTAATTCAGGGAATATATTTGTTGTTATACTTATAAATTAATTTCATATGAATATAAATGAACATAATCTTTCATGATTAAATTCTGCATGTTTTTATGTAAAACTATTTATCCTTTTTACAATTCCTTTTAGGTTTGCGGCCGCATTGTTGTTTGAAATGTGACTACAAAGCAACGACAAGCAGTAACTTGAAACGGCACATGGCAATCCATGCAGATCTCCGAGAGTACAAATGTCACTTGTGTTCTAATTATTTTCGACAAAAGATTCACTTAGAAAGACACATGAAATATAAACACGAGGTAAGACCATTAAAGAAAGAAAGAAATATGTTTATTTTCATACATTACATTTTTTACAAAAAAAAACAAAAAATAAAAACAAATGATTAATGTATGGAGGATGATCATTGATTAGGACTGAGCCTATTTTAGTAGTGACCATCTCTGCTATATCATAGGATTTCAGGTTTAAATAGGTTTAAAATATTTTAAGAGATATAAGTAATTTATTTAAAGAAGAACAAAGGTTATTAATTTTAAATATACAATAGAGTCTGGGTCTCTTTTTTGTTGGTATTTGATTACTTCTCTATCTTTTAAACCAACCAATAGTAATTCCTCCATTAAAGTGAAATGACTCTCTTTCGAGTTGTGGTCAATTTTGTCTTCTTCTATGTGACGATGATCTGTATTCTGGACATCTGGGTCAGAATTTTTGGAAACCCCAACATTTTTCTGTTGTATCAGATGAACATTTCTCTGTGTCACTGAAGTCATTGCTTGTGCAGGTCTCTGTCGACTGATAAAGGTTTCGTTTTATAAATATTGCTGACCTCTTGTTTGTCATTATATTCTATTGTCTCAAAATATGATTTAAAAAAAATAACGTCTTTATCAGATGAGCTATGATTAAACTTTTGGTCTGTTACTTTTCATGTTTACATTTAGTAAAGAATTTCTCTGCTAGACAAAAAAACAATTTTTTTAGCATCAAAACCAAAGCTTAAATTATATAAATTTAATATATATATACCAACCCCTCTGCACAAGCAGGATATGACACAAGGTCAATTTTTAAGTGGAGTTTGAATTCAGTTTTCCTTCTCCTAGACTGGTTTCCATACCAATGTTAAAGAGCACAGTTTGCTTTATTATTTACCCATAGCTGGAGGGAGAATAGTTGGATGTATACCTTTCCCAAGAGTATTAGCACTATATGAAATGCAACTGACCTTTGAACTTGTGTAGCTGTGTCCATTTCCTACAACAATATAGGCATTATACCATGAGCATCTCCATTATATCTAATTATAATGTAGAGTGTGTCTCTCTCTGTTACAGAAACTATATCACTACTCAAATCATAATTCCCTTAGTTATTTATGTAACATTCTCCATGATTTTATTTTTATTCAAACCTCAATTATTAATAAAATTGTCTTGCATTATTAATACTGTTGGCCTTATCTACATACTAATAACATGCAATTGTATTTATATATACAACAAAATAGAAGTTTACAGTATGAATTGGAGGGATAATTTGTATATTGATATTAAAAATTTGATTTTAATGAATATTTGATTAGTATTATTGATTTCTAATTGTTTGGTTTTATCTTAATGAATATGAGCAAAAATCTTGAAAGAAATCCATTAACAAGAAGAAATAACTGTAATTTCATTCTTTACTTCCTATTTTAACTAAATAGATAAGGAAAATTTAGTAATGAAAGACAGGAGTGATGGAAGAGTAAGTTTCAGTTGTTCTATTTTTCAATTATGCCCCCCTCTGTTTCAAATCTTTTTATCTTTGTTTTTATTTAGTTTCATTAGCCTAATTTGATATAATATTTCAGACAGTAGTTTATCACAAAGGGACCAACCCTATTAACCCAAAAATTTCCCACATTCATGAACTTCAGATGAAAAATCAAGATCAATAAGTTATTTCTTTAAAGTGATTGTTGTCAGTTACTAAATCTTACATGAACAGATTTAACCCATTACAGGCTGAATTTATTTCTAAATTATTACCATTTTTAAAGTAACTGATATTTAAATTTGAAAATAAATTAATATAGCATGTACCCTTTTATGATCAAAGTGTTTTGCTGGTCAGAATGACCAATCTATTTGAAAAAGGTTAACAATATATAGATATTAAATTTTATATATTGTCTCCAGGCAGTTGACATTATTAGATTGGCACATATTTGAATGGACAGATCTGACTTGTATGTCTAGAAAGGGTTAAGAAATGATTATTTTAATGAGATTATATGTAACTTGTATGAAAATAATGAGTTGTTTTAATAATTTGACAGGTGATTTGAAGCATCCATTTAATCATTCAATTCATTTTGGAATATTCTCACTTCTAAGTTAAGATTAGAATATAACTGAATAGATTCATTATATTTTGCATTCTTTTGGAAAACTTGGAGAAAAATGAAGACTAAGTGAAATATTTTTCCTAGCTTAGTTATGAATTCATCCTCCAAGTCGAATGATTTATCCTTATTACAAAGTTGGGCTGTATTTCAAGGGAAGTAACTGCAGATACAAGGGGAAGAAGTAAAAATAGTAAGGTTTTTTTTTATTAGTAAAATTAGTAAATAAATTCAAGAATAAAAATTTACTTGACAAAATAATTTGTGTCAGTCTCAATTTTAGATTGGGTATCAATTAAAAAAGTAAGGAAGAGGAAGGATATTTAGGAATTAAAATGACCTATTAACTGATGTTAAATTTTTATCTTGGGAAATCTTTTCCTCAGAGGGTCTCCAATTTTCTTTACTGATTTCTAGACTTTTAAAATTGCATTAATTTTCTTCACTACTTTATTCTATTTTGATAAAGTTTGTATTTATTATGGATTTTTGTTTTCATAATATATTTGATGAAATTATTAAAACCCAATAGGGCCAGTTTAGCTCTGTCGGTAGGGCGTTGGACTAGGAACCACAAGGTGTTGGGTTCGTAACTGGCCCTCGCCAACTCAGCATATGATTGAACTCGGAACCAGAGATAACTGTCACTTAGAACTGTTTTTAACCCAACTGCCTAATCCACTCGGCCATGTGTCCAATTCTAAGTGACAGTTATCTCTGGTTCCTGAGTGAAAGCAGTTAGAAAAATAATTAATTAGCACAACTCTTACCCCAGCTATGGTTAGCGGAATGAGAACAGGATACCCCCATGGAATAAATAAAGGGTTAGGTTCAAAGTTCCGTGATGGCCCCGAATACGACAAGAAAGTTCCCGAGTCCGAGAAGAAATACCTGAAGAAGGCCGGAGGGTATATCGGCCAAAACGTTGTACAAATAACAATGAAGATGGGGACAATAGTCCGAATAACACTAATAATACCATTACACTATTCTCCTCCATGATCACTATAACTGATTTTATAGATACATAATCTATTT
This sequence comes from Doryteuthis pealeii, assembly GCA_023376005.1. Lineage (NCBI taxonomy): Eukaryota > Metazoa > Mollusca > Cephalopoda > Myopsida > Loliginidae > Doryteuthis > Doryteuthis pealeii. The sequence goes on from CM042154.1 coordinate 97,838,846, forward strand.
CCACTCATTTATCTACAGATAGGCACTTATTCTGATACATATTCTTGCTACTATAATCTATACATGTAAGTAAGTAAGTAAAGTTGGTGGATTGGCCTATTGTCGGTATCAGCCAGACAGCAAGGGAGTCTATCCCCTTTTTGCTAATGCTAGACCAGGGAGATTGATTTTGGTGTCTGAGGCGGGGTGCCACACATACCATCAGCTCCTCACTTTACCGCACAGATCCCTCTGCTACTCATACGTTGTATGTTTAAGTGGCCAGCTCTTCTCAGGTTTGGTTAGACAAGTACTTCATCCATGCCGGGGAGACCAGTTTTTTGAGGGGATTGTCCTGTTTGAAACATGTTGCCATCACTTGACATTTAATATGCTTTTATCTTTTTGGTTTATTAATAATTGCTTTTTTAATCAGCATCAGCAGAAAGTTGATCTTTTTTTTTTTTTTTTTTTTTTGCATTTAATTCAATTTTTCGTTAAAATTTATGAGAAAATAAATCTCTTTTGTCCATGAACTTTGCCAAACTGACATCTTACATTGTTATCTGTACAACGTTTCGGCCGATGTGCACTCTGGCCTTCTTCAGGTATTTCTTGTCGAACTTGGGAACCATTTTGAACTTGGAGGGCACATCGGCCGAAATGTTGTACAGATGACAATGAAGATATCTTACATTTTTTTTTCATTAGAGTGTCTGTATGGACTTGAGAGTTAAAAAAAAAAAAAGTGTCATGCTAACTTTTTTTTTTGCTGTAATCTATATTTCCCCTTGTCCAGCTGTGAAATCTGATTATGAAAATAATTAAACTTATTAAAAAATTTTTTTTTTTTTTTCAGGAGAAAAAAGTTCAGTGTCCACTGTGCAATTATGTGTGTGCCAGTGAAAATCCTGATTTGAAAATTCACTTCAAACGACGTCACGTTCCCTCTACATATGATCCGGTGAATTCTTTCACATGTGACGAATGTGGACTTGTAGCGGTTAGCAAGAAAGACTTGAAACAGCATGCCAAGTTCCACCGCAGAGGCCCCGAACTGAAGCTGTTCTGTGAGCAGTGCAGTTTTGTGACCGACTGTGAAAGCCGCTTGCGACGTCATGTGTTTACCCACTCCAAGGTGAAACCTTTCAAGTGTGGATTGTGCGATTACCGAGGTTCACAGAAAGAACATGTGTTGAGGCATATGAAGTCACGGCACAGCATCGATATTCAACGCAATCCACGTCGGCCGAGGGATGATGAATGCAACTTGGATAACTTGGACCGCGACCGGACTGATTTTACAAGTCGGGACAAGATCTTTGCCTGCAACCACTGCACCATGAAGTTTTCCAAGTTGATTAACCTGTACAAGCATCTACACACCCAGCACAAGAATATCATGCCAATGGGAGAACAGAATGAATTTTACTGTGTGGTGTGTGATTTCAAAACGACAAGCAAAAAAAACCTACTGGTGCATATGCGGAAGCACAACATGCAAGAGCAGAACCCACCTTCCCATGTGTATTCATGTGTGCTGTGTCGTTACGTCAACCCAAAGCGTCGTAATCTTTTTCAGCATATGATGAAGAAGCATGGTATCGAGATCGTGATGAACATGAAAGATGATTGTGCTTCAAATGGTTATGCGGTTAATAATAATAATAATAGTAGTCCTCTGTTGCTGGACAAAGGTGATAGCACCGCAGAATCAAATATCATGACAGTTGGAAATGTTGTGACGGCAACCAGCGACGAGTCAAACCAGTTGATGGTGGTCACTGAAGATACTGATAACAACACCATGCAGACTGTGATCACGATTGAAGACTTGGCTTCTTCAATGACCAACCCTGTGAAAATGTCTGAAGTTAGCATTGGCACTGGAGAAACATCTGATAAAGATGATGAATTAAATCAGCAACAGCATGCTGCCGATGCTGTTGAGGGTCTACAGGCTCTGGCAGAACATCCACGGGTGGTGGACCATGACAACCATTTCAGGTGTGAGGAGGAGGAGGACGACGACGATGAGGATGAAGATGATGATGAAGAAGAAGCCCAGCTGGAGGATGTCAGAGTTGATGTAGCGGGAGAGGTAGGGGTGAATAATGAGGTTAATATTGTTGCCGAGAAAAGCATGTCTGAGCTGGACGAGGCAACAGTGTCGGTGGTTGACCAGTTAGCAACTGAGGCACCTATCAAGGAGAGCTTTGAACTGACTACCGATGAGGTTGTACATTTATCCACCGGTGATTATGTAGAAATCAATGGGGAGGTGTACAAAGTAGAAATTTCTACAGAACCTGCAGAGGAGACTGTGACCACAACTGGTGCTTCAGATTCTGCATGCACAGAACTCTTTGAGACCATCGTACAGAATGAGACAAATGCAACTGCTGCTCCGTTTCTCACTTGATTCCTAAAAGACTTTTACTAAAAATTGTAAGGATAAGAAAAATTAAAGAAGAAATATCAAAATTTAAAAATAATGGTTTGTCACTATTGGCATAAATACAGGTGGATTATAAGAAGGAAAAAAAGCAAAAAAAATTTTTTATTGTAAATGATTATTTGTCCCACTTTTTATAAAATAAGAAAACCTTTTATTTCAAATGATCAAATTTTAAATCAAATGAGTTAGCTCATACCATCATCTGAGATCGATGTAATAAGTACCAGTGATATATTGAAGACAGTGATCCAAATTATCTACCTCTTGAGAGAAGAGGAACCTTCTATTCCCTACTATATATATATATATATATATATATGTATGTATGTATATATAGTTGTAGAAAAAAGTTTTTCTTCTACCATGGTTTTGGTGTTCAAGGTACACCTTCCTCACCAAAAACCGTGGTAAAAAGAAAACTTTTTTTCTACAACTATAAATACTCTATATTTTACGAAATATATTGAGCCCTTTTGGATTAACTACTAATGCTACTACAATGAAAACGTAGTAGCAACTTTTTGATGAATATATATATATGTATATACATATATATATACATATATCATGAAATGTGTTGGTGGGTTACACATGAGGACTGTCCGTTATAGGCCAGTACTTATCAAAAGTTTGGAGAAATACAAAAACAATGGCATTTAACTTGTTGCGGTTGTCTTTTTGAAATTTCCTTTCTTTCATCCTTTTTTTTTTTATTCACATCCCATGGAAACCTTTCTCTTTAATAATTTTCCTTTCATTTTTTAAACTTTTTATCAAGCATCATATCCTGGATATATGTTGTATACAATAAAGTTTTGTGGTTGGAAACAAATGTAGGTTGGCCATTACTGAGGTGGGTTGAGGAATATTTGCTAGATCATGATTGGTTAGCTGAAAGACGATTGGTCTTTCAGCTGACCAATAGCCACTTACCAAACAAAAAACCTCTAAATTAGTATAATTCAGATAATAGAGGAAAAAGTAAACTTCAATTAAATGTGAAATTTTAATACAAGAAATTTTTAAATCCAAGTAAAAATAAGAAGTTATTAATACTTGCACATTATTGTTCCTTCCAAAATGAAGAGAGTGAATTTATGAGTGAAGAAGTGTATCATGCCTGTACATCTTCCTTTTTAGTAATGAAACTGGCATTTTCTTAAAGACTGTTGTTATAGGTAATGCCAAAATGACAGATAAGTGGAATGCAAACCTGGGAAATTTTTAGACAAGTTGAAATTGTGGCTGGGTTAATAATAATCAACCTGGATATAAAAAAAATTATAAGAACAAAAATGACCCTAAAATCTCCAAAAATTTGGATGAAAAGTACAGGTAAACCCATTAATATTCTGGCAGCATTTGATGGTTTAGTATCTTTTACTTTGGTCAGAATTCTGAGAACATATTTGGAATCCTTGTGACTGACAGATTAATTGACAAAGCAGATACTGATGCCACTCTGATCTTTTATTTTTATGAGATTTTTAACTTACATTATTTAAATACTTTCACTAACAAGAAATATGCTAAATGTTAAATGTAAAATTGATCCATATCAGTCCAGTGATACTGATAGCTTTTTGATTTAGTGCATCCTGGGATACACATATTTGCTTTGAATGAATCCCTGGGAAAATTATGGGTCCCAACTAAAGTTTCTTAATAAATTGTAGGGTTTTAATTTATGATCTGGGGAAACAACTAAAGCCATCTAACTTATACCTTGTAACCTATCCTGTGTAATTTGTTTATAAGAAACTATTGAAATTTATTCACAGTTAGCTTGAAATGATGAGGGAATAAAAAAAAAAAACATTGGGATGAATGGATATGATTTTACTGCGTCATTTTAGATTTTTGTGCGTCAGGGACACAGGATGTGTCCCTATCAGCATCTCCGCAGTCCATGAGAAGTTTGAAGAAAAAATATATATATATATATATATATATATATATGCAAGGTGTGTTAATAAATTAAGAATTGATTAGATTGAAAAAATTATTTTTAATGGAAAAATCTGTTATATTTATTTATTTTAGACTAGATAAGATATTTATTTGATCTGAATGAGTCGAAAGGGGTAACATTAGTTAGGTAAACTATATTATCCTAATATCCATTTCTTTTTTTTCTTTTGTCTTAATCTCAACATTATAATAGTTTCAATGTCTTTTGGTGATCTCAAAAAGTGTTGCTATATATATATATATATATATATATATATATATATATACACACACAGTGATGCTGATAGCTTTTTGATATAGTGCATCCTGGGATGCACATATTTACTTTGAATGAATCCCCGGGAAATTTGATGGGTCCTAACTAAAGTTTCTTAATAGATTATAGGGTATTTATTCATGATCTGGGGAAACAACTAAAGCCATCTAACTCCTACGTTGTAACCTACCCTATGTAATTCATTCATAAGAAACTATTGAAATGTATTTACAGTTAGCTTCAAATGATGGGAGAAGAAAAAAGAAAAATACTCTGACGTATGGATATGATTTTACTGTGTCCTTTTAGATTTTTATGTGTCAGTGACGCAGGACACGTATCTATCAGCATCTGTGTGTGTGTGTGTGTGTGTGTGTGTATATATATATATATATATATATATATATATAAAATCTAGAACATGAAATGAGATAAGAAGCTTTAGTTTTTTTTTTCTTGAATACATATGTGTATATATATATATATATATATATATATATTTAAAAAACATTCCTTTATTTCCTTGCACATGAAAAATGTCTGTGGTGTTTTGTTGAACTGAAAGGCTTGGGATGAATAAATGAATCTTAAAATTTTTGTTCCATTGTTTGTGAAAAAAACCCAAAAAAAAACAAAAAACCTTGAGTTTGAAAAAAAATTTTTTTTTTTTAAAAAGAAAACAGTATTTGAAGAAACTGCCATCTGTCAATAAAAAGCCTTTAATAAAAAAACAAACATTGTTCATAAACTCTTGCAGTTTCTCCTGCAAACAAAGAGAATCTTGTTTTGGAGGAAAAATCCACTGTCCAGTGAACTTTATTCAGCAGGTGGTGTCTATGCTATGGTGATGGTGGGGGTAGATGAACTATTCTGCAAATTTGAAGAAAAGAAAAGAAGAAAAAAATCCGATTGTACTTGAAGATAAATTGTTGAACATCATTTGTAGAGGTTTATTTTTTGTCTCAAAAAGAAAACAGGTTGTCAATTTTTCTGAAGTAAATTCCAAAATTTGGTCACTTTATTTTCAATTCATTCCCTTTTAATATTGATATTTCTTATGCAAATTGGTTTGTCTGTGTATCAGTTATTTCCTATAAGTCTAACTTAAACAAAGGGGAACCACTCTTGACTGATATATTATTTATTTATTTATTGATTGATCTACTAGGAAAAAAGAAGACGGGATTGGGGTTTGGGTAATGGGAAAATAAATAAATAATTTATCAGTCAAGAGTGGTTCCCCTTTGTTTATGTTAGACTTATAGGAAATAACCTGTGTATCTATAACTTGTTAAATTTTCAAAGAGAACATTTACTATTTCTTATCCATTTTATTATAAATGAATTGTATGTTTAAAGTGTGTGTGGGGGGTCCTGTGGTGTAGTGGCTAATGTGCTAGACTGCGACATTGTATTGAGCGATTTCGAACACCAGTTGTGCTATTATGTTCACTTTCGGACTAATGGGAAAAGGTATGAACCCCCTCATCCCTCCAGCTATGGGTTAAATAGTATCACTACTGTTCTTCTACAAGGATGGCTTTGACATCAAATAAACGACCATCAGAGTAAGGTAGTGTTGTATACTGGATCATACAATATTCAGTATACTAGTACATCCAAATACAGTTTATGCCAGACATAGAGTAACTCACAACAGAGTGCTAAAACTTTGAGGTAGATGGTATGCGTAATGGTTCCGTAATTTTCGCAGTCTCAGTAATCATCCAAATACTATAAAACAGCAGTGTACAAATAGTCTTGGGCCAGCTCATTCAATCTCTACAAAAGGTAAGCTAGGCTAGTCCACAACAGGTAGTGACCATAAATGTATTCAATTGGACTGTGCCATAAGGGTCCATGCAGTGTTGCAAGGTATAAAAGTATATATTTAATATATAAAGTATAAATATATCAAGCAATTTTTAATATAGGTAGGTCATTTTGACAATTGCTTGCAAGCCAAATGTGGGTATCCCTGCTGTAGCATATGAGTGAGAGACAGTTTCTCCTTGACAATTCTTACATCTTGTAAACAAAAGTGAGTCTCTTGTGTAAACCAAATATTAATTTTGATTACCAATTTATAGTGAATATTTCCTGCTGAAATAACTCATGTGCATAGAAAGGGAGGTAACTAGAAAAGAAAACTGATCCACCTTCAAATTTCAGTGAGGCGTTAGAATGCACCTCTGCAGAGGGGTAAGACTCCCCAATGGGGCCACCTGTTGGCCGTGGGTGGCGACCTGTGATGCTTAAGGATAGAGCCCAGGTGGATGAGCAGTTCATGACATGCAATACTCCACTTTGGCCCTATCTTGGGCTAGACGGGCGGTCGGAGAGGCCCCCTCCGATCAATCGGCTGGTCACGTCAAGCCCTAGCACCTATATGATTTTCCCAACCCTATTGCCCTTATGGCAAGCCCCAACCCCTTTTTATCATATGGGTACTAGAAGGCGGTGGCTGCGGGTCTACATGTCCTGGAAATGACGTTAAACTCTATCTGATGGTGAGGTTCCAGTTTTGGAGGTATGGGGAATGTGGAGCACCCCTTCATCACCATTGCTCCCTGGTCCACTCTGACCCGGAGTGGTAATACCTGTTAGGGTCCCATCTATGGGTTAAATAGAAAAATGTATTTATAAAAAAATTGTATTATCCATTAAGAATTGATTTATTTCAAAACTTTATCGGCATTAAATGACCCACTGAGGTTGATATGCTGTAAAACAAAACAAACCAAAACCGCCTTCAAATTTATGACTGACAAATTGAATCTAGGATAATAACATAATAAAAAATGTTATATATAACACACTTAGCATAATGACAGAAGTTGCACCAACTGTCCGAGGCTGAGTAACCCACATGCCATATGGGTGTGTAATACCTGAAACCATGGGTAGCAGCGTGGTGGATGTGAGACATGGCAGACGAACCCAACATGGGCCAATGGTGTATCTCGCAAGATGCTGGGTGGATGAGCCTAAAAGCGGGCCAACGGTCAGGATCAAACAGTTTAGTCAGGAAACTACTGCTTCTCATCTCTAAGTCTAGCATCTATTGATGAGTTAACAAAACACACCAAAAGGTACGATGACATCGAGCCAACCAAACCTATGATAGAATCTTTAGTCAAGTTTAAAAATAAAACAACTGAAAATCAAAGATGAAAGAAAATATTAGTCAGTAACTGAAAATGCTGAAAATCTGACATGTGCTACTATTTAACATAGCTCTTTCAAATATTTACATTTACTTGTTGATAACAAACCTAGGGTGGCTTACTTTTAACACCTTCAAACACTAAAAAAAGTTATTTGTTGATAAAAATGCCTTCAAACACTAAAAAAAAAAGGGGGGGTAAAAATATTTACATGTCGAGAAAAGATTGGGGGGAGTGAAATATTGCTTTCATATCGCATTAACTTTTTGGGAAAAATGCCTTCAAACAGCTAGGGAGTTAAATAGTAGTGCGGGTCGTTTTTTAGGGCAGGAGGTCAGGATGCATTCATGCGATATGCACCAAAGATACTAATAACTCTTTCACTACCAAGTAAGATTGAAATTCTTTGGCAATAATGTATTAAAAAGAACAAAACAATCTATCTTTGTGCTGTTAGCCTTTTAAACTTTTAACTCCATCTTCAGCCCTTTCACAAACAATTTTTCTTTTTTTTTTAAGTTTTGGATATACAGAATTATGCTATGAATATGTTTTAAGGGTTAAAATGAAAATCAACTGGGGACACCGGTGTCCAAGTGGGAGTGAAAAGGTTAATACTACTAATGTAAAAAAGACAATAACAACACATATAGCACTGAAGGAGATTAAGAAAGAATAAGGGAGGGGTTTATAGGTTTGATGTGAGCTCCAAACCAATGGCTCTTTGTAACTCAATTAGTAGATCACTTGTGTATTTAAGCAGATTTCTACAATGTTATATATAATACTTAAACACGATTTTAAAAAAATCCGCCCTTTCTTTTAACTTTGTTATCACAGCATTGATTATATGAGGGTGAATCAAAGAGTAATGCCATTTTGTTTAGGACAGGTATAATTACCAACACAGGAACATGTATCATACGTCAAAATGAAGCTGGTCCTCTATGGATCACATCCCTACTCCTTCATATAGTCACCATTTCTCTCAATAGCAATGTTCCACCTTCGAATGAGAACATATATCCCTGCCCTGTAAAATTCTGTTGACTGTTCTTTGAGCCACTTCTTCACTACAGATTTCACTTCCTCGTCACTGGAATAATGTTTGACTCTCAAACCCTTTTTCATGAGGCCGAAGAGTTGATAGTCTGAAGGTGCTAAATCTGGTGAGTATGGAGGATACGGTAAAGTTGTCTACCTGATTGAAGCTATTTTCTCCCTTGTCCTGATGCTTGTGTTTGGTCATGCAGAAGGGAGACATTGTTGATTGGCAAGTTGGGTCTTACTTGTAGGATTCTTGCTCTGAGCCTCATTAGTGCCTTAGTTTTATAAAAAAAACTTCACATGAAATAATTTAAAAATGGCATTACTTTTTGACTCACCCTCGTGGTACCACTACTTTCTTTTAGGATGGCTTTGGCATTGAATAATCCATGATGGTTGATATGCCATTAAACTAAGAAACCAAACCAGAACTCTTGACTATGAGTTACCTATTCTTATGCCCTAACTATTGAGTATCAGTTATAAGAGTTATTCCCCTTGAATCGATTTGATTTTAATTTCTTTAAAAAGGAAGAAAAAAGTCTCTTAATGTTCTTTTAAAATTATCTGCATGATGATTAGGATCTCCATGTTTCTAACACACGTGGGCATGCCTAAAAAGTCAGAAAACAGCATAGCTCACATGACTTTCAGAAACATTTCTTCATGCTCAGAGTTGCTGAGGCATGGAATAAACTGCCTGGATCCATTGTAGGCTGCCGAAACATTCCATCTTTCAAAGCCTCCATGCTTTCTGTAATTTGCCTACACTATACGATGTTTAGCAGTAATGTATTAAAAAGAACAAAACAATCTATCTTTGTGCTGTTAGCCTTTTAAACTTTTAACTCACATGTGCACACATACATGTATATTATTACTGTACGCTATTCATGTTCCTGACACCAATACATTAATCTATGTACTAGACATGAGATTTTGATGAGTTGTGGTACACCTGAATACTATCATTATCATTATACTGCACTTGCAACCTCCTAAATATTTTAATAATAATTTTAAATTTAAATTTTAATAATTTTAAATTATTTAAGAGACTCCACAGCTGGAGAAAACAGTGATGTGGAGCATCTCAAATAATTTTTTTTTTTTTTAATTCTTTTTTCAAACACTTCAAAATTCTCTGTATTTTGACCATTTTAACTTCAAATATCAAACATTTTAATCTGATGAAGGCCGTTATTCTTTGTATGCTTAAATATTTTATAATTTTCTATTATTTTATTTTATTTTATATTTAAAATATTTTGGCAACTCTGAGCATCAAAAAATGTTTCTGAAAGTCATGTGAGCTATGCTGTTTTCTGACTTAGTAGGCATTTCCATGTGTTAGAAACATAGAGATCAAAAAGGTGCTCAAGGTTGCTGGTAAGATGATTAATGAGCTTATGAGCGTTTATCATTGCCAGATGCCAGAGTTTTAACAAATCCATTCCCAGGGCAGCAAGACATTTAGAATATGGCAGATGCCTGATGGAGGGTATTTGTTTGGTTGCACATCTCTGTACAGTTTCTAGGAGGTTAATGTTCTGAGTGAGATATGTTTGATAGTAATGGACAACATATCTTCAGATTTTAATGATAAAAAAAATTGCAATTTTCATACCATTTCTATACAAAAATGATCTGTGAGATGAGCTTGATAAATATTACTAGTGTTATATACCCCCTTACTCGGGTATATAATCATATATTTTTTCGAGGCGTCAAGCAGAATGTGACCACAAATCAATCATAACGCTAACGATTAGGATAATTTTCTACTGAAACCCCCTTATTTTTAATCTAATGAACTCTGATTCAAAAATATTCTAATTACAGTACTTATATAATTGATAAGGTACCTATGAATTATGCAACACTAGGAGAACCATGAATCCATTGGGTTCTTGTTTGTAACAGCAGTCCATGATGATATTGATGCTTCTATTTAGAAATGATTTTAAAATGACAATTCCTCCAAGCTGTGGTTGTATCAGTGCTGCTGTATGGCTGCACCACTTGGACCCTAACAAGGTGCCTGGAGAATAACCTATATGGGAGCTGCACAAGAATGATGCATGTGATCTTGAACAAGTCATGGAAACATCACCCCACAAGGAAACAGCTGTATGGCCACCTGCCCCCTATCTCACAAACCATCCAAGTGAGATGGACAAGACATGCTGGACACTGCTGGAGAAGCAAGGACGAACTCATAAGCAATATTCTCTTGTGGAAGCCAACACATGGACATGCTAATGTGGGCCACTCAGCAAGGACCTACATTGACCAACTCTGCACTGATACTGAATGCTGCGTAGAAGACCTCCCTGGGACAATGAATGATAGGAAAGGTTGGCGAGAGACTGTCATGGATATCCGTGCTGATGGCACAACATGATGATGATGATTTAGAAAGGAGTGAAGGGTTCTAATTAACATTTCATACGTATCTGTTATATTGAGAATTTAGATGATTAAAAAATGATATTCACTATGAATATAAACCCTACATAATTATCAATCAGTTACAAATTGAACTGGAACTTACTTTATTCTCTAAGTGTATTACTATAACAAAAATCTTGGGACCATATAACCTTTAGGCACTCCTTTTGCGATCTCGATTCGTGGGGACATTTTTTTCCATTTACACCATCCGGTTATTTGTTAACAAATGATTTTAGAGATTTTTTTTTTAATTATAAAACTAATCCCTAACCCTAACCCCTAACAAACAACCGGATTTTGATGGTGTAAATGAGAAAAGTGTCCTTGTGAGTCGAGATCGCAGAAGGGGTGCCTAAAGGTCATATGGTCCAAAAATCTTGCTATGATGTATCACTCTTTTTCTGGGTTATGGTTACACATACACGCTTAATGAGTAATACACAGAAGTGGTCATCAATCCTCTAGCTTCAGGGCTAAACCAGACATAATCAATATTATCTATCAACATATATGTATCAGTCTATTAGGTTTTTTTCATGACTGCACAATTTTTTGTATATCTAAAAAAGATAGAAAAATAGATTATATAGAATAGCTTAAAAGCCACCCTGTTGGGCAGCAATTAAGCTAGCTACTGCTGAGAGCTCTTGATTTGGTCTTTGGTCAAACAATGGCACTTCATGAATTGAGTACATGTGAGGGTGAGTCAAAAAGTAATGCCAACTTGGGATGAGAGCATGTATCCTTGCCCATAAAATTCTGTTGACTGTTCTTTGAGCCACTTCTTCACTACAGATTTCACTTCCTCATCACTGGAATAATGTTTGCCTCTCAAACCCTCTTTCATGGGGCGAAGAGAAACAAACATTATCCCAGTGACAAGGAAGTGAAATCTGTAGTAAAGAAGTGGTTCAAAGAACAGTCAACAGAATTTTATGGGGCAAGGATACATGCTTTCATTCGAAGGTGGAGATTCTATTGAGAGAAACAGTGACTGTGGATAAGTATGGATGTAATCCACAGAGGACCAGTTTCATTTTGATGTATGATACATGTTCCTGTGTTGGTAATTATATATGTCCTGAAATGGCATTACTTTTTGACTCACCCTTGTATGTGTATATACTGTCGGGCAGCAATTAAGCTAGCTACTGCTGAGAGCTCTTGATTTGGCCTTTGGTCAAACAATGGCACTTCATGAATTGAGTACATATTAAATTTGATCGTAAAAAAAATCATGTAAAAAATTGCTGAAAACAATGGCAGTAATCAAAACTTTGGAATCCAAAATTTCAAGATTGCAGGTGTGGATTTAAAAAATTTGCTTTTGAGTCAGCCCGATTCCAAAATGGTATATAATACTCCTCCTGGAGTAAAGTTGAAAAAAATCTGACAAACTAACATGTTGACATTTGCATTTATTATATATGTATGTATATATATGAATATGATATATAATATATATATATATATATATATATATATATATATATGGTATTTGTGGAAAAGGTGACTTACCGGTGAAACAGGTCACAATGGTTAGTTGATGCAAGATTCACAGCGATATGACAAATATAAAGTGCTCAATACGTTGGTAGAGCAAATTTATTATGATAATGGTACACGGTAATAACCTACTCGAGTTTAACCATAAGGATCTTCAGGGTTAAATCCACTGGATTAATCAAGATATTGTATTAAAAAAAGTACACACGTGCAATCAACTGCAATTAATCAATATCTTGATTAATCCAGTGGATTTAACCCTGAAGATCCCTATGGTGAAACTCGAGTAGGTTATTACTGTGTACCATATATATATATATATATATATATATACAGGGTGTTCGGAATAAATTTGACATATTTATATTTGGTTATTTTTCTCCGTAGGTTGGTGAGGCAGAACATCTAGAATCAGCAGCAGCTTCTACTTATATTGAAACCTAGGGAGCTGCTGGATGCTAAACATCTTTCAATGATTTTGGCCTGCAGTAAATATGTTTTATGCCACTAATACCCATGGGAAAGGTATTAATCCAACTATTCTAGTTGGGTTAATATTAGGGTGGACTGGGCTCTTTAACCTTGACTAGGCAACCAGTCTAGATGAAAGGAAACTCTGAATTCAAACCTGTCAAACGCTGCTTAAGAAATTGACCAGTTTAGCACTCTATATTGTTATGTACATTGTAATCCAGGATGTGGAATCATCGCCTGTTCAAGATCACACTGTACGGCAAACTCTCAGACCATATGACCTTTAGGCACGTCTTTTGCGTTATCGTTTCATAAGGACATTTTTTTCATTTACACTGCCAAAATCCGGTTGTTTGTTAACAGATGATTTTTAGAGTTTTTTTTTTAAATTATAAAACTAACTCCTAACCCTAACCAACAACTGGATTTTGGCGGTGTAAATGAAAAAAAAATGTCCCGATGAAACGAGATCGCAAAAAGGGTGCCTAAAGGTCATATGGTCCAAACTCTCTACTCGCCATTATGACAGAGAAGCAATAATGAAGCAATACAACGACTGCTTGAAAAAATCCCTTGGTGCCTGTGACATCAACCATTGCCGTTGGTCCACCATGGGCGAGAACCACGATGCCTGGCATCTCACCTCTAACCATGCTGTCTCCTCCTTTGAAAACATCTGCAGGGCCACTCTCAAGAATAAAAGCCACAGGAGGAAGAACCAGAATACAATGCAATCAAACCCTGATTAGATCTTTAACTGCAGTTGCAGCAACTGTACCATTGGTCTTATCAGCCACAAGCATGCCTGCAGTCAACATGGACCACACCCTTAATCTTTGTTCATGAAACCAAACCATGATGATAATGATGACGATGATATTGTAAATCGAACCCCTTACTAAAAAAAGTTTGGAAATTTTCATGCTAACAAAAAACAAACTACCCCCCCTCACAAAACAAAACATGCCTCGGAATCTCATTCTTCAACCATTTACAAAGCATAGCTTAGTTTGACACAATGACAAAAGTATGGGGCACCCAGTAAGAATCAAACTCACTAGATATCCATTACAACACGCGAGGTGCACCTCCCAGTCTAATTAAGCACAAAATTTGGTGGCCATATATCTTTCTGGCTGTCCTTGAGTTATACGGTAATGGACAGACAGATGAACAAACAAAAAAAAAAAAAAAAAAAAAAGAAGATATCTTTAGAAAATCATAAGATGTGAATATAATCTAAGTCTCAGATATACACTAATTTACAACTATCAAGTCAATAAAAAAGATAAATAAATAAATAAAAATAAAAATAAAAATAATACTAAGATAGAAAAAAGGTCAGGTAAAAATTAAAGTATTCCTTGCTTGCAACACTGAAAATTAAAGATTACTGTTTCGTTTCTCCTTTTTCTTCTTCTTCTTCATCTTCCTTTGGATCGTAACTTATCCTTACAATCAGATTTTTGATGGAAAAAGGGAAAAGGGGGGGGAGTGGTGGGTATTTTATGAATCTTGTTCACCTCTTCTTGTCCACATACTTCTGATATTCTACATCAGCTTCCCGTTACCAATAGCAACGAATTGCCGCTCACCACAAAGATAATTAAATGGAAAGAAAAAAAAAATGTAGTCATCAAAATGACGAAATGATTTTTTTGGTTAGAAAAAAATGAATGAATGAAATTAGTCGAATAGCTTTGGACTAAAAACTCCATTCGTTGTAAAAGTCTAGATCTTATCACTTTTACTCCAGTCGAGCCTCCCTCGCAATTTTTATCAC
This sequence comes from Doryteuthis pealeii, assembly GCA_023376005.1. Taxonomy (NCBI): domain Eukaryota; kingdom Metazoa; phylum Mollusca; class Cephalopoda; order Myopsida; family Loliginidae; genus Doryteuthis; species Doryteuthis pealeii. The sequence continues at coordinate 97,853,941 of CM042154.1, forward strand.
AGACTCAAGCGACACACACACACATATAATGGCGCTGCCATGGATCAGTGGGACGTTGTAAAAATGTTAAGCTTTTGAGGATTTAAAAAAAATACAGACACGACTTCAGGATGGCATCTCTACTGAAAAACCAGATCCTGAAGCATTTGTCTAGGTAGGTGTCAAGTTAGATTATTTTTATTCAAGGATTTTTTCAGAAGAATTGTGTGACAATTAAAAAAATAAATAAATAAATAAATCCGATGTCGGAGGGCAGACGACGACGATGACGATGGCTGCTAGAGTCGTGTTAACTTGTGAAAAAGGCCGACTATAAATGTTGTATTTTTTGCAACCAGACACCCTTGTTTGTTTTATTTTCAGACAATGCATTAACTTATAAGATCTAATATGAAGATTTGAAGCTTTTAAAAAGATTTATGAGGTTAATTTCAGCGATATTTTTATTCGACAGTATATCTCTTCAACCATTAAAACCTAAAATCGTATCTTGTGGGATAATAAAAATAACTAAATCAGCTGTATTTATTACATAAAATCCTGTTTTTTATGCTTTACAATGAAAAGGATGTTTAAGGACGATTATTAAAAGGTATTATGTATATTTGTTTAGTTATTGCACAAAACATTCGTTTACAATTAATTATGAATCGAACGATATTTGTTTTGTTTTTTTATTTATTGAGTAAATCCAACAGAAATACTGAAAACAATAACTAAACGTTATTTTTTTTAGTAAAAAAAAATATATTAAAGGTCACAAGTTTAAAAATAAATAAAACTAAGATATTTCTTTTTCTTCAAGAAAGGATAAAAAAAATGTAATTATTTTCCGATAAAATTTACTTTTTCTATTTTTTCCTTAAAAATCCTTTATCCACGTTTTACTGTAATTTTCAGGGTATTTCTTCTTAAAGATCGATCATTATATTAAGATTTATTTATCGATTTAATTTTATTGCCTAAACGAATAATAATGTAAAATATAAAGGGAAAAAACAACAAAAAACGAACTAATTTAATAAAAATAAAGCTTTTAACAGGTTTTGATTAAGTTTAACAAAATATTCAGTCTGTTCTACAAAATCATTCCTTTTTTGCTTTAGTAGTAAAATTTGAATTATGAAAATTTCTTTATTTTGTTCCATTCACATTTTAAAATCAATTAATTATTTTATTTTTTGAAAACTTTAATAATTCAAATCAAATACACAATATCGATTAATCGGTGGGATATTTAACCCAAAATAAAATTTAAAATATCTATAATAAAAATTAACATGTAAAAGTTACAAATTATTACACTTGTTATCCTGGAAGATTTTTTTTTCTTTTCTTTTTCCGGAATTTTCACACCTAAGATATTCAAAATAATAAATGAATAAATAAAGTAGACCAAATTAAAATTTAATTTTTAGATTAATTGTGTTTAGTAGGTCTAAACAGTAAATACATTTAATTTAAAAATTAAATTTTCTTTTACTCTACTTTAGAATATGCATGTGTTGTGTACAATTTGCAAAGAAAACATTTTTAAAAATCGCTTTAAAAATTTTCAAGTATTTTTTTAGAAAATCCGACAGTATCATTTGTTGATTAATTGATTGAGATATAAATTATTTACACCTTTTGTTGCACTCTTTAAAATTAAGAAGTAATTTATACGATAGTGTAAATATCAAATGAATATCAATAAAAAGGAAATAAATTAACAGGTTTTTTTTTCTGGGGGTGGGACATGATTTGTATGTGTTACTTGTGATTTGTATGTGTTACTGCAAATATATATATATATAATATATATATTATAAAATCCATTCATTAATAAATCAATACTGAAAATTTCATTAAAATCTGATAATTCCCTGATTTTTGGTAATTTTTTTTTTCAAACGAGGGTGGGGGTAAATTTGTTTTGTAAAAACACGGATTTTTCGACAAATTGGGTATACCTATTCAGTATTTACACATTTTATTTTAAAAAAAGCTAAAATATTGGTGACGTTTAAAGAAAAAAAGATGAATAACTATTTATTTTAGAATAATTTAAAACTCAGTTTCTCATTTTTGTGTTTCAATGAACTTTGTTATTCTAAATTGTAGTTGGAAATGAAAATGTTATTCATACCGTAAAGACTTACGGTATGAAAAATTGAACGTTTTTCTCTAACTTTTCTTACGTGCTTTATTGAAGTTAAAATTTCAAATTACGCCACAAACTTAAGACACATCACAGGAAAGCAATGATGATACGATACACACATAATATAAAGTATGTTTGTTATTGAAGGAATTATGTAACAATATTTGAAAAATAAAGTGTTAGTACGGTTGATACAAATCAATATAAATTGGGTGAATATAATTTATTTTCCGTTTTTAGAGAACTCATTTCACTCGCTCATATAACTTAAGCGATACGTTTGCTAACATGTAAGATTGCATGGTCGAGCCACGTCTCCGAAATATCACTATCTTGTTTTTCACTGGAGAAGAAGACAAAGGAGCTTAATGTTGATTTAAACAATTAATTGTTCATAAGTACAAGGGGATATGCCAATATTGCTAAGGTGTTGTCTCTTAATCAACGGCACAGATCATAAATAAAGAAATTTAAAAAAGTGCTTGAAAATCTTTCACGAGTTGGTCGTCCTCTTAAAGTTTATTTATTCATTTATTTATTTATTTATTTATTTATTTATTACTAAGACCCATGTGCAAGATAGGGGTGTCAATGATTAAGATCCACGAGTGCCACGGAAAGATTTGAGGTCATACGGCGTAAAATTTAATGTTAGTCTGTCAAACTACGGCAAATAATAAATTGCAGTGTAGAACTGCATGGTCGTATAGAACAGAGATGCTGATAAGTATGCATCCTGCATCCCTGACGCACAAAAATATAAAAGGATGCAGTAAAATTATATCAGTGCGTCCCAGTGTTTTTATTTTTTCTTCCTTCGCCATTTCAAGCTAACTGTAAATATATTTCAATAGTTTCTTAGAAACGAATTACACAGGATAAATTAGGTACGAGTAGGTATTAGTTGTTTCCCCAGATCATAAATAGAAACCCTACAATTTATTAAGAAACTTTAGTTGGGGCCCATAAATTTTTCCGGGACTCATTCAAAGCAAATATGTGCGCCTGGGGACACACTGAATTAAACAGCTATCAGCATCACTGAATAAACAAATACAAATACACCTTTATTGCACCCAATGCTCTTGAAAGCTAAATTAAATTTTGCTGAAAAGAACATCTTAATAAAGATGACGCATTTTTGGAATAAAGTCTTGTGGCCTGATGAGACGAAGCTGAAACTTTCACTTTTGAGTTGTAGAATGGAAAAAAAAAAAAAAAAGAAAAAAAAGAACGATAGTTATTTGAGGAAGAACACACCATCCCGACAATAAGACATCGAGGATGTCCAGTTAGGGTTTAGTACAAAAAAAGGTATCGGTCAATTTGTGTGATCGAAGGAACCTTAAATGAAAGAAACCCATCTGGTTAAGGGTAATCTGAAAAGTTCGGCTTGAAATCCCGACAAGAATAGAAATTGAATTATTAATTATTCCAATATACAATGATGCCTAAAGCTAAAAGCCGGTGAATATATGTATGGGGGAAAAAAGGGTACGATCAATGTTTTTCAATGGACTTCGTTATATCACCTGATCTAAATTGTATTGAAACATTGTGGTATGAAGTAAACTTTCTGCCGAAACTTACCAAATTTGGGTAAACGTTTAACAAAAGTAATTGATAAAAAAAAAAGATTAGTAAAACTGATGTTGTTCAATTGTTGGTGGCATGTTGTTATTGTGTACTACTCTATGATGATACACTTTCTTCTTTTTCCAAATGACTCCTTTAACGTATTTACTTAATATTTGTGTGTCTACCATTGTCTATTTGGTTTAGGCGTGGCATAATTTGAACTTAGAAGAGCTCATGTGAAGAAAGTTAATGTTAAAAATTTCATAACATACAAAAATATACTGCCACCCCCACGAGTGTTAAGTTTTAAATCGTAAAATTCGAGATTCTAAAGGGGGTGGGTGAGGAAAGAAAAGACGTGTTTGTTTGTGTTTATTTAACTAAACCTAAACGGGCTTCAAGATTGAAAACTTTTTTTCCCTCAATTTGCTAAAAAAATAAAAATAAAAAACTCAACCATCAGTGTGTGTGCGTTTATGCGTTTTAATTAGTTTCTATATTTTTGGTAGAAAAAGGAGCTTTCCTTCACCTTATTGACAGAACGACTTATGACTAACGCTCATATGACTTAGCACACGTCTCCTTTAGAAAAATGGGTTCTGTCATGATTTGATAACTTATAAATAAAATGCATTGATTTTATATTCAGTTCGATTATAGGAAATATATACGCACTCTAAATATGAAGCCAGGAAAATAATTATTTGTGAATGTGCATGTGCTTCAAATAATGACGAATAAGTACTTTTTACAACCTTGACCACCTGTTTTTAAAATTGTACAGTTGAATTTTTGGAAATCCGGTTTTGTTGGCCATGTCCACATTTTTTTACTCTTCTCGTGATAACTATTATTCTTTACATTAAAGAATGCTGTTTATTTGTTTTCTCTGTTAACACATAAAGTTATTTATCAAAAATGCTTAGATTCTAAACATTTTTGATAAATAATTTTATGTGTTAATGAGAAATTGATTCAACAAAGGGATTGGCATTTTAAAAAATCATCCTATCCAACCAAACCAATAAATTCCTTTTAATTCATATGTTCAAAATTTTGAGAAAAATGCTACATTAAAAAGTGTCTGTAAACCAAAGAATAAACATTTCAATTTAAGTTAAAATTTGACGAGTAACAAATTCTCTATCTCTCTCTCTCTCTAAATAAATAAATAAATAAAGGCCTTGTAACCTTAAAGAAAAGAAAAACAAATCATCTGGATTAAAAAAAAAAAGTAAATATTGTTGTGTACTAAATAATATTTAACTAACAGCATAATTTTTATTCGGTTTAAAATTTGCTCCATCTCTACCATCAGAGAGTGAAACCGGATAAAAATTAAATCTGTTTTACTTTAATTATTTATTCACGGTGACTTTTTGGATTTCTTTTAAATTCCATTTTTTATGACATTGTAATTGATATAGCTACTTTAATTACAGCTAAAAAGAAATTCAAAACTTGGGACAATGACGGACGAGGTTATTTATTTTCCCATTTCTATTACTTTGCAAGAGTCCCAAATGAAGAAATTATTAATTGTACCAAAAATGGGGGTCGTTTTTATTCAAAATTGAACCCTTTTTCTCTCTCCCAAATTAGACTGACTGGAAGAAGCGAAATTATTGTTAAAATAAATCAACTTCTGTCTTCATTTAGCTTTTATTTCGCCCACTCAACCGGCTTCCTTTTAATATGTATTTACTACCAGTATTCAGGAATTTACTTTGGTTCAGTGAGAAATCTTTTTTACCATGTTTCATATTGTGGATTTCCATTTTTTGATAGTACAAGTTATATCGTAAAATGCTATAATTAACAAAACAAAAACCTTACATTTGATTACAACTAATGATTTTTTTTATTGAATGGAAAATGTTCAATAACACACAGAAAAAAAGAGAATTTGCTTGTAGGAAAATAGCCTCTTAACGGGGGTGGGGTGTTTTAACATTCGCATGATCAATGTTTTTAACTTTTCTGTCCAAATTTCTGAAAAAAGGTGTATTATTCGCAATTAAGATTTATTTTATTCTCTCGCTCTAAAGGTCCCATCACTTGTGCTTATCAAAAATTATACTTAAGTTTATAAAAGAAAAGAAAAGCTTTTATGATGATGATATCCACCCACCCACTCATTTGTCATTAACTACTGGCACCCTTTTCCTGGTTTCATTTTTCAAAGCACCACATAAGTAAAAGTTTTTCCCTGTCTCTCGTAATAAAAAAATATTAATAAAAAAAAAAACACGAAACACATTTGATTTAGAAATTGAATTAATCCTGAAAAATCCTACAAATCCATAGAAAGGAAGTATAAATCTTTAAGTATTCAATTGAATTAGTCTTGGTGTTTTTCTTCTAAATTCAGTGCTAGCTTTTTTTTTTGCATGCCTTGGCATGTTTTTCATTTTCAATGGATTTATATGGCTTAACATTTCCCTAAAATGCAAAAATAATATTAAACTAAAAGAAAAAAACAAAAAAACATTACGATTCTTGTGTTTTTAAACAATTTCAAGTTTAGGACGCAAAAAACAAAAATTACACAAAAAAACAAAAAAAAACCTTTATCAAACTGCGCATAATTCGACATTTGAAGATTGATCTCTAAATCAATGAAAGTAAAATTCCAGTTTTATTTTTATTTTTTTTCTTCCACTAAATCCTTTTCAGTCATTTAATGTTTTTGATTGTTTTGGGCACTGCCTAAGTTATTTGATTTGGTTATGAATATTGTTTTATTCATTTGAACAGTAGGAACTCTATTTATTCTTTAAAATGTTATTAGTTACTGTAATTTAAATTTATGGATAAGACAATTTGTTTTCTTGGTTTCATATTGTAAATAAATACATTTAATCCGAATTTATTTTAATTAAGGAGTCATATTTCTAAAAAGATGCTGGAAAAGCAAAAAGGTTTTTAAGAGCAGAAAAACTGCTTTTTTTGAGGAAGAGGGTATTTCTTTTGCTTTTGGAAAAGCTATTTTTTCAGGGTTTTTTTTCCTTCTGTTTACTGTCCATTTCAAGATGGTCACATGATCAGTCATGCTATTTTTTTTTCTTTTTCTAAAATTGTAGAATTGTTGTGTTTTTTCTTAAAACACGATAATTTTATTTACGACCACAAAAGTTTTCGATGATTTTTTATTTTGACGCTAAAGTTTAAAAGCATGGTGATACAATAATTATGATGTTAGGTTCCGTGTGAATGAAATAAGTGTAGAGAGAGAAGAGAAAAAGAAACTGTTTTTTGGCGGGAGATTATTTCTAATTTTTGTCCGTATGACTTGCATAAAGTCACTGTTAAGGTATTGTTACAAAAAAAGGGTACACACAGCTATACATTATTCGTTTTATTTATTTATTTTATTGATGTTAATGTATTTTTATTGGCAGTAGTAGTCAGTTGTCAGTCAGGACTTGAGCCCTTTGGTTTGAATGCTGGATTGTGTCGTCTTCACACAGACAAAAGAAGCGCTGTAAACAACTCGTGATTTTGACTCTGGGGTAGCAGGATCGCGATGGATATTCATTCTTTGTTTTCATTTTTTTTTATTATTGATCAAATTCACATCGATTTATAATGATATGTCGTCGACAGAGAAAGAACAAAATCTATAGAGAAATATTGTTTGGAGAAAGAAAAACAATAAAAGAACAGCGTTCAATTCGATGCATGCGTGTGTAGCTCAAGTGGACGGTTAGTTGGATAGTCAGTCAGTGGCATTCCTCTTATTGGTCAACATTTTAAGGAATCATTTCCTATTCTACAATTAAAGCAGTTACAAAAGGTTTTGTACAGAATTAGTGGACATACTTATTACTACTACTATTTAGGGCGTTTCTGCCTACATCTTTACTTACTTTGCATCCATATAAACAAAATAATTTTTGAGTAAGAACTTGTTAGATTGTATTACAATAAATCTCTAAACGTAGTGGGGATTACCTTCCATGAAATTGAATAAATGATTGTAATGCACAGTGAGTCAGATTTGCTGCCTCCAGATATTTAATAAACTTAAAGTGGGGAGGGAACTAGGAAGATTGTGTTGCAACAGTCTTTCTAATACTATCTCACCTCTTTTGCAAACTAGCACGTGAAATCCTGGTTTTTATATTTTAGTATTGTTATTATTCCATGTGTGTGTGTGTGTGTGTGTGTGAGAGAGATACATAAAGATATGAATACCCAAAAGGATTATTAAAATATGATTTGATCTGAAGGTTGTAGAGCATTGGCTAAAACGTGATTTAAAAAAAAAAAGAAAAAAAAGAAAATTCGGTCAAACGATTGAAATAATTCTCAATTATTTTAGACAATATTTTGAAGATTTAACATATTTCTTAATATTTTTTTTTTTTTTTGTAGAGATAAGATGCATCGAATATTAGAAACATGAATATTTCTCATCTTAAATTTTTGATAAATGCTAGAATTTATCACAGCTAATAATACACTTGATGATAAATAAAGGATTAGTGCGTCCTGGCCTCCTACCCTAAAAAACACTAAGCGGTGCCTTCTCAAAATGTGACCCGTGCTAGTTATGAACTGCTTAGCTGTTTGAAGGCGTATTTATTTAGAAATTCGTGACAGTTGTTTTGAATTAGAATAAAATGAAAATATCGAAAATAAAATTGGTGGGGGGGAGGAGGGTAAATATTTACATTTACTTGTCGATGAAAAACTTGAGGGTGGCTGTAAAATATCGCTTTCTTATTGCATTAACTTGTTGATATTAACGTCTTCAAACCACAAAAAAATATTTTAAAGAGGGGGGGGGTTAAAATATTTACATTTACCTGTTGAGAAAAGACTTGGAGGGTAAAATATCGCTTACTTATAGCATCAACTTTTCGGTAAAAACGCCTAGCAATGGTCACATTTTGAGCAAGCACCGCTTAGCGATTTTTTTTTTTTTTTTTTTTTTTCGGGGTAGGAGGCACGAATGCGATATGCACCCACTTGATGAAGTGAAACGGAGCCTTGTGCCCAGTCCATACAGGTGGGGTATGAGACAAATAAACCCTTATTTATGCCGTCTTTCCTTGGTGACAGGCGTAAACACTGCAAAACTTAGTTATTTATTTACCAAGCGCCCTTTCTCGCTTTTTATCGGCAAATTGATTTATATATTTTACAATGCTCCCTGGATAAAGTACAAAAAAAAATAAAATATAAAGAACTCAGACATTTTTTTTTCAATTGAATTTGTACAATATATTTTTAAAACACAAACTCAAATTTCAAAACCATTTTCATACTGTTTGCTGTAGGGATGTCCAATCTGACATGTCAAATTACCCTTCCCTCCTATATTTAACACAATGAAACTTACATAAAGGTTGATATCATCTTCAAAATTTTTGGACTATTCAAAAGAAGAAACCTTAAAAAACTCCTGATGTTTTTTAAAAAAAAATTTCAACTTACGGAAATAATGAAATTATGAACGAAAACAATGTTTACATTTTCGCACCATTAAATTAATTGAAATTTAACAGAGCCAAAAACGAGTTACAACTAAAGGCTTTTTTGAAAATTCTATAAAAAATCAGTTAAGAGTCAAATTTTCACAAAAATTTCGAAATTTATTCACCTGTTGATGAAATAAGTTTAAAATAGGTTTTTCCTAAAATATATTAGGGGAAATATTTTTTTACAAAGTCCGCCCCCCGCTGTTTCATTTTATGAAATCTGAAAAAAATGAACCTATAAAAAACGATTTTTAAATTTGTTCTATTAAGATAAAGAGTCTGAATAATTATATCAGAATATTTTTTAAAGTTTCTTTACGGGATTTTTTTTTTTTTTTTAATTTTTTTTTTAGTAAAAAAAACATAAATTCTGAATTCTACTAAAAAATGGCACAAAAGTATTGATCAGACTGATTCAAATTAAATGATAACAAAAAAAACAAACCAAGATGATATTCATCCGGGAACATTGCCTTTTCATTTTCATTGTTGTTTTTTTTTTTTACTGTTCGCTGTTTCTTAACTTAATTGACTTTTGCTATCATCATCATCAGCAGCAGCATCAACAGCACTGTTTCAAGTACCAAGCAAATGTCACATCTATAAATAAATACAATCAACTCTTACCTGAAGGAATAAGAACTTTGTCAAAATTCATGTTGTTATCTTTATTGATCAATAGAGATTGTTATTAAATCTATAATTCCTTTCTTTTCTCTCTGTGTGTGTGTGTGTGTGTGTGTGTGAATTTATCATCATCATCATCATCATCATCAGGCTGTGCTGATATCATGGATCTCTATGACAGTTCTGTACCGCCCGTCCCTATTGGCCATCACTCCTGGAAGGTCCTCAGCACAACATCCAGTATCTGCACAGAGCTGATCAAAGTAGGTTTTTGCAGGTGTAAACCACACTGGTGTGCCCACATTTAGACCATTGCTTATCACCTAGTGATGTTGGCATGTTTTTGTTTATCAAGTGAGACAAAAAAAAAAGATCACCCTTAGGAAAGTTATGAACCCCCTCTATTCCTGCAGCTATGGGTTAAATAGTACCACTACTGTTCTTCTACAAGGATGGTTTTGGCATTAAATAACCTATGAAGGTTGATATGCCATTTAAACTATCTAGTTATTCGAATATCCTGAGAATCATTTGTGTCAAAGTTTATTAAAGAAAAACAAGTATAATATAAGTTCATATATTTTTCAAACTATTGTTATATTGATATTATTTGATTATTGTCCTCATCTTTATTGTTATCTGTACACCGTTTCGGCTGATGTGCTCTCCGGCCTTCTTCAGGTATTTCTTTTTGAACTAGAGAACCTTCTTGTCATAATTGGGAGCAATCACGGAACTTCGAACCCAACCCTTTATTCAATTCATGGGGTATCCTGTTCTCGAGTTTAAGAATTCTCCGAGTCTGACAAGAAATACTTGAAGAAGGCCGGAGGGCACATTGGCTGCAATGTTGTACAGATAACAATCAAAGATGAGGGCAATAGTCTGAATAATCCAAATAATAGAAATTATCAAGCTTCATCTAAAAAAAAAAAACATAGAAATATTGTTGTATTGGTCAATATTTTCTATCTTCCTCAGGTTTACATTCTCTAGTCTTTAGAAGTCAGTTACTTCCTTTTTTTTTTAAAAATTTTATAAACTAGAAAACTACAGACCAACAAAGTCCCACAATTAGACTGCAATTTCCACATGTCCAAGAACCAAAATCACTTCCTGAAGAAATAATGTCATCATCTTTTATACAGGTTTTTTATACTATATTTCCCCTTTTCCGTATGCATAGAGGGTTATGGTTTTCCTAAGGAATTTTCATAATCCGGATCTAAAACAGTGTAGAGTGTATGTATTTACCAACCCCTCTATCACTCGCACAATAGGATACAAGATCAATTTATTAAGTGGAGTTTAATGGGTTTGAATTGAGAGTTTTCCTTCCAGATCAGTTGTCTAACCAAGGTTAAAAAGCCCAGTCTGCCTTACTATTTATCCATAGCTGGAGGGAGAATAGTTTGATTCATACCTTTCCCAAGAGTATTAGCACTGTGAAATTCAACAGGCTTGTCCAGAATTTGAACTCTAGTCACCATGTCCATTTCCTTTGATGATAACCATTACAACATGAGTGCCTCCAGTGGTGATTGTAGACTAATTAACAAAAATTATCATTCAGTATAGCTTGTTTCATCCAAACACAAGCACATAGTCTAATACCAGAGAAACTCCACATAATCCAATGGTATTGTAGTGATTGTCTGCCCTTGCGAGATGGACTAGAGTCCAAAAGGGTTATCTTTCTTGCCACCAGGGTTTTGCTAGTAGGTGACACTACTAACTGAGTATTTAAACTCAGCCTGGGAAGCTCTTGCTCTCTCTCTTTGGTCTGGCATCCACTAAGATGCACTAGATGAGTGATGTTTCTGTCCATTAACACGAGGGGGGGGTTACCCCCACTTTTAGGCATGTACCTATCTGTGTATGTAGCCCTGTATAGACCCTACCACGTGGGTCATGCACAAATAAGTGACTCTTATTTCAGTAAGAACTCTTTCTTACTTCCCAAAGACTTTCGTCCTAACTGTTGTATCTTGTTATATATGTCATATTCCATGTGCTCAGACAATAAAGTCTGTATTGTTGTTATATTATACTTCTTTGTTTGGATTTTATTATATATATATATATTCACTTATGTTGGAATTTTTCTCTGGAGTCTTCTAACATATTATAAGAACAAGTTTTGTCCACTAAAGCCCATTCAAATCTTATAAGATGAATTGCAGCAAAATGATTAGATCTTTTCTATGGTACCTTATGCCTCTTTCCCTATGACAAATGCTATAAGGATTTGGTTTTCTTTAATAGTAAAGTCATAAAGTCAACTGAGTGGCCTATTGTTGGTATCAGCCGGACAGCAAGGGAGTCTATCCCCTTTTCGAGATTGTGTTTCTGAGATGGAGCGCCACACCCTACCATCAACTCACAGATGCTTTACTCAGATCAGATTACCCAAGCTGGTGAGGACTGGTTTTGAACTCGGAACCTTGCAGTTTCTAGCAGAGTTAAATATATAAATATTTGTGAAAGCAAAGTAACTAAAATATAAGAAATATTTAAAAAAAAAAAAAAAAAAAAAAAGTTTGGAACTCGCAAGTATTTAAGTTGGAGAGTAATTTTAATTGTCCATCTAATGTAGGTCACATATACAATGAACAGCCAACAAAATTACACATGCAGATCTAGAAAACTTGAAAGAAGTAAAAATAGAGAGGAACTGCTGTTCATCAATACAGAAATGTATGTACCACAGAAAAGTATGTAATAGAACATTAAAGAACAAACAAAAAAAAGTGAATGGTACTGTTACAGGAAGATATTACATGATGAAGAAAACTACTTGGAACAACTAAAAATTTTCACAAAAATTTCGAAATTTATTCACCTGTTGATGAAATAAGTTTAAAATAGGTTTTTCCTAAAATATTAGGGGAAATATTTTTTTACAAAGTCCGCCCCCCGCTGTTTCATTTTATGAAATCTGAAAAAAATGAACCTATAAAAAACGATTTTTAAATTTGTTCTATTAAGATAAAGAGTCTGAATAATTATATCAGAATTTTTTTTAAGTTTCTTTACGGGATTTTTTTTTTTTTTAATTTTTTTTTTAGTAAAAAAAACATAAATTCTGAATTCTACTAAAAATGGCACAAAAGTATTGATCAGACTGATTCAAATTAAATGATAACAAAAAAACACAACCAAGATGATATTCATCCGGGAACATTGCCTTTTCATTTTCATTGTGTTTTTTTTTTTACTGTTCGCTGTTTCTTAACTTAATTGACTTTTGCTATCATCATCATCAGCAGCAGCATCAACAGCACTGTTTAAGTACCAAGCAAATGTCACATCTATAAATAAATACAATCAACTCTTACCTGAAGGAATAAGAACTTTGTCAAAATTCATGTTGTTATCTTTATTGATCAATAGAGATTGTTATTAAATCTATAATTCCTTTCTTTTCTCTCTGTGTGTGTGTGTGTGTGTGTGTGAATTTATCATCATATCATCATCATCATCAGGCTGTGCTGATATCATGGATCTCTATGACAGTTCTGTACCGCCCGTCCCTATTGGCCATCACTCCTGGAAGGTCCTCAGCACAACATCCAGTATCTGCACAGAGCTGATCAAAGTAGGTTTTTGCAGTGTAAACCACACTGGTGTGCCCACATTTAGACGGTCACATGATCAGTCATGCTATTTTTTTTTCTTTTTCTAAAATTGTAGAATTGTTGTGTTTTTTCTTAAAACACGATAATTTTATTTACGACACAAAAGTTTTCGATGATTTTTTTTTTGACGCTAAAGTTTAAAAAAAGCATGGTGATACAATAATATGATGTTAGGTTCGCGTGTGAATGAAATAAGTGTAGAGAGAGAGAGAAAAAGAAAACTGTTTTTTTGCGGGAGATTATTTCTAATTTTTGTCCGTATGACTTGCATAAAGTCACTGTTAAGGTATTGTTACAAAAAAAGGGTACACACAGCTATACATTATTCGTTTTATTTATTTATTTTATTGATGTTAAGTATTTTTATTGGCAGTAGTAGTCAGTTGTCAGTCAGGACTTGAGCCCTTTGGTTTGAATGCTGGATTGTGTCGTCTTCACACAGACAAAAGAAGCGCTGTAAACAACTCGTGATTTTGACTCTGGGGTAGCAGGATCGCGATGGATATTCATTCTTTGTTTTCATTTTTTTTTATTATTGATCAATTCACATCGATTTATAATGATATGTCGTCGACAGAGAAGAACAAAATCTATAGAGAAATATTGTTTGGAGAAAGAAAACAATAAAAAAAACAGCGTTCAATTCGATGCATGCGTGTGTAGCTCAAGTGGACGGTTAGTTGGATAGTCAGTCAGTGGCATTCCTCTTATTGGTCAACATTTTAAGGAATCATTTCCTATTCTACAATTAAAGCAGTTACAAAAGGTTTTGCACAGAATTAGTGGACACACTTATTACTACTACTATTTAGGGCGTTTCTGCCTACATCTTTACTTACTTTGCATCCATATAAACAAAATAATTTTTGAGTAAGAACTTGTTAGATTGTATTACAATAAATCTCTAAACGTAGTGGGGATTACCTTCCATGAAATTGAATAAATGATTGTAATGCACAGTGAGTCAGATTTGCTGCCTCCAGATATTTAATAAACTTAAAGTGGGGAGGGGACTAGGAAGATTGTGTTGCAACAGTCTTTCTAATACTATCTCACCTCTTTTGCAAACTAGCACGTGAAATCCTGGTTTTTATATTTTAGTATTGTTATTATTCCATATGTGTGTGTGTGTGAGATACATAGAGATATGAATACCCAAAAGGATTATTAAAATATGATTTGATCTGAAGGTTGTAGAGCATTGGCTAAAACGTGATTTAAAAAATAAAAAAAAATTCGGTCAAACGATTGAAATAATTCTCAATTATTTTAGACAATATTTTGAAGATTTAACATATTCTTAATTTTTTTTTTTTTTTTTGTAGAGATAAGATGCATCGAATATTAGAACATGAATATTTCTCATCTTAAATTTTTGATAAATGCTAGAATTTATCACAGCTAATAATACACTTGATGATAAATAAAGGATTAGTGCGTCTGGCCTCCTACCTAAAAAACACTAAGCGGTGCCTTCTCAAAATGTGACCCGTGCTAGTTATGAACTGCTTAGCTGTTTGAAGGCGTATTTATTTAGAAATTCGTGACAGTTGTTTTGAATTAGAATAAAATGAAAATATCGAAAATAAAATTGGTGGGGGGGGAGGAGGGTAAAATTTTACATTTACTTGTCGATGAAAAACTTGAGGGTGGCTGTAAAATATCGCTTTCTTATTGCATTAACTTGTTGATATTAACGTCTTCAAACACAAAAAAATATTTTAAAGAGGGGGGGGTTAAAATATTTACATTTACCTGTTGAGAAAAGACTTGGAGGGTAAAATATCGCTTACTTATAGCATCAACTTTTCGGTAAAAACGCCTAGCAATGGTCACATTTTGAGCAAGCACCGCTTAGCGATTTTTTTTTTTTTTTTTTCGGGGTAGGAGGCACGAATGCGATATGCACCCACTTGATGAAGTGAAACGGAGCCTTGTGCCCAGTCCATACAGGTGGGGTATGAGACAAATAAACCTTATTTATGCCGTCTTTCCTTGGTGACAGGCGTAAACACTGCAAAACTTAGTTATTTATTTACCAAGCGCCCTTTCTCGCTTTTTATCGGCAAATTGATTTATATATTTTACAATGCTCCCTGGATAAAGTACAAAAAAAATAAAATATAAAGAACTCAGACATTTTTTTTCAATTGAATTTGTACAATATATTTTTAAAACACAAACTCAAATTTCAAAACCATTTTCATACTGTTTGCTGTAGGGATGTCCAATCTGACATGTCAAATTACCCTTCCCTCCTATATTTAACACAATGAAACTTACATAAAGGTTGATATCATCTTCAAATTTTTGGACTATTCAAAAGAAGAAACCAAAAAACTCCTGATGTTTTTTAAAAAAAATTTCAACTTACGGAAATAATGAAATTATGAACGAAAACAATGTTTACATTTTCGCACCATTAAATTAATTGAAATTCAACAGAGCCAAAACGAGTTACAACTAAAGGCTTTTTTGAAAATTCTATAAAAATCAGTTAAGAGTCAATTTTCACAAAAATTTCGAAATTTATTCACCTGTTGATGAAATAAGTTTAAAATAGGTTTTTCCTAAAATATATTAGGGGAAATATTTTTTTACAAAGTCCGCCCCCCGCTGTTTCATTTTATGAAATCTGAAAAAAATGAACCTATAAAAACGATTTTTAAATTTGTTCTATTAAGATAAAGAGTCTGAATAATTATATCAGAATATTTTTTAAAGTTTCTTTACGGGATTTTTTTTTTTTTTTAAATTTTTTTTTTTAGTAAAAAAACATAAATTCTGAATTCTACTAAAAATGGCACAAAAGTATTGATCAGACTGATTCAAATTAAATGATAACAAAAAAACAAACCAAGATGATATTCATCCGGGAACATTGCCTTTTCATTTTCATTGTTGTTTTTTTTTTTACTGTTCGCTGTTTCTTAACTTAATTGACTTTTGCTATCATCATCATCAGCAGCAGCATCAACAGCACTGTTTCAAGTACCAAGCAAATGTCACATCTATAAATAAATACAATCAACTCTTACCTGAAGGAATAAGAACTTTGTCAAAATTCATGTTGTTATCTTTATTGATCAATAGAGATTGTTATTAAATCTATAATTCCTTTCTTTTCTCTCTGTGTGTGTGTGTGTGTGTGTGTGAATTTATCATCATTATCATCATCATCATCAGGCTGTGCTGATATCATGGATCTCTATGACAGTTCTGTACCGCCCGTCCCTATTGGCCATCACTCCTGGAAGGTCCTCAGCACAACATCCAGTATCTGCACAGAGCTGATCAAAGTAGGTTTTTGCAGATGTAAACCACACTGGTGTGCCCACATTTAGACCATTGCTTATCACCTAGTGATGTTGGCATGTTTTTGTTTATCAAGTGAGACAAAAAAAAAAGATCACCCTTAGGAAAGTTATGAACCCCCTCTATTCCTGCAGCTATGGGTTAAATAGTACCACTACTGTTCTTCTACAAGGATGGTTTTGGCATTAAATAACCTATGAAGGTTGATATGCCATTTAAACTATCTAGTTATTCGAATATCCTGAGAATCATTTGTGTCAAAGTTTATTAAAGAAAAACAAGTATAATATAAGTTCATATATTTTTCAAACTATTGTTATATTGATATTATTTGGATTATTGTCCTCATCTTTATTGTTATCTGTACACCGTTTCGGCTGATGTGCTCTCCGGCCTTCTTCAGGTATTTCTTTTTGAACTAGAGAACCTTCTTGTCATAATTGGGAGCAATCACGGAACTTCGAACCCAACCCTTTATTCAATTCATGGGGGTATCCTGTTCTCGAGTTTAAGAATTCTCCCGAGTCTGACAAGAAATACTTGAAGAAGGCCGGAGGGCACATTGGCTGCAATGTTGTACAGATAACAATCAAAGATGAGGGCAATAGTCTGAATAATCCAAATAATAGAAATTATCAAGCTTCATCTAAAAAAAAAAAAACATAGAAATATTGTTGTATTGGTCAATATTTTCTATCTTCCTCAGGTTTACATTCTCTAGTCTTTAGAAGTCAGTTACTTCCTTTTTTTTTTAAAAATTTTATAAACTAGAAAACTACAGACCAACAAAGTCCCACAAATTAGACTGCAATTTCCACATGTCCAAGAACCAAAATCACTTCCTGAAGAAATAATGTCATCATCTTTTATACAGGTTTTTTATACTATATTTCCCCTTTTTCCGTATGCATAGAGGTATTATGGTTTTCCTAAGGAATTTTCATAATCCGGATCTAAAACAGTGTAGAGTGTATGTATTTACCAACCCCTCTATCACTCGCACAATAGGATACAAGATCAATTTATTAAGTGGAGTTTAATGGGTTTGAATTGAGAGTTTTCCTTCCAGATCAGTTGTCTAACCAAGGTTAAAAAGCCCAGTCTGCCTTACTATTTATCCATAGCTGGAGGGAGAATAGTTTGATTCATACCTTTCCCAAGAGTATTAGCACTGTGAAATTCAAACAGGCTTGTCCAGAATTTGAACTCTAGTCACCATGTCCATTTCCTTTGATGATAACCATTACAACATGAGTGCCTCCAGTGGTGATTGTAGACTAATTAACAAAATTATCATTCAGTATAGCTTGTTTCATCCAAACACAAGCACATAGTCTAATACCAGAGAAACTCCACATAATCCAATGGTATTGTAGTGATTGTCTGCCCTTGGCGAGATGGACTAGAGTCCAAAAGGGTTATCTTTCCTTGCCACCAGGGTTTTGCTAGTAGGTGACACTACTAACTGAGTATTTAAACTCAGCCTGGGAAGCTCTTGCTCTCTCTCTTTGGTCTGGCATCCACTAAGATGCACTAGATGAGTGATGTTTCTGTCCATTAACACGAGGGGGGGGGTTACCCCCACTTTTAGGCATGTACCTATCTGTGTATGTAGCCCTGTATAGACCCTACCACGTGGGTCATGCACAAATAAGTGACTCTTATATTCAGTAAGAACTCTTTCTTACTTCCCAAAGACTTTCGTCCTAACTGTTGTATCTTGTTATATATGTCATATTCCATGTGCTCAGACAATAAAGTCTGTATTGTTGTTATATTATACTTCTTTGTTTGGATTTTATTATATATATATATATTCACTTATGTTGGAATTTTTCTCTGGAGTCTTCTAACATATTATAAGAACAAGTTTTGTCCACTAAAGCCCATTCAAATCTTATAAGATGAATTGCAGCAAAATGATTAGATCTTTTCTATGGTACCTTATGCCTCTTTCCCTATGACAAATGCTATAAGGATTTGGTTTTCTTTATAGTAAAGTCATAAAGTCAACTGAGTGGCCTATTGTTGGTATCAGCCGGACAGCAAGGGAGTCTATCCCCTTTTCGGAGATTGTGTTTCTGAGATGGAGCGCCACACCTACCATCAACTCACAGATGCTTTACTACTCAGATCAGATTACCCAAGCTGGTGAGGACTGGTTTTGAACTCGGAACCTTGCAGTTTCTAGGCAGAGTTAAATATATAAATATTTGTGAAAGCAAAGTAACTAAATATAAGAAATATTTAAAAAAAAAAAAAAAAAAAAGTTTGGAACTCGCAAGTATTTAAGTTGGAGAGTAATTTAATTGTCCATCTAATGTAGGTCACATATACAATGAACAGCCAACAAAATTACACATGCAGATCTAGAAAACTTGAAAGAAGTAAAAATAGAGAGGAACTGCTGTTCATCAATACAGAAATGTATGTACCACAGAAAAGTATGTAATAGAACATTAAAGAACAAACAAAAAAAAAGTGAATGGTATCTGTTACAGGAAGATATTACATGATGAATGAAAACTACTTGGAACAACTAAAATATCAAATTGTATTGTTAAACAGGTTGAAAGTTTTTCAATTGTTTTTCTTGGCCTCAATGTTTTTATTTGCTAAATTTCAAGGGTGGAAAAATGAATATATAACATTTTCGGTTATTTCCTAGGTGAGTAACATGAGTGACCCAGAAAAAATAGAACCCAAATTATTTATTTATTTTCCCATTAAAATAACCCTAACCTCTAACCCTAACACTTGTTGGACTTAAACTTCAAAAAAAAAAAAAAATTAAAATTAATTTTTATTACAAAATTTGTGGGTTCTGTTTTGTCTGGGTTACCCTGTAATATTATGTTACTCAATTTGGTTAGGGTTAGTTTAATGGGAAAATAAATAATTTGCATTCTGTTTTTTCTGGGTCACCCTGTAATATCATGTTACTCAACTAGGAAATAACCAAATTTTCTAAAATGAAAAAAGTAACTTTTGGCTTAAAATATACAAGGAAATTTTTATAGACTTATTTAAGGGTGAAAAATAGTATCGTTATTCCTGGAGAAATACACGAGTGTAAAATATTATGTAATACATTTTTTTAAAGTTTTATAAATTTTAAGAGGAAAAAAAAACCTCAAATGTGTAAAATTTTCTAAAATAAAAAATAACCTTTAGCTTTTTAGTATGCAAGGAAGAAAATTTTTAAAAACTTATTTTAGTGAAAAAAATAGTGTCATTGCTGCTGGGGAAATACATGAGTGTTAAATATTATGTAATAATGTTTTTTATAAATTTTAAAGGGGTGAAAAAACCCCAAATGTATAAAATTTTCTAAAATAAAAAAGTAACTTTTAGCTTAAGATATACAAGGAAGTAAAATTTTTTAGATTTATTTTAGGGAGAAAAATAGTGTCATTGCTGCTGGGAAATACATAATAATTTTTTGATAATTTTTATAAATTTTAAGAAGAAAAAAAAACCCAAATGTATAAAATTTTCTAAAATAAAAAATAATCTTTGGCTTATAGTATGCAAGGAAGTAAATCTTAAAAAACTTATTTTAGGGAGAAAAATATTGTCATTGCTGCTGCGGGAAATAGCAATGACACTATTTTTCTCCCTAAAATAAGTCTTTGAAAATTTACTGCTGGGTAAATACATGAGTGTAAAATATGATGCAATAATTCTTTTTTTTTTATTGATGTCAGACTTTTTTTTTTTTTCTTTTTGCATTATTTACAGTGTCCAAATGTGTTGTCAGTCCAGTTTTAAGACATTTAACATTGAAGATGAAAGCAACTCCTTAAAAACTTGTTTGTAGGTCATCAGTACAAAACTCTTATTAGTTAACTAGTAATTAATTTCTTATTAGCATATCTTTTGTTGCAGAATTTTCATTTTATGTCCAGAGCCCTGTCGGCTGGCGCTTTAGAATACACCGACTGCACCTCTGCAGAGGGGTAAGACCCTTCCCCTCAATGATGCCACCTGTTGGCCTTGAGTGGTTACCTATGATGCTTAAGGATGGAATCCTGGTGGATGAGCAGTGAATGACATGCAACACTCCTATAGGATTGCCCCAGCGGCAAGCCTCAACCCTTTTTATCACGTAGAAGGTGATGGTTGAGGATCATCATGTCCTGGGAATGACATTAAACTCTCTCTGATGGTAAGATTCCAGTTCTGGAGGTCTGGGGAATGTGGAGCACCCCTTCATCACTATTGCTCCCAGGTCCACTCTGACCCGGAGTGGTAGTACCTGTTAGGGTCCGATCTATGTGTTAAATAGAAAAATGTGTTTATAAAAAAAAAGATTGAGTATCCATTAAGAATGAATTTATTTCAAAACTTAGTTGGCATTAAATGACCCACCGGGGTTGATATGCCATAAAACAAAACATTTTATGTGCATGTGTTGAAGTAAAGAAAAGATTGAAATAAAGGAGATAAAGTTTATATAGACTAATTATAAATTTGTATATAATAAAAATAGGAAACTCTCTCTCCTGCCATTATTAAAAGGATTTATGTGAAGAAAGGAAGTAAATCCAATGGTATGTAGTATATTAAGAAAAATGAAAAAACAGAGGTTTAGATGGGTTAAGTGCTGAGTTTATTGGCCGATGCTGCAGTGTTTCGATCTATTGATTAGATCATCTTCAGGGCATTTGTTGGTATATGGAAGGTGATAAGAAATTATTTATCACAGAATAACGAGAAAAGCGAGTGGTAGTCCTTGTTATTCATCTGTTTAAAAATTTTTGAGGTTTGAAAAAAAAAGAAAGGGGGACGGTTTGAAATATGACGTCAAATATTCTATTTTATCGCGTGAGTATGGGACGGTGTAGGTGTGTGTATCGAAAGGAAACATTGTGCATTTTTTAGGTGTGTGGTTGTGTGTGTATAAATCTTTTGCGATAAACGACAGCGGAAATAAACCTTTAAATAAAAGGATTTATATAGAAACTTGTAAATCTTATATATGAATACTAGCTGAAGTACCTGGTCCATAACCAAACTAAAAGGATTTTAGGAACACCAAGGAGTGAGAGAGAAAGAGGAAAGATGAGTTACTGATATTAAGTTTAACGATAAATGAAGCTAAGAATTTGCGTATTGTAAGTAAGTAAAGTTGATGGGGTGGCCTAAAATTGGTATCAGCCAATCAGCGAGGGAGTCTATCCCCTTTTCACTAGTGCTAGACCAAGGAGATTGTTTTTGCGTCTGAGGTGGATCGCCACACCTACCATCAGCTTCTTACTTTACTGCACAGATCCCTGTGCTACTCATACGCTGGGTTGGTGAGGGCTGGTATCGAACTAGGAACCTTGTGGTTACTAGCTGAATGCTCTATCGACTAAGCTAACTTGGCCCTTTGGGAAATGTTTAATTTTTTTTTTTGTTTACATTTAGAATATTTAAAAAAAATGTAACCCTAATCTTGTGAGTGGTTTGAAACAATTTTGTTTATTCTAAAGGCTTTTTTTATATACTTACTTATGAAGAACTTTGAAGAGTTCCACAAATTGATTGATTTTTTATTATTGAATTATATTATTTAATCAGTAAAAAATCAAAAATTAGGATTTTGTAATTTTCCTTATAAACATATTGATGTGTATGTGCAATTTTAATGCTCAATAACATCACTTTTCTAAGTAGATATGTAGATGCCTAAACGAACATGACTCCTTTATATATATATATATATATATATATATATATATATATATATACACACACTAGCAAAAGTACCTGATTCACGACCGGCCAAAAACATTTTTAGGGGGTGTTCCTAAAAATAGAATTTAAAAAATCACTGAAAATTGTTTTATTACAGTGTTTGTTTATTCAGGGATTTTTTTAATGATATACTTTCTATTATACACTTTGTTTACAGTGCAAAGTCTTCCCATTGTCAGAATAAAATACAATTCAAGTTTGTACTTTTTGTTGTTGCCATAATTTTAATATTTATTTGTTTATTTAAAAATGCTCTCACATTTTAATTGTTACACGCTGTGAACATAAACAAAATAATAAATAAATTTTTCCATGACCAATATACACAATTAACAGATCAACTGTACAACAAAAAAATAATGATTACTGTCAGCTCCTAGTAGTTCACTCCACAAAGTCTGTACTGTAGATGTATTTAACAGTATAGTCATTTGGCTGAAGTTACATATGACAATTCCTATTACAATGTTTCGGCATAGCCAATCATTTTTAGCAAGTAGTGTAGGGTAGTTTAAAATCAATAGTAAAACAATGGAAAATCACTGAGAGTTTGATTGACAAACCTTTTGGGCAGATGTGTTTTTCTGTCTCTGCTCCCTCCACATGTGTTTACGTTGACAATGCACTGTGGAAAAGATATTCAGGAAAAAAAAAAAAAAATGTGTACACAGGAAAATGTCTCTGTGTTGTTCCTGAAAATAACAGAGTAAGATGGAACCCACTGAGAGACACCCCCAGAACCAGAGAGATGACCAATTTGAAAGAGAACCCCGATAAGAACAGACACCTATTGGAAGATAAAACTGAGCAGTGGGCTATCCAACATTATTAACTAGAAGCGGCTACTTCGCATCACCTGGGTAGAGGACGGTAAAAAAAGGTAGTCTCACAGATCAATTATTGTTGTATCGCGAATTTGATCTTCACAGAATGCCAATCAAAATCCCTACATAAAAAAAGACCTTGCATTGATCCAGACACTCTGAAAAGAAAAAAATAATGTCTCCTACTTAAGATATTTAATGCAAAAAAGAATTCCATGTTATTTAAATTTTATTTTTTAATTATCTTCGAATATAAATCAAATCTTCATTATTTTTGTTCAAAAAGCAAGATTTGGTGATAGTGAATGTGTATATATATTTACTTTGTCATTAATTGTTTTATTTCCATAGTTTCCTCTGGACATACATACATACACGCAAACTGTCCTTTATGTATAGATATATGTATAGATATAACTCGATTAATTCAGTGGATTTAACCCTGATGATCCTAACGGTGAAACCCGAGTAGGTTTCTGTTGTATCCATTTCTTTAATAAATTTGCTCTACTTTGTATTGAGCACTTTGTATTTGTTTTATCGCGGACTTAGCCCCTGGATTCTGTGCACCTCCAACGATCGTGCCCATATTCACCGGTAAGCCACCCTTTATCTATATAAATACATATGTATAGATATAGATAGATTATTTACAAAAACTTTTCCAAACACAATGGAATGGAGTAAAACAAATTGATTAGTTGAACTGTTGATTCAATTCATGTTATTGGTTATTTCTCTTTTGCGGATGAGGATCATTCAATAAATAAAGTGAATTTTTTAAAAATTGCTATTTTTCCATGTAGTTTACAAGTGTGTTTCTGTGTTACATTGGTTCATACTTAAGATGGCTATGACCTGAGAATGACCAGATCTGTTAGAGGGACAGAAATGTCAAGAACCCCTCATATTATATTATTTTATACACAAAGAAATATGGTACTCTATTTGGTATGTTGCACACTTAATCTAAGTATCTATTTTACAATTCAAAACAGTCTGCAAAACCCACCTTTAAGGACCATCATCCGATGCCTTGTCACATTCTTTCTAATCTTTTTTTTTTTTTGCAATTTTTTGAAGAACCTAAAATTTGCAGAGTGCCAAATCTGGATTGTGAGAGGCTGATGAATCTGGATGATGCAATGCTTTGTCCCCCCCCCCAAAAAAAAAAACCCCAACAAAAATAGGAACAAGATGTGAAGAATAGGCAGTTGAGATATTCAATATGGCTGATACTTTCCGGATAGTCTGTGTAATCCCTGGATATTCTCACGGATATTGCACTGTTGGTTGCCATTTTCTTTTGATTGCAACCCTCATTTGATCAATATCTTTTGGGGTGTTTTGCTTGTTAACTGTGTTCCAGAATGTGTGCAATTTTCAGTGGGTTCCAGGTCAGCTCACACTGTCAGTAGGTCTCAGAATATGCTGACTGCATGTCCCCTAGAGTGGTAAGCCCCCTCCACCCGCCAAAAAAGAAAAGGGTATCTTGGGTATGATTCTAAACTGCATCTGATAGTGAGGGTTCAATTCTGGGGAGTGTGGAGTACCTCTTCATTGCTATCACTCAGGGGCTTACAGTTAAGTCATATTGAAAGCATTGGTTCCTGCTAGATCACTGAAGTTAAGCAGCAATAAGCCAGTTCAATATTTTGATGGGTAACCATTTAAGCAATAGCAAGTACTGTAAGAAACCGAATATCAAGAATGACTTGATTCAGCATTAAATGACCCTAAAAAGGTTGATATGCTGTAAAACAAAACAACCAAACCAAAATGACTTGATTCAGCATTAAATGACCCAAAAGGGTTGATATGCTGTAAAACAAAACAACCAAACAACTATCACTCAGTACCCTTCTGACTGGGAGTGGTGGTACCTGTTAGGATCCCATCTATGGGTAAAATAGACCTGTTTAAAAGTTATTAGCATTTGATACGACTGAAAAAAAAAAAAAAAAACAACTACACCATGTAAATATAAGCATACAATGGACACAATTCCATATTCTGAGACCCAATAACCCTAGACTGTTTCTCTGAAATTTTGAGATGAGGCTTGATAATTTGGATTATTTGGACTATTGTCCTCATCTGTATTGTTATCTGTACAACATTTCTGCCAATGTGCCCTGCGGCCTTCTTCAGGTATTTCTTGTCGGATTTGGGAGGCTTCTCGAACTTGGGAACCTTCTTTTCGTAATTGGGAGCCATCACGGAACTTTGAACCCAATCCTTTACTCGATCCACGGGGGTATCCCGTTCTCATTCTGCTAACCATAGCTGGGTACAAGTATTAAGCTGTGTTAATTATTATTCTATATTACTGCTGTCCTTGACTAGGATTGAACCTGCAGTCCAGAGATAATTGTCACTTAGAACTGTCTTAACCTAATGCCTATATCCACTATGTTATGTATCCAATTGGATATCGGCTGAAAACGTTGTACAGATAATAAATACAAACCCTAGACTGGTTGAGATGCCATTAAAATCAACCAAGCAATTAATCAAGTCTGATTTGAAGTGTCACAACCAACATTTTTTATCTTGGCCTCATTTAGTGAGTCATCCCCAAAAGTCTTCTTAATCATTTGAGAAGTTTCTGAGGGATGAATGTATTGGTTTCAAGCAAAACTAAATGCATGTATTTTTTTTTTTTTTTTTGTGAATGTGACAGTGACACATTACACAAGCTCATTCACAGAAGTGTCTCATTGCTGATTGAGTAAATCCCATGTGAGAGTCTATTCACACATGTGCAGTAAGGTTATCTCCCCTGATTGATTACCAAGTTACATCAAAGCTACACAACTTGTTTCTTGAAATATTCAAAATGGCTGGATGCATGTCTCGTGTATTAGAGAGAGAGAGAGAAAAAAAAAAATACTTTGTTAAAACAGGAAAAAGTTTTCTCTGACAGCATTTGGAACAGAAACTCAACAATTTTGCAACTCTTACAAGAATTTAAGATTTTCATTTTAAAAACTTCATTATTTGTCTAAATCTTTTTAGATATATTGTTGGCATCCTTCCGTCGATGGAGTAGTGTCCAATTTTTTAAAATCAAAATTTTTTTTTTTTTTTTAACTACGTAGCCTGATTTGGGTTGATATGGAGGATGAGCTGTTGCCTAGACAGCAAAATCCCCCTTCTTCACACTGCCTCTGTGATCTAAAGGAAAGGTAAGAAGCCAATGCAGTTTGGCAGCGGTAGTGTCACAAGAGTTTTTGGGTAACAGTGGAGTTCAGCATCACACAACCTTAGGGACTCCTGCTCCGGATTTGTTTTTTTTTTTTTTTTTTTTTTTTAGATAGGGATTAATAATTTATATTATTTGGAATTTTTGGACTGTTGTCCTCATCTTTATTGTTATATACACAACGGTTCGGCCAGATGTGACCTCTGGCCTTCTTCAAGTGTTTCTTGTCAAACTCAGTGGCCTTCTTCAGGTGTTTCTTGTCAAACTCAATTGATTGAATAAAGGGTTCAGTTTTACTGTGAAGGCTTCCGATTATGACAAGAAACACCTGAAGAAGGCTAGTTATGTGTATGACAATAAAGATGAGGACAACTGTAAAAAAAATCCAAAACTTCATGTTTTACTCTTCTGTTCCCATTACTTATACTGTATTTCCATTGCCTTGGGATTAGAATACAGTGACTGGTGCTTGTAGTGTAATGGTTATCATCGTAGAAAGTGAACACGGCATTACGAGTTCAAATCCTGGATGAGGCTGTTTGCATTTCACATAGCACTAGTACCCTTGGGAAAGGTATGCATCCAATTATTCTCCCTTCAGCTAGGGTTAAATAGTAAGGCAGATTGGGTTTTTTTAACCTTGATTAGGAAACTGGTCTAGGAGAAAGAAAATTAAATTCAAACCTGTTAAACTCCGCTTAAAAATTGACCTTGTGTCACAGCCTGCTTGTGTGGAGGGGTTGGTAAATACATTGAATACACTAACTGCATCCTCTGTGGAGGTGTAAGACCCCTCAAATAAGTATGTCCTAGGTATGACACCAAACTGCAACTAATGGCATGTGTTACAATTCATGAGAGATCATGAATTGTGAACAGACATGTAGCTAAAAATTAAGGGCCATTAACTTTTGATCTGGTGTAATATATTGTCTGATCAGTGCACCCAAGGACCAGGCTGAATAGGAAGTGCATGGGGGTCAGGTGCAGCCTGGAAACGAAAACAGGATGTAACCCTGACCTGACCTTTTGCACCTGGAAATGCAGGTAGATATTTGACATGATTTCGGTGCAGAAATTGTAGGCGTAGCCCATAGCCAATGAAAACAGCCTGCGTGGGCGTAGGTGTCACAAACAAAGAGCAACAAGTAAAGTACTAAGTAAAATCCCTCATTCTCTAATCTAATATGTATCTCTCTCTCTCTCTCTCTCTCTCTTATATACCCAAGTATGCAGAAGGGTATATATATGGGTATATAACATGCGACTCCAGTCCTGGAGCTCTATGGAGTGTGGACTTATCCATTTGTTGCCATTAGTATCAGGTTCACACTAAACCAGAACTGCAGTACTTGTTCAGGTCTCACTTATGGGTCAAATAGATCTGTTTAAAACTTATTAGTATTAGAAGAAGCGAGTCTGGTTCAACAGAGACATCTCCTTGGAAACTAAACATTCAGTATACCATGCCATAGTTCTCTCAATCCTCATGTACGGTGCGGAAGCCTGGACGATATACAAAGTGGATGCCCATAGACTACATGTCTACTACATGCGTCATGTGCGCAGTATCTTAAATGGGAAGTGGTGGCAACATCTTTCAAACAGGACCATCCTGAAGAGAACTGGACTCCCTGGCATGCACAAAATACTTTTCCAATGCAACCTGAGATGGGCTGGCCACTTAAACAGATTTGGGGATGACAGACTACCAAAGCAGATTCTGTACTCTAAACTGAGAGAGAGATCACATGTAATCGGTAGACCAAAGATCAGGTACAAAGACAACATCAAGAAAAACCTGAAGGATTTGAACATCCCCATAGGCAGTTGGCAAGACGCAATCAGAGACCGATTGAATTGGAGGAAAATGATTCACGTAGTGTCATCATCGGATATGATGGACAGCAATGATTGATTGATTGATTGATTGAGTATTAGATAGGGATAATTGAAACCATTGTTGCATAGAGCCAAACTCTAGTTGTAATATAAGTCGTTAGTAGTAGTAGTCGTTAGTTCAGAAACAACATACGCAAGTCGTATAGTCACAAGGGGGCTGTTTCTTTCTTTCTAGGCCTGTGGGTTCTTTTTCAGAGAGAAGGAGAGAGAGAGAGAAGGTAAGGTCAAATTACTCTATCGTAAATCATGTTTGGTACTACTATATGAAACCTATACTGGGGAAACCCTGTGTGCCTCTTAGGAAGGCCCAGCTGAAAAAAGAAAAAGATTTTTCTTTCCTTCCATTTCCCGTCCCGGGGGTGGGAGCGTCACCCACTTCCGCTTCTGGTCAAAACAAAAGAACTTCCGTTTTTATTTTCAAATCTAGTTCTGGGTTCATTCATCGGTCAATTGCTGGCATCCCGTTGAGTATTTACCCTTCTAAACTTAAACCTTTGTTCTTATTTCTTTTTCTTCTCTTTCTCCAGAAATCCGAACACTGTTTACCTTTTCAATTCCCAAATGCTACAACCATATAACTGTGTGCAAATTATTTATATTAAAAATAATGTTATGAACGCCTGTGCTGATTAGGAACGATCAAACGCAGTGTCGCACAAGAAAGAAAAAATAAAATAAAATAAAATGCAATAAAGGTCCCAGGTATGAAACGATAACGGTTTCATAGAAGGGATAAAAGGGGAAAATCAAGCCTTCTACTTCCCGCTCCAGAAAGGTAGTGAATAAGCCGAGAAAACAGAATGGACCCTGGTCAAGCCAAAGAAAACACGAACACAATATCATACATTTATAACAAACAAAACCAAATAGCTTTTTATTATAAAATAAATAGCAGCGGCTGACAATCCTGGGTATTAGCCGGGAATTCAATTAATACATCAACATATTTTCTTTCAAGGATTCTCTCCTTCTTTCTTTTCTTTTTTATATGATTATAAAGTTTACAATTCAAAGTTTATATAATAATCACAGATGACAGTTCATATAAAATATAGCACTAGTGAAAAGGGGATAGACTCCCTCGCTGATTGGCTGATACCAATTTTAGGCCACCCCATCAACTTTACCTTACCCGTTTTGTTTTTCTCTCTATCATTCAAACATTTAAAAGTGTACTCTTACATATTCATGACAATAGTTACTTGAAGCTATAATTGCTTACAAATGGTTATCATTACTTAAAACCATACAATTACTTTAAAAAAAATGTGTTTCAAAAATTGAATTTGAAAAAAATAATTTGAATACCTAACAAAAATGAAAAAAAAAAAAAAATGTCTTTGGCATAAAATAACCCTATAAGAGTTGATATCCCATAAAATCAAACCAACCAATAAACAACCTTCATATAAGACTTTACATTAAAGTTTTTGTCGATTTAACAAGGCTTCTTAAAATATCCATTTTAGCCAAGAAAAAGTCCTTGAAATCTTTCTAAATCATATTTGTCTCATTTTGTCTCAAAGGGCAGGAAAGAGAAAGGGGAATAGGAAGAGTTGTGACATGCAACAACAATAATAACATGACCTCCATTAGACATCACATCTTAAGATAAGAAATATTGTTTAAGTTGTGTGGATTCAAACTCTTAATGGAACATTTACCTGACACTTGTTTATGTTATCAGTGCATAACTTTCCTGTTAGGAATAACATATACTTTTCTTTTTTTCTTCTTCTTCATTTATCACCTCTAATCAAAATGACACAGCATATGACAAACAAATAGATGAAAGATAATGTTTATGATAAGTCATTTACTTATCAAGATTTGACTTCTTTCTCACGCAAACACAGCCCTACCAGCTGGGGCTTTAGAATACTACGACTGCACCTCTGCAGACGAGTAAAGCCCCCCCCCCCAAAAAAAAAAAAATGAGGCCACCTGTTGGCCGTGGTGGTGACCTGTGAGGCTTAAGGATGGAATCTTAGTGGATCCTTCTTTAAAGGAAATTTTTTTTTTTTTTAATTTTTTTTTTTTACAACCCTGTTGGCTGGGGCTTTAAAATACACTGACTGCACCTCTGCAATGATGCTTAAGGACACAATCCTGGTGGATCCTTATTTGGAAAAATTATCTTTCTTTTTTATTTTTACAATCCTGTTGGCTGGAGCTTTTAGAATACACCGACTGCACCTCTGCAAAGGGGTAAGATGCCCACCCCAAATGGGGCCACCTGTTGGCCGTGGGTGGTGACCTATGATGCTTAAGGAGGGAACCCAGGTGGGTGAGCAGTCCATGACATAAAACATTTCGTTTTAGTCCTTACTTAAGCTAGATAGGTGGTCGGAAAGACCCCCTCCGATCAATTGGCTGGTCAGATCAAATCCTAGTACCTAGCCTTATTGCCCTTATGGCAAGCCCCAACCCCTTTTTATTATATATGTGCTAGAAGGTGGTGGCTGAGGGTCTTCATGTCCTGAGAATGACGTTAAACTCTATCTGATGGTGAGGTTCCAGTTCTGGAGGTTTGGGGAATGTGGAGCGCCCCTTCATCACAGGTCCACTCTGACCCGCAGTGGTAGTACCTGTTAGGGTCCCATCTATAGGTTAAATAAAAAAATGTGTTATAAAAACAAATTGAGTATCCATGAATTTATTTCAAAACTTAGTTGGCATTGAATGAACCACTGAGGTTGAAACAACCAACTCAAATTCAAAAAAATATATAAGTTAGGTTCTGAAGAAAATGTTTGATTTTGTTTTTCTTAATTATATTGACTGTAAGAATAAATTGGTAATTTATGAGGAAGTGCGTCCCGGTCTCCTGCCTCAGAAATTGCTACCCGGTGACTATTAAAATAATGTCCCCAGCTATGTCAGTGTTACTTGAAAGAAAACAACCAACTTAGGGTGTTAAAATGTATTTTAGAGGGGGGGGGTCTCTTTTTAGGCGTAATTCTTATTTATTTATCGTAATTTGTCGTAAATTTGTCGTAATTCTTGTTCATTTGTCGTAATTTTTGTTTAGATATGAAGATGGATATATAGTTTGGAATAGACAGAGATAGATTAACAAAATAATATAGATAGATATGAACAAATGGAGATAGATATTTTCTACAAGTAAATGTATTTGTGGGGTGTCACTTCTTTTTTGTCGTAATTCTTGTTTATTTAAACTAAAAACAAGACATTAAACAAACATGAATAAAAGAAAATCTGAGACGACATAGCTGGGGACGTTATTTTAATAGTCACCGGATAGCAATTTTTGTATTATACGACAAAGTGATACTATTCTTTCTAGCTTGCAGCAAATCACAATTATTTTTTTCAATAATAAAACTAATCATATAATTATTACAGGTCTTATAAAGGAAGATTGAGTGCCTCTTTGTTAGTGGGGGGCCCAGGGCAATTGTCCCATTTGCCTCTTCATAAATCCAGCCTTGCACAAACATACACATATGCTAGGTTTTTTTTTTTTTTTTATTTAAAATTTTTTTAACGGCATATCAACCTCAGTGGGTCATTTAATGCCGATAAAGTTTTGAAAGAAATCGATTCTTAATGGATAATACAATTTTTTTATAAATACATTTTTCTATTTAACCCATAGATGGGACCCTAACAGGTACTACCACTCCGAGTCAGTGGACCAGGGAGCAATGTTGATGAAGGGGTGCTCCACATTCCCCAAACCTCCAAAACTGGAACCTCACCATCAGATAGAGTTTAACATCATTCCCAGGACATGTAGACCCGCAGCCACCGCCTTCTAGCACCCATATGATAAAAAGGGGTTGGGGCTTGCCATAAGGGCAATAGGGTTGGGAAAATCATATAGGTGCTAGGGCTTGACGTGACCAGCTGATTGATCGGAGGGGGCCTCTCCAACCGCCCGTCTAGCCCAAGATAGGGCCAAAGTGGAGTATTGCATGTCATGATCTGCTCATCCACCTGGGCTCTATCCTTAAGCATCACGGGTTGCCACCCACGGCCAACAGGAGGCCCCATTGGGGGAGTCTTACCCCTCTGCATAGGTGCGTTCGGTGCATTCTAACGCCCCAGCTGACAGGGCCGACATGCTAGGTATGTACAAGAGTTCTCAATATTTATATTGAGACAGCTGTGTGTTTTTTTATTTTTATTTTTATTTTTTGCTGTGTATTCAGTTTCAAGTTTTCAAAATCGTGGTGGGAACCTTTGCCTATATCTATCTCTCTCTCTCTCTCATATATATATATATATATATATATATATATATATATATATATATATATATATATATATAAGTTAGAGAATGACAAAGAAAGAGATAAATATATTTGTTGTGCTATATAGGGTGTCTCAAGACATGCTTTGGTCTTTGAAGATCCATTGTGTCAAGCATTCTTCAGCTGTTTTGAAAAGAGTTTTATTTTCTACAAGATGGAACACCCACTCATTTAACATTAGATAAAGTCTTTTTTCAGTCAGATTGCATAAAGAAACATGTCAAGACCTAGCACTTATATGATTGTCCCAACCCTATTGCCCTTATGGCAAGCCCTGACTCTTTTTTTATCATGTGCTAGAAGGTGGTGGCTGAGGGTCTTCATGCCCTGAGAATGACATTAAAACTCTATCTGATGGTGAGGTTCCAATTCCAGAGTTTTGGGAAATGTGGAGCACCCCTTCATCACCATTGCTCCCTGATCCATTCTGACCTGGAGTGGTAGTACCTGTTAGGGTCCCACCTATGGGTTAAATAGAAAATTTATTTACAAAAAAAAAAATTTTAATTATTAAATTAATTATTATTTATTAGTTATTAAATTTAAATTTTCTTCCAAAGTATTGCTACAAATCTTTCAAAAACTTTGCTGGCATTAAATGACCCATTGTGGTTGATATGCTGTAAAACAAACAAAACCAAATCTTTTTTTGGTAATTTATGAGAAAGTGCGTCCCGGTCTCCTGCCTCAGAAATTGCTACCCGGTGACTATTAAAATAATGTCCCCAGCTATGTTGTCTCGGTGGTGTTACTTGTAAGAAAACAACCAAATTAGGGCGTTAAATGTATTTTAGAGGGGGGGGGGCTTTTCTGTTTTTGTCGTAATTTTTATTTATTTATCGTAATTTGTCTAGAAATTTATTTATAGAAATTTGTCGTAATTCTTGTTTATTGTTTAGATATGAAGATGGATATGTATCTGTCTATCTATCTACCTCAATTTGTTCATTTTTTACTTTGTTTATATATATCTATCCACCCATCTCCATTTGTTCATATCAAAAAAGAGAAGCCCCCCCCCTCTAAAATACATTTAACGCCCTAATTTGGTTGTTTTCTTTCAAGTAACACCGCCGAGACGACATAGCTGGGACGTTATTTTGATAGTCACCGGGTAGCAATTTCTGAGGCAGGAGACGGGACGCACTTCTTCATAAATTACCTTTTTTTTTTTTATTGATGTAGGATAATGCACAACTCCATTTGATGGAGGAGGAGGAAAGTTTGGCATTCTAATTTTCTACTTTGTTCTTAGAAATCTAATTTGTTTTTATCTGTGTTTAGATGTTTTGTCCACTTAATGATTTTGTAGTTACAAACATCACTCACATAATATCTTGGTGGAATCAATATTATTGATAATTGATAACTGAATTGGTTGTAGTGAATATCATATAATTAACTCATCTAAGACTACTGCCCTAGGTATTGACTCTACACTACACTTGATGGTAAAGCCCTAGTTCGGGAAATCTGGACAGTGTGGACTACTCCATCATTGTCAGCACATGGGCACGCAAGTGTGGGCTGTCCAGCAAAGACATACATTGACCAGCTCTACTTACCTGAATTACTCGGCCCAGCCGGGGGTTCAGTGTGCTTTGGCCACTGGACTGGTAAAGTAAATTAATAGCATCGATCCCAGGGGGCGCCCTCCTTGATGGGGAATGCCAACGGGATCGACGCATTTTTTGTGACTACCACCCATGAGCTTCACGCCCTCATAAGTGGGATGAGAGGCAAATACCTACATTGACCAGCTCTATGTGCATACTGGATGCTGCGCAGAAGACCCCCCCCCCCGGTGGAAATGAATGATAGGTACAGTTAGTGAGAGATTGTCATGGATATCTGTGCTGCTGGTGCGACATGATGATGATGATGATGATGAAAGCTAGTTTCAATTCAGTTTTCCTTCTTTTTAGCCAGTGTCCCTGGCAAGATTAAAAAGCCCAGTCTGAACTACTTTTTACCCATAGCTAGAGGGAGAATAGTTGGATTCATACATTTCCCAAGTCTATCAGCGCTATGTAAAATACAAACCGCTTTATTGGAACTCTAGCAGCTACTTCCTTATGCCACGGTTTGTGGCTGTAATTATTGATAACTGATTTTCATAATTGCAAAGGCTTTTGCTAAATAAGCCCTGAAAATGTTGACATTTACCTTGTAATTGGTTGTATTATACCGAAACTCGGCTGAACATGAATAAAGACCCTGATTTTTTTTTTTTTATCTGGCTGTTGATATGGCAACATATTTTAGATGAGGGAAACGTGATCTTTCAACAAAAATCTTTTTTCTATGCAATTGAAGTGAGACCTTTCTCTTGAACTTTTACAAGGCCAATAGATTTGTACTGTAATGGTTTAGGGTTGGAGCTACACAAAGATGAGGGGTTTTCCCTTTTTTTCTCACTCGGTAGAGCGTTCCTAGTTTGATACCAGCCCTCGCCAACTCAGCGTATGAGTAGCACAGGGATCTGTGCGGTAAAGTAAAGAGCTGATGGTAGGTGTGGCGCTCCACCTCAGACGCAAAAACAATCTCCTTGGTCTAGTGCTAGTAAAAAGGGAATAGACTCCCTCGCTGATTGGCTGATACCGACTTTAGGCTGCCCTGATGACTTTACTTATGCTACTATTATTTTTATTTTTTTTCTAAAAAGTTATTCTTCTGGGTTTAAATATAAGAATTAACTCTGAATTAACTCTGAATATTAATAGTAAAAGCAGAAAATATATTGAAAAAATGAGTTGTTTTATCAATATTTAACCTTCCTTGTATCCCAGTGTTTTTCTTTTTTCTTCCCTCACCATTTCAAGCTAACTGTAAATACATTTCAATAGTTTCTTAGAAGCGAATTACAAGGTAGGAGTTAGACAGCTTTAGCTGTTTCCCCAGATCATAAATAAAAACCCTACAATTTATTATGAAACTTTAGTTTGGACCCATCAATTTTCCCAGGGACTGATTCAAAGCAAATAAGTGCGTCCCAGGATGCACTAAATCAAAAAGCTATCAGCGCCACTACATACACACATAATTCTCAATAGGGATTAGTTTATTTTTGTGGCTCTGGATGTTGTAAACTGACAATGTTAAATTTGAGATTATTGATCCATATTGCTTGAATATACAAAGTTTGAATAGGGATTATATAGGATTTATCTAATACATAGAAGTATGTGTATAAAGATAGGAGTAAATTAGAGTGGGGTGAGTGGGTAGGAGAATGCTTAAAGAGTTTGGGTTGACTGTGGTTACTTTATCTTTATAGTAATAGTTTGGGAAAAAAAATTAAAGCTTTTGTCAATTATAATGCATATATATATATATATATATATATATATATATATATATATATATATATACCAACCCCTCCGCACGAGCAGGATGTGACACAAGGTCAATTTCTTAAGCGGAGTTCAACAGGTTTGAATTCAGAGTTTTCCTTCTCCTAGACTGGTTGCCTAACCAAGGTTAAAGAGCCCAGTCTGCCCTACTATCTATCCATAGCTGGAGGGAGAGTAGGATTCATACCTTTTCCAAGGGTATTAGCACTAAGTGAAATGCAATTACCATGTCCAGGATTTGAACTTGGGGCAACAAGTCCATTTCCCATGACTTTAACCATTACACCACGCGCTCCCCCATTATAATGCATATAGCTCACTCACACATACACATAGTGTAATGGTTAGTAAACTAGAAATTGCAGACTATTGTTAGTGAGTTTGATTCTCACTGGGTGCCCATACTCCTGGCCTTGTGCCACCTCTAAGCTAGGTATTTACCATGTACACTACGTGTACGGTTAGGCACAAGGCCCTATTAATGTGGGACTACCCACAGGCTGTGATTCATGGGTGGCAGGTGCAAAAAATGCGTTGATCCTGTTGGCATTCCTCCTCAAGGGGGGCGCTTCAGGCACTGGGCAATAAACCTAGTGTTTCCTGGGGGGTATGGCCCCCTGGAATCAACGATGTTAGCTTGTAAGGCTAAGGTCCAGGTCTAAAGCCACGGGACCCCTGCTAAGCTATGTTTAGTAAATAACTATAGGTGTGTCAAAAAAAGTATCAAGATTTTTTGTACTTTTTAACACACCTTGTATTCTGAAAAAAAAAATGTTCTATTCATTTTTCATTTCTATCTTGGTAAATACATCTTCAAACTTGGTACTTATTTGACACACCTTGTATTCTGAAAAAGATTAATAAATGGAACGTTATCTTTTTTCAGAATACAAGGTGTGTTAAAAAGTACAAAAAGTTTTGATACTCTTTGACACACTTTGTATGTTTGAGGCGCGTGGTGTAAATGGTTTTAGGAAATAAACACTGCAAGACAAGTTCAAATCCTGGAAAAGGCTGTTTGCATTTCACATAGTGCTAATACCATATTAAAGGTATGAATCCAACTATTCTTCCTCTAGCTATGGGTAAATAGTAGGGTAGACTGGGCTCTTTAATGTTAGTTAAACAACCAGTCTAGGAGAAGGGAAACTCTGGACTTTAATGAAACACATGGAGAAAAACCTAGATGGGAACTGTACAAGTATACTGTGTGTGGTTTTGAACAAATCCTGGAAGCAGCACCCCACAAAAGGGCAGCTGTACAGCCACTCACCTCCTATCACACAAACTATCTAGGTAAGGCAGATAAAGAATATTACAGAAGCAAGGTTATAGGTGAAGTTATGCTATGGGAACCTTCACATAGACATACCAGTGTGGGTCAGTCAACTCTGCTTGGATACTGGATACTGTTCAGAGGACCTGCCAGGAACAATAGCCTATAGAGACAGGTGGTGAGGAAGAGTCATGGAGATCTGTGCTGTCATTTCAACTTGATCATTTCTATTACCATTTCAGTACAAATTTTCATTGTTCAATTTTTGGTTTTTAATTTTCAACTGAAAAGAAAATTTTACGGCACAGTTATTGTGTGATAAAGTTTGTATGCATTTGTTTTTTGAAGGGCATGACTTGACTTGATGTGCCCAACCCTATTGCCCTTAAACTCTATCTGATGGTGAGGTTCCAGTTCTGGAAGTCTGGTGAATGTGGAGCACCCCTTCATCATCATTGCTCCCAGGCCCACTCTGACCACTCCGGGTGGTCAGAGTAGACCTGTTAGGGTCCCATATATGGGTTGAATAGTAAAATGTGTTTATAAAAAAAATTGAGTATCCATTAAGAATGAATTTATTTCAAAACTTTGTCAGCATTAAATGACCCATCAAGGTTGATATGGCGTAAAAAAAACCAAACTAAATGAGGGGCATAATTTAAACCTACACTCGCACATATAAAGGAGAAGTGAACAGAAAACCCTCAATGATATTGATTTTAAGTTCTATTAAAATGATTGTGTGTGTGTCATTGTATTTTCCCTCCATGTTTGTTATGTCAATTGATTTGTCATTGTATCTGCTAAGTTAGCTTTGTAGAAATTTGTTTATCTTCCTTTTTGTATGAATAGGTTCACTTGTGAAACCATCTTTTGTGATTGACATAAGATGGTTCAATAAGATTGACTCCTCCTTCTTTATAGATTTGTACAGTTGGCCTCTTTATGCAACATACAATCCATACATAATCTATAGACAATACTAGTAAAGTAGGTTATAGCCCTATTGGCATACGGGTAGGTCAACAATAATATTGTTTCTTACTTTGATTTGGGGTGAAGTTTTGTGTTGTCCTTCGTTTTTGACAATGAGAAATAGAATTGATCTGTGAATAAACTTAACCAGATTTGACTGATGTAATTTGAATGATATCAAAGGCTTTGGATTTAAATACAGTTAAATGGGTTAAATAGTAAAATGTGTTCATAAGAAAAAATTGATTATCCATTAAGAATGAATTTATTTCAAAACTTAGCATTAAATGACCCACTGAGGTTGATATGCCATAAAATAAAGGAAAAACAAACAAACCATAATACCAGTAAACTAGACTGTGTGTGTGTGTGTGTGTGTGTGTTGTTATATCCAGAGATATAGGAATAACAAATTGATAATAAAAACACTGAAATATGTTTAACATATAACAATATTTGTTTTATTTATTCTCACTGACCGGGAATACAGTGGGATGGTTTTGGATAGAATTCAACTATGTGTGTGTCATGTGTGTGATCATCACATGGGCCAAATCCTTGTCTGCCTGACTTTGTCAGTCTTTGTTTACCTACTTGTCAATGAGTATATCCGGTTGAATCATTAGGGGGAGAGAACTCTCCCTACACACACACACACACACATAGTGTTTTAAAAAATGTTAACATTCTTTGGAAGTTTCTTTTTGACAGTATGATTTTAAAGTCTCCACCTGTTCACCATCCCTGCCAGCGGATTATTGGAATCTTCCACAGATGGTTTCTGTAATATTAGTTCTATTTTTCTAATTAAGACACATTCATAGAAATATTAACATTTGTTTTAATTACCTGTGGGAGATTCCAAGAATGTGTTGACAGGGATGTTGAACATATGGAGACGGTTTGAAATTAAATTATCTGGATGTTAACATTTTATTATTAGGAAATTATACCATAAGACTTTTAACATTTTTTTTAATCACTTTGTGTGTGTGTGTGTGTGTGTGTGTATATATATATATATATATATATATATATATATATATATATATATATACAGGATGTTTGGGAAAAATTTGACAGTTTCATAAGGAAAAAGCAAAAGTGCTTGGTAAGTACAAAATTTAATGGATTGTAAAGAAATTCAACAGGCATGGAAATTACACTACTGTCAACAAGTTTCACTCAAAATAACCACCATTAGTGTCAATCACAGCCTCAATCCTGCTCTGGAACCTGGAGCAAGCTGATGTTATAGTTTCCCTGGGAAGGGTCTCAAAAACTATCTTCTTTCATTCTCGTGCAATTATCCAGTTCATGCCTGATTGTTTATATACACACAGATTCTGATAGGTATGCGTCCTATGTCCCTGATGTACAAAAATCTAAAAAGGCATAGTAAAATCATATCCATGTATCCCAGTGTTTTTTTTTTCTTTTTCTCTCCTCTCCTCTTCTCTATTATAATCAAAATGGATCAAATTTTGGCATTAAATATCCCATTGGAAGTTGATATGCTGTTAAACAAATAAACCAAGAAAAAATTTCATTTTTAAAGCTAAAGCTGGCGTAGTAGCGGTATCGGTCAAAACAAAAAAGAGAGGTGGTCTTTTCCCTTTTAGTTTCCGCAAGACAAGCGAGATTATTTTTTGATAAGGTAGAGTTCCAAACCTAACGTCATCTATCTATTTCTTTACGGTTCTTTCATATTGCTTGTGCTGTCAAATGATTCACTTGTAAAGGCCAGATCAATGCATCGTATGTTCATGGTCTGGCCTGGGTTATATAGCATCCAGCTAAATTTAAGTATAGACTTGTAAAATCTTATATGACTCAATATTGAACAGCAGTACCTATCACTTGATGTATATTTACGAAAGATATCTAAAAATGAAAATATACATAATAATAATAATAATGGATCTGCGAGACTAATTTGCTAACCATTACACCATGTTTTTTTGGTTCCCCCTCTACTTAGGTGATGCTGGGTAACCGCTTCTGGTTTCTTAATAAAAAAAACAAAAAAACGGAGAGTATATATATTTCAAACATTTTGTGCCTGTGTCGCTATTTATTTGTAATGATTATAAAATCAAACAAAAAAAAAACAAAAAAAAATTGAACTATTTCAAATGTCAAGCAGACATTTTGATTGAATTTGCAAAAAAATTTTGATAGAAAATATTGTTTATGATCTTGACATTACTCAAATTTAAAACCTGACATTTTCAAATTTTCATTTCAGATATTTGCCAACTTTTCTTATTTTGATTATTTTAGTTAGAAGATTTATTTGAAAATAAGTTTATATAACAAAAATTTTTTAAAAATATAAATTTGTTTTCAAATTGCAAAAACTGACCTCTAATTAGAAAATACTTGGGTGAATCAAAAGTTTTGCAATATTTTGGTATGTGTTTTGGTTTGCGCCACATGTATCACGTGAATGAAGCAGTTGTAGCCGTGGCTGGTAGTATTGTTGTAATTGGTGCACTGACATCTTGTACATTGTTTCACTCTGCACATATAAATATGCAAAGTAGTAAGGAAACTGAAGAGATTTGTAGAGTGATTAGAATCCAACTGTGTTACCAGATGAGTTAGTATGCTGTTGGTTTGAACAACAACAGCATCTAAGCACTAATGAACTGGTGCCCAAAGCAGCTGGCATTTATGGAATTCAGGGATACTCCATTCATGCATTTGGGTGATTCCATTCCTTGAGTCCTGATTGGTTACTTGGTTTCTGTCATGTTATAATGCTTGATAAATACTCTGGGATTCTGCAGTAGGCTTGCAACAAAGTAAGATCCGTATTGACTTACAGTTTCCTTGTTGCCTTGTCTGCCAATTTGACAGTAATTGGGATTCTTCTACCAGTATGATGTTTATTCTACAGAAAGTATAAGCAGACATCCTATAATTTAGTCTAGTCCATATGAAGAAGATATTTTGTGTAATTTTAATATGGTTAGATGAACTTTGTCTAAAATTCCAAGCTGATATATTCTGATCAGTACTGCTGTATGCCTGCACCACTTGGACCCTATCAAAGCGCCTTGAGAATAAGCTAGATGGGAGCTGCACAAGAATGCTACGTGCAGTCTTGAACAAGTCATGGAAACAACATCCCACAAGGAAGTAGCTGTATCGCCACCTCCTCCCATCTCACAAACCATCCAAGTGAAATGGACTAGGCATGCAGGACACTGTTGGAAAAGCAAGGACGAGCTCATAAGTGACGTTCTTCTGTGGAAGCCAACACATGGACATGCTAATGTGGGCCGCCCAGCAAGGACCTACATTGACTAACTATGCAAAGACTTCCCAGGGGCAATGAATGATAGGGAAGTTTGGCGAGAGATTGTCATGGCTATCCGTGCTGCTTGCATGACATGATGATGATGATGATGATGATTCCACAACTTATTCTGACTAGTCATTTTACCCTTGCTGTTTGTATCAATCTTTTTGCCAATATTTTCTTTAGATTTCTTCAAGTGTTCAGAAATAAAACACCCTAACCAAATATGCTGTACAAAGACTAGAAAAAAAAAGAAAAAAAACATTAGCCAAGATAAAAATGTTAAGATTTATAGGATATTATGTAAGATAATTGTTTACATAAATGACTAATTGAATTTGTAGCTAATAAAAGATGACTAACAATATAATTCCCCAATCTATTTGCTTTGAAAACTGAATACATATTAAGTCACATAAATTAGTATTTTTTTTTACACTTGTGTATGCACCCACCCCCAACTTGTAATTGGGCTAGATATTGTAATTGGTTATAAAATGAACCACAATTATTGGTTCCTATGTGTTGCTTGTTCACACATAAATATGTTCTTTCTTCTCACCTCATTAGTAGTTTTCGACTGATTATCCAGTCTAAAAACAATCATTTTGTGCAGATTATTTTGACTAATATTTATGGCTTTTGTTAGTACAGTGATTTTTTTTTTGTTTTTTTTTACCAATTTACCTTTAAGCACCACAGGAGTGGCCTGGATTCAGAGGGGCATGTTTCGCATTGCACCATCAACGTCCGGTTGTTTGTTAGGGT
Organism: Doryteuthis pealeii; assembly: GCA_023376005.1. Taxonomy (NCBI): domain Eukaryota; kingdom Metazoa; phylum Mollusca; class Cephalopoda; order Myopsida; family Loliginidae; genus Doryteuthis; species Doryteuthis pealeii. The sequence continues at coordinate 97,896,360 of CM042154.1, forward strand.
TAGGGGTTAGGGTTAGCAATTAGTTTTATAATTTAAAAAAAAAATGCGTCTGAAAATCGTCTGGTAACAAACAACCGGATGTTGACGGTGCAAAGCGAAATATGGCCTTCTGAATCCACTGGGTTGTTTAAAGGTAACTTTTTTTGCAAACATGGAGGAAAATATTGATATTTTTTAATTTTTTTTATATGTATTTACCAACCCCTCCACAAACCGAATGTGACACAAAATCAATTTTTTAACAGGTTTTAATCCAGTTTTCCTTTTCCTAGACTAGTTGTCATACTAAGGTTAAAGAACCTATTCTGCCTTAACAGTGATGCTGATGACTTTTTAATTTAGTGCGTCCTGGGATGCATGGATTTGATTTGAATGAGTCCCTGGCAAATTTTATGTATCCCAACTTAAGTTTCTTAAATTGTAGAGTTTTTATTTATGAACAACTAAAGTCATCTAACTCCTATCTTGTACCCCATATTGTGTAATTTTAGTTTCCAAGAAAATATTGAAATGTATTTACAGTAAGCTGAAAATGGAGAAGGAAGAATAAAGAAAAACACTGGGATGCATGGATATGATTTTTCTGCGTCCTTTTAGATTTTTCTGCGTCAGTGACACAGGATGCATACCTATCAGCATCTCTTCCTATTATATACCCATAGGTGGAGGGAGAATAGTTAGATGTATAACTTATAGGTAGAGGAAGAATAGTTAGATGTATAACTTATAGGTGAGGAAGAATAGTTAGATGTATAACTTATAGGTGGAGGAAGAATAGTTAGATGTATAACTGTATAACTTATAGGTGGAGGAGAATAGTTAGAATAGGTGGAGGAAGAATAGATGTATAACTTATAGGTGGAGGGTGAATAGTTAGATGTATAACTTTCCCAAGTGTGTTGTTAACGCTATGTGAAATATAAAAAGCCTTGTCCAGAATTTGAACTGATGTTGCTGTGTTCATTTCCTAATGTAGAATCTGTATTTGTGCTCACCCTAATCATTATACTTTCTTGAGGGAGATAATTAGTAAATGCTCATTATAGAATACTTCCCCATATTTATTCATTTACATGCAATTATAATATGAATTATTTAAATAGCATATTACTTGGTATTAAACTTAATGGGTCCCAAAGATGTCCTTTAAGTGAGTAAAAATGAATATGCCCTAAATGAAATTGAGATAAGCTATAGATAATATCAGCTTAGAGACTAATCCCTTTCTCTTTGTGAATTGGATTAGTTATAGTTTTACAAAATTTTAACAAGGACATTTAACTCTATCCAGCTAGAAATGAAATGAAGTGAAGGGAATATACATAGATGTTTGAATGAGAGTGTGTCTCATGAAAGGATTATTTAATTTAAGAAGTACAAATTCTTGAGAATAAGAAGGGTTAATGTTCATATAGCAAAGTAGGGTTAAAAAAAAACACACACTTTTTTAGATAACAAATTGTAAAATATTTTTATTGTTTTGAATTGTTTTACTAATTTTTTATATGGCAAGGATATAGATAAAACTTAAGATTACTAAAATTGTTTTATATCCTGTCACTACTCACATCAATTATACAATGCATGATAAAAAGTGTACTCTAAGGTGTTAGAATTTGTTGGGCCATCGTGGAGCCCTTATCCGGTGGAATAGAATACTGTTAATTGTTATTCTGTGTTACTTTCACCCTTAGCCGGTATTGAACCTGCAGTCTGGAAATGACTGTTACAGATTGTTAACTATTGGACAGTGGAACAGTCAAACACCTCCTCAGCTTAATGGACTCTTCCTGGCAGTGGTGGCAGTAATTATTTAAGCTGTTATAGTGGGTTCATTGGAGAACTAGTAACTGCATAGTTAGGCTTGGCCAGTCACATTGCTCAAACCAATTGTTGACTGTCTAACTGACTTACTTCAATAGATCCTTGATAAAGAGTCCTGGGTATTGGTAAAGATCTGGTAATCCTGTAAGTCCGTCCTCAATGAGTGCAGTTAGAATTATGTCCAATGTGAGGGGTTTAAGTAATATATCAGCCACACTGTATTGCTAGTGATTGGCTGCAAGAATAACTCACGTGACCTTGGCTAGTCTATAAATCCAGGTGGGGAATTAGAGCACACCTTATATAATCAAAATATTCCAACAAAGCATCAAACATGTTTTTCATACAACTACACAAAAACTGTTTTGAAACAAATTCACAAAAAATGTAAATATGAACATGCAATGAACACATTTCTATAACCTCTAGGCATAAAATAACCCTAGAAGGGTTGACATGCTGTTTAAATCAATCAATTAATCAGTAAATTATTCAGATGTGTATCCCTACTTTGTTTTTATAACTTATATTTTGGCTTATTCAAACTCTAAACTTCCTCAGGTATACTTTAATTTGCCACCAAAGCCTAGGAGGCCAAGCTTATGTGATGTACACTGGTCTCTCAAATAATCTAATTTTTTAAATCTGTGACAATTAGTTCACATGGTAATGAAACATGATGTAGCAATATTCATTTGGCAAGGACTACTAATGGAAGGGGGAGGAAGAAATAAATAAAAAAGAGATGATGGGTCCCTTATGGGATCACAGTAATCTAGAAGTAGTGTTCTCTCTCTCTTTCTCTCTGCCTTTCCTCCTCTCTGGTATGAGCCCACTAGACGAGCATGATAATAAAGGAGCAGTTGTGACTACATATTTCTCGGGTTGTAATTTCTATCAACACCATTTTAGCACTGTGAATTTGGAGGCACGTGGACGAGACCCTCTATATAATATATACGCCACCGCCACCTTACCGTTATCGTAGTAGCGCTCGAAAAAAAGGACAACGTTACTTATATCATTTTGGTACCCTGAAAATATACCACAACGGTACAATGACCCACATTTCTATGCCAGTGACTGTCACTGTATACCATTCAGGGCAAAACAACTGTCATATTCAGGACCTTGTGAGTTCTTTAAAAAATGTTGGGGGAAAATGTATATAGTATGTAGTAAGTTGAGCATAGAAGGACTTAGGAAATGGGCTGAATAAGCCAAGTTTAAATCAAAGATCAGCTTGGCAAGTAATGAAATTAATATTTTCTATTTCTCTGAATGTTTGAGATGAGACTTGAAGATTAGTATTATCTGCGTTATTCGGACTATTGTCCCCATCTTCATTGTTATTTGTACAACGTTTCGGCCGATATACCCTCCGGCCTTCTTCAGGTATTTCTTGTCGGACTTGGGAACCTTCTTTTCGAACTCGGGAACTTTCTTGTCGTATTTGGGAGCCATCACGGAACTTTGAACCTAACCCTTTATTTACTCCACGGAGTCCGACAAGAAATACCTGAAGAAGGCCGGAGGGTATATCGGCCGAAACGTTGTACAAATAACAATGAAGATGGGGACAATAGTCCGAATAACGCAGATAATACTAATATTTTCTAATATGTAAGAACTTTTTTTATATTTTGTCTTGATATATAATTGTTATTAAATGATAAGCCAAATTTGCCACATTGATAGTTAATGGGTAATATTATCAATTGGTTGAGGAGGAGAATTATTTGGTTGGTTGCATTTGAAAAGCAAAAATAGTTAAGAGAAAATATTGGTACTTCATGATATTGCTTTTATGACATTAGAAAAAAAATCTATGAAAATTTCCATCTAAAATTTTTTAAATAAATTCAAATTGAGTCTGATTAATCAGAAGATTATATCTACTACATAAATGATAATATCTGTCTGTGTATAAACAGTTGGCACCTAAAATCAGTGAACTGATTATGATAAAACTTGACACACATGTTAAGCTAATCTTCAGGAACAGGACTGGCTAATTGGATTTCAATGAAAAAAACCCAAAAAACAAACAAACCAATAATGAAACCCTTGGGGGCATCTTTACAATGGAAGAAAAAAAGAGAAGACTTTTCAGTAAGATAGGAGGAAGGGGATTAATAGTATGTTGAAATCAAGTAACAGTGAGAGAATGTCAACTATATCAAGAATACATAATCTAATTGTTTTCAAAAATACTCTTATGATATCTTATTATAATGGAGATAGTGTGTTTTTCTGTCTGTAACCGAAACTATATTACTACTCATGTCACAATTCCCTTAGTTATTTATGTTACATTCCCCGTGACTTTATTTTTATCTAAAACTCAATTACTAATAAAATTGTTATACGTTAATACTGTTGGCCTTATCTACATAGTAATACCATGCAATTGTATTTATATATACAACAAAATAGCGGTTTACAGTGCTAACGAGAAGGCTAATTTGCATATTGACATCAAAAATGTTATTTTATTAAATATGTGTTTAGTATTATTGATTTCTAATTGTTTGGTTTTATCTTAATGAATATGACTAAAAATCTCAGGTATAAATCGTAAACGAAATATATTAACAAGAAGAAATAACTGTACTTTTGTTCTTTATTTTCTATTTTAGCTAAATAGTTAAATTAGAAAAATTTAGTAATGAAAGACGGGAGTGATGGAAGAGTAAGTTTCAGCTGTTCTATTTTTCGATTATACCCCCTCTGTTTCAACTTTTTAAATCTGCATTCTTATTTAGTTTCATTAGTATTTCTAATTTAATACAATATTTTATTACATTAAAACTTAAATACTTGCACCCGGAGGGTGCATATATTTGCTAGTAAAATATAATAATCAAACAGTTTATCCTAAAAAGAAATAATATAATAATGTTGTTTACTTTGTTGTTAATAGATGGGCAATATTTAAAGGAATTATTTAAAAAAAAAATGATTAAATAAGTTTGTTGAATAAGTTCAATACTCTTTGATCTCAAACTTCCTTGACGTTTTAACTCTGAATGAAGAAAGCTGAATGAAAGAAGAACTTATGACTATTGATTGTTCCATACAAAAAATTGCTCTACCATAAACATAATTAGCAAAGATTGCTGTTCAAAATCCAATTGTTATATACTTCTTACTTGTCTTCTGATCATCTTTCACTATCTTATGTAACTGGGTGTTCTTCTTCTAGCGCCTGGAACTTCATTTTGGAGATTTCATGTCTGGTCTTCCATTAAGGATTTCTCGTCTATCAGAAGCCCTGGGTCATTAGTAGCTTTTGGATAAATAACTCAAGACTTAGATTTTCTTTATATCATATTTTATTTCAAAATCCCCATCCAGACTAACTGCGCAGAGTGAGTACGGGAGCGCACTTAACGCGACTTGCTACCTCCATGGGCTGCCCAATACTAACTCTTTCAAATCAAAACTGGAAGAGCCTTTCTTTCTTATTTCTCTACTAATTCTCATGGTATTTACCGGAAAAGGGATCAACACGAGTTTAACATGTGTCGATCAATCTTCCATGATATCGTACTCAAAAACTGCTAGCCGTAATTTCTAACAGCCATTTTAATTTCTACACTAACTGTACATAATTGTTAGGGGAGTAACAATTATGTAACACAATATGGGTATCCAGGTTCGCTAGCATTTTCAGGCACACTCTGGGAACTGTGAATAACCTCATCTTTCCTGGGTATTACTGAGTAGCTGCAGTACTTGGTAAATCAGTACTTGATAAATAATAGAAGTTGCTTGGTGTATACTTCTTTTCTTACAAGATTTCCATCTTTAAGGAATTGCAAGGGTTAGTCAAAAAGTAATGCCATTTTTTAAAGGACAGGTATAATTACCAACACAAGAACATGTATCATACATCAAAATGAAGCTGGTCCTCTGTGGATCACATCCCTACTTCTCCACATAGTCACCGTTTTTTCTCAATAGCAATGTTCCACCTTCAAATAAGAACATGTATTCCTGCCCCGTAAAATTCTATTGACTGTTCTTTGAGCCAATTCTTCACTACAGATTTCACTTCCTTGTCACTGGAATAATGTTTACCTTTCAAACCCTCTTTCATGGGGCTGAAGAGATGATAATCTGAAGGCGCTAAATCTGGTGAGTATGGATGATGTGGTAAAGTTGTCCACCTGAATGAGGCGATTTTCTCCCTTGTCCTGATGCTTGTGTGTGGTGGAGCATTGTCATGCAGAAGGAGAACATTGACGATTGGCAAGTTGGGTTTTACTTGTTGGATTTTTGCTATGAGTTTTGTTAGGGTCTCAATGTAGGCCTTAGTTTTATAAACAAACCTCACATAAAATAAAGAAAATGGCATTACTTTTTGACTCACCCATGTATATATTCATATTAGGATCAACTTTTTCTTTTCTTTTTCCTTTGTTCAGATGTGTGTTGGCCAATAATAGAACAATGGAGATTGCCCAGACACTGAATGATATTGCTGAAAAGAAAGTATTAGTCACAGCTGTATGTAGAGGACAAAATAAAAACCAAGCACATATTTCAAAAATGGGAAATGTTATATAATTAATATCATTTGGTGTTTAAATGAAAGCATTAATATCTTTTAGTTTCTATTTCTCTTGGAGGTGCATAGTTGTTGGAGGTGCATAGTTTGTTGGAGGTGTGTGGTGTAATGGTTAGAGTTGTGAGAAATGGACTCGTCGACCCGAGTTCAAATCCTGGACGAAGCTACAGTTCACATAGCGCTAATACCCTTGGGAAAGGTATGAATCCAACTATTCTTAAACAGTAGGGCTGACTGGGCTCTTTAACCTTGGTTAGGCAACCAGTCTAGGAGAAGGAAAAACTCTGAATTCAAACATGTTAAATCTGCCTGAGGTGGTCACTACTAGAATAGGCTCAGTCCTAATTAGTGATCTATTTCACTAATTTGAATAATTTAAAATTTAATTGTCTAAATTTTTGTGATGAGGCTTGATAATTTGTATTATTGAGAAGCTTCATATTGCTTGGTCAATTAGTTTGCACCTGGAGCCCGGGCTGCACGCAGGAAGTGTGTGGATGTCAAGCATGGGCCTGGAAACAAAAAGAGAATATGGCATTGAACTGACCTTTGGTGCCTAAAAATGCAGGTGTACATTTGACACTGTGTAGGCACAGAAAATCTGTAGGCCATGCCCATAACCAATAAAAACAAGCGAGGAGGTGTGTCTACAGAAAAACTTTGTAGGTGTCATGATCAAAGAGGCGTGACCCTGTGAGTTCAACAATAATAAAAAGCCCGTGGAAATCTGGGTTGGGCAGACCGAGATCAGGTTCGAGATTGCTTGCAGGGAACTCCCGAGGCTCCGTTGTATGTGCAACCCCCAGTGACGACTCTCAGTCTACACACAACCAAGGAAATAAAGATATAATTTTATATTTTTATAAATACAAGTGTTCCGTGTTCTTTGATGGGTCCAGTATATAACAACAATAGCTGAAGAAGGCCGGAGCGCACATCGGCTGAAATGTTGTGTAGATAACAATAAAGATAAGGACAATATTCTGAATAATCCAAATAATCCAAATCTTTTAGTCTGTTTTTTGTTTAAGGGCATATCAACATTGCGGTTTATTTAATGCCAAATATTTTCTTTTCTTTTTTATATATGTGATTTGTATGGGAATAGTTTATAGGTAAATAGTTAGTTTTTAAACAAATTGTTAGAGTGCAAGAGAATGGTAGATAATCAATTTTTCTTTACAGGTGTATTTCTGTAGAAATAATTTTTTTATCTATTTAACCCATAGATTGGACCTTAACAGGTACCTTCACACCAGCTTAGAGTGGACCTGGGAGTAATGGCGATGAAGGGGTACTCAACACTCTCCAGAGCTCTAGAATTGGAACTTCACTACTAGATGTAGTTTTACATCATACACAGGACACTAAGATCTTCAGCCACTGCCTTCTAGCACATATGTGATTAAAAGGGACGGGGTTTGGCAATAGGCCTAAAAAATTTGCTTATCTCTGAGGTTTTCTAAAATTCAAACGATAATTCCATTTAAAATTTTTTTTTTTTAACTGCATCTTTGTGAATGGCTGAACAGGCCAATTTTTGAATGGCAATCTCTGTTGCAGTGACTGCAAAGAAACATGATGCTTTCTGGAATTGCTGTTGTCTCTCCTTCGTTCTGGCTCTCTTTTTTGTGGTGGCTTCTTTCCTCTCTTTTTCACTCCTTATCATCCCTTGTCTGACAAGGAGGCGCCAGGCTGATCGGTTTTCTGCACCAACTATAGAGATTATTTTATTACACTAAATTAAAGGTCTATTTATTTGCTATATAATGATATATTTGACTGTAATACAATTTTTGGCTGCAAACTTATTAGGATTTTACTGTAAGGAGTATGCTTAAGAACTTTAATTCCAATGTTTTGGTTGTGAGTGTGCATTGCTACTTACTGGGTGTCCTACTTATGTGATTGTTCTGCTTTCATCTAAACTTCCTCTTTTCCAACACACTTATCTCCTCTCTGTTTAGACCCATCCCTGTCTATCCACACACACCTCCTCTCTGTTTAGACCCATCCCTGTCTATCCACACACACCTCCTCTCTGTTTAGACCCATCCCTGTTCGTCAAGGTCACAGTCACCTAAAACTCATAGGTTGGAAACCCCTAGTAACAAAGGGATGATCTTTAGGCTACCTGCCACCCAATTCATCAAATTGGTGTTTTCTTGAAGATTTTTACAGTTTACAGTTCATTACATGATCCAGACATGTTACACAACTCCTGAAAGGGACATTCTCATAATCTTTTTACCAAACAAAGAGTTGCATTGAATATCTATCACTTCCAGTGGTTTTGAACAGTGGTATGGAATATCTATCACTTCCAGTGGTATAGGACATTGGTATGGAATATCTATCACTTCCAGTGGTATAGGACAGATGGTTATCAGCATTGGTTATCAGCATTGCAAATGAAATCTTACAATAAAACCTTTTGAGAAAGGCATGAATCCACCTCTCCTTTCACTTTATTCCAGCAATAAATACCATGATAAACATCTTATCATTAGGATTGATAAAGAAGAGAATGAGCAAGCACTTGAGCAAACCATTATCACATAAGTACTTTATCTGCCCAGTAAGTTACTAAAAAACTAAACGATTAACTGACACATAAAAGATGTATATTTATTTTATCATAGAAGCTACTGAATTTAAACCCACCTTATCTATTAGATGTATTAATTAGAGTAATATATAAATTGCTATTTTTTTTTAATATAATATTCATTTGCATTTCTATATTATATTTGTTATATAATTTTATTGAGTAAATAAAAGCATTCCATCATGTTGTAATGGTTAGCAAGCTAGTCTCAGAGATCCATTACTGCTAAATAATGAGTTCTATCCTTGTTGGGGTCTGCATACTTGCAACCTTGTATTATATTGTACCTATGATGAATGGGTTGGGTAAATACTTAGGGCATACCATCATGATATAATGATTAACAAACTAGTATTGCAGATTCTTTACTACTGAAAAAAGTTTCTCTGAATTTTTGAGATGATACTTGATTAGTATTATTTGGACTATTGTCCTCATCTTCATTGTTATCTGTACAGTTGGACTCATGGCCTAGTGGATAAAGGAGTTAGTTTAAGGCAGTTCTAAGTGACAGTTATCTCTAGACCTGTGGGTTCAGTCCTGGTCAGGGTCAGCAGTAACATAGAATACTAATTAACACAGTTTAACACCTGTACCCCAGCTATGGTTAGCGGAATGAGAACAGGATACCCCCGTGGACTGAATAAAGGGTTGGATTCAGAGTTCTGTGATGGCTCCTGATTATGTCCGAGTCCGACAAGAAATACCTGAAGAAGGCCGGAGGGCACATCATTGTACAGATAACAATGAAGATGAGGACAATAGTCCGAATAATACAAATAATGAAAAGAGTTTGATCAATGCTTGATGCTCCCATACTTGTGACCATGTGTCACATCCTATCCATGGCAAATGGGTTGGATAAATAACTACTTTTATTGAGTAAATGGTATAAAATTTAGATAGAGCAATGACCAATATTTTTCTTGTGGGATTCCACATAAACAAAAGCATCAAATTTATAAATACATTGTAAAAATAATGTTTTGTTTGTCACTGGGGTTTCATAGCAACTCTTAAATATTATTCCTTTAAAAATGTGTCTAAAGACTTTTTGCTTTTTGTTCTGTTGCTAATTTCAGCTCTTAAATCTAATTTCTCTTTCTTTCATCCCATTTTTGTACTCTCTATTTATATTCTATTCAAACTTGTGTAGAAAGGAAATATTATCTGAAATCAATAGTTCAATATCAATACAGGTTGGAAGTGTAGCAAGGCTACAGCAGCAGCAGCAGCATTGTGTTACCCCTGTCTGGTTCTTCAACAATACTTGGTCTGTGTGCATACCTTACTAGTTGGATAAGTCATATCTTTTTATCTGATGATGATTCGAAAATGTACTGATAAAATGTTTAACTCTTAACGTCCTATACCACCTCATTCCACCCGGCCGGAAGTTATATTCATTTTCCTAATCCACCCCAAATGATAGCCTTTGTTTAAATGTAATATTGTTGTATACCCTTCGTTACTTCTTTACTTACTTCTATTCTTCTTCTGTTCTATCTTACGTCTTCTTCTAACATCTCTTCTTCGTCTGGACTTCTCTTGGGGACTTCATGTCTGGTCTTCCATTGGGGATTTCTCTTTATCAGAAGCCTTGTGTCATTGGTAGTTTTTAGATAATAACACAAGACTCCGATTTACTTAGATCACATTTTATTTCGAAATCCCCACCAGACTACCTGCGCAGATCGAGTCGGAGCGTGTATAACACGACTCACCACCGTCGTGGTTTCTCGCCGACTGACTAAAATCTATTTCTAATCTAAACCGGAAGAGGGTCTCCTCTACCGATTCTCACGGTATCCACCGGAAAGGATCAAGATGAGGTCAAGCCTTGTCACTCATCCTTCAAGGCCGTGGGCTGCAACTTAATAACAGCCATTTTGATTTCTACACTATTGCACATAAATATTAGGTATCTAATAATTATGTAACAATATTAAACATATTTAGAAGTCTTTAATTTAAGGGAAATAACAGGTAACTTTTAATGAAACGGCCATTTTTAAACATTTTTGATAAATGGTTATAGGAATTGAGCTCTGGACTTAGAAAATTCACAATAGGATGTTAAGAGTTTTAAGCAAGTAGGTATTTGCCCAATCCATTGGCTTGTTGGATTTTACGGTATGTCAACCCTTGTTGGGTTATTTTATACCGAAGACGTTTTGATTTAATCATTCTTGATGGGTATTCAAAATTTTTCATTTAAACTCAATTTTTTTTAAACAATTTTTTTAAACTCATTTTTTTCTATTTAACCCATAGATGGGACCCTAACAGGTACTACCACTCCAGATCAGGGTGGACCTGGGAGTAATGGCAAAAAAGGGGTACTTCACATATCCCAGAGCTTCAAAATTGGAACTTTACCATTACATGTAATTTAGCTTCATACCCAGGACACCCAACCCATTTACCACTGGTAGAATGTGACAAAAGGTCACAAGTATGGAGCATCTAGTGAAATTCAAACTCTCTATTCAGTAGTAATGGATTTGCAAAACTAGCTTGCTAACTATTACACTATGATGGGACACCCATGGTACTCAACCCATTTGCGATAGGTAAGGTATGACACAAGGTTGCAAGTATGAGGCTTCTAATGAGGATGGAACTTGCTATTCAGTATTAATGAATCTGAATTGTTTAAACTAGTAATGTCAATGAACATCTTGAAAATGATCACGGAAGATTAGCATTTCCAGCGATTTCGCTGAAATCGGTTGACATGGACAAATTTGCACCTTTAATTGTTTTAATTTGCAATTTCTCGAGTATTTCTGATCCAATCTTAAAAATATTTACATGGTTGGAAAGAAAATAAAATAATCTTTCTGAATATGTAATTTCTATATGTTTTTATCCATTGAATTACTTTTTACAGCGATTTAAAAATGGTATTTTGCTTCGAACAGCCAAAAACCCAAAATATGAATTTTTTTCCCAAGGCTCATCCCTTCAGCTATGGGTTAAATAGTACCACTACTGTTCTTCTACAAGGATGGCTTTAGCATTAAATGACTCATGGAGGTTGATATGTTGTTTGAAACCAAAGGAAACAAAGAACAAAATATTAAAAACATAAATAAGACTTCAAGACTCTTCCCTAAATCAAATTCTCTTGGTATGACAACTGGCCTTGGAGAAGGAAAACTATGAATTCAAACCTGTTAAACTTTGTTTAAAAAATTAACCTTGTTTTACATCCTGCTTGTATGGAGGGTTTGGGTAGATACATAAATTATATTAACTAGCAAGAATATGCACTAGCTGGGTGTAAGTATTTAAGTTTTAATGTAATGAAATATATTAAATTAGAAAGACTATCAAAATTAAATAAGAATGCATATAAAAAAGATTACACTTATTTTGATTATATTTTAATTGGTTTCTATATAAAATCATTCATATGATTGATTTTAATACATTGGAAAATAAAACAATGATATTAGAGATCATCAATAATACCAAGTAATTATTAAACCCAGTTTTATTAAAACCAGTGTGCAAATTAACCACGCCATATATTATGTAAACCATTATTTCTTCGTGATATATGATACATTGCAGGATTTTAAACACACAAATAACATGGGCTGTTTTGAGGCAAATTTTACTCAGATTTTTATCGAGGCATCATTAATAAATAGAATATATTCTATATATAAAAGTGTTTTATAATTTGCTTAAAGTATTGTGTTTATATTGATTTGGTGGTTGGTTTTAAAGGCTATCACAATGCAAGTGTAACAGCAACAGCTCCAGACTTTCAGAAATCTTCTGACAAAGAGATCTTTATCTTGAAATATTAAGAATAAATCAAAGGCAAACAAACATCATAGTTACCTCATTTTTCTTTACACTTGCATTGTGATAGCCTTCAAAACCAACCACCAAACCTATTCTATATATGTATTAATGATTTTCACTATAGATTAAATACTCATTAATAAACTTACGCAATTCTTAAGGTTATTGTGACGTAAGCAGTGACGTAGTTTCGGTTACAGACAGACACTGAATCTCCATTATAATAAGAATTAAATTCTCTCACTCATTAGAAACCACACTGATATTTTAAATCTGGAAACTGACCTTATTGTATTTTTAATTTTTTTTACTTTACTGTATAAGATTTGATGATGTAATTACTACTACATCTTGTTTCTATTTGCTCTCTAGGTGATGATCTTTGTAGTCATGTGTCATTTCATAATAATGTGTTTGTGGAAATTTGTCTCTTTTATGCTTTTTTTAAAAATTTTTTTTAGTGTACACACACACACACACACACACACACACACACTTTCACTCTCTCTCACACACCACTCTCTCACTCTCTCTCTCACAACACACACACTCTCTCACTCTCTCTCTCTCACACACACACTCTCTCACTCTCTCTCTCTCTCTCACACACACACAAACAACAGACGCACACTTTCACTCTCTCACACGCGCACACTTTCACTCTCTCTCTTTCACTCTCTCTCACACGCACACACTTCACTCTCTCTCACACGCACACACTTTCACTCTCTCTCACACGCACACACTTTCACTCTCTCTCACACTTTCACTCTCTCACACGCACACTCTCTCACACGCACACTCTCTCACACTCACTCTCTCACACACACACACACACACACACACACTCTCTTTCACACACACACACACACACACACACACTCTCTTCACACACACACACACACTCTCTCTCACTCTCACACACACTCTCTCTCACTCTCACACACACTCTCACTCTCACACACACTCTCTCACTCACACATACTCTCTCACACACACTCTCTCACTCACAACACACACTCTCTCTCTCTTTTTCACGCGCACACACCTCTCTCTCTCTTTTTTCCGCGCACACACACACACTCTCTCTTTCTTACGCACGCACACACACTCTCTCTCTCTTTCTTACGCACGCACACACACACTCTCTCTCTTCTTACGCACGCACAACACACTCTCTCTTTCTTACGCACGCACACACACACTCTCTCTCTCTTTTCTCACTCACTCACACACACACACACTCTCTCTCTTTCTCTCACTCACACACACACACTCTCTCTCTCTCTCTCTCTTCTCTCTCTCTCTCTCTCTCTCTCTCTCTCTCTTTAACATATACCCAGCTGCTTATTTCTCTTCAGCTTTCTCCTTCTGTTTGTTAAATGTGCCTCTGTCTGCAATTAACAAACAGTAAACAGATGTTTTGAATTCACTTGTTGATTATTTGCCTCATCTTGTTGCGGACAAAAAACACAGTCATGAATCTTTTGTTTCTATAATTCCTGTTTCCATTAACAAAAATAACAAAAAACCCCACTCTCGCACAGTGTAAAAATTAAATTTTAAAAGATATTACCTGAGTGGGTGGGAGTTAAAAATTCAATGTCAGAGGGTTTGTATCATAAGTTAGTAAAATCATCAAATTTATTAAAGGAGTAATAATACATTTTGCTGACAGTCATGAATCTTTTGCTTCTATAATACTCAAGAAATGAATAACTTGATAAATACGAGGGTGAGTCAAAAAGTAATGCCATTTTGTTTAGGACAGGTATAATTACCTACACAGGAACATGCATCATCCATCAAAATGAAGCTAGTTCTCTGTGGATCACATCCCTACTTCTCCACATAATCACCGTTTCGCTCAATAGGAATGTTCCCCCTTTAAATGAGAGCATGTATCTCTGCCTTGTAAAATTCTGTCGACTGTTATTTGAGCTACTTCTTCACTATAGATTTCACTTCCTTGTCACTGGAATAATGTTTACCTCTCAAGCCCTCTTTCATGGAACTGAAGAGATGACTGCATCCAGTGTCTGTACAGAACTGAACATAAGTTTTTGCTGTTTGACCAACACCGGTGTGTCCGTGTTTAGGAGACGGGGATTCTTCTTGGCTGTATGGTTGCATCACTTAGACTTTAAATTTCAAAATAATTAATACTTGAATTGACTTGATTGCTTAGTGTTAAGTATCTGGTCGCCATCCTTAGTTCCAGATGTAGTAAATAAGTAAGCAAGCCAATAAGAATCCGGTGTTATAGTATTCTTTGTAAGTCCGACGTTCAAGATAATCCAAATAGCAATGAGCCAAGGTTAAGAATCAGACCTCTATAAATACAACAACAGCAGCAGCAGTGCCAGTGATTGGACAGTGGGAATCTTTCTCAGGTCATGTGGTAGTCAACGAGTCTATATTTAGGAGTAGGCATCTGTCACACGCCTTATATACCAAAATATTCCAACACTTAGGAGTTACAGAACTGCATCACCTGGATTTTAACAAAATGACTAAAGAAAAAGCTAGATGGAAACATATCTATTCTTACTTTTTTGCAATTTCTTACACAAAGTCACTTACTTCTGAAAAAAAAAAATACTGTGTGTTTTGATGATTATTTTAGTACAATAGGGAGGTACTTTTTTTATTTTTGTTTCAAGGTCTGAAGGCTAAATGACCCAACAGTTTTTTTTTTTTTTTTTTTTTTTTGTGGTGTGTGATAAAAAACTATTTCCTGTTCTTTATTCTCTTCCTCAACTATTTAGTGACACCCAGTGAAATGCGGATGTTCTATCAATAGAGACAATGAACCAGTAATTATCAGTATGTTACGTGTTGTTAGGCTGTCTATTCATTAATTTCATTTTAATTTCTGTTGCAAATATAATTAATACTTGAATTGACTTATTTCCTGGAGCATCCTATCATGGTGCAATGGTTAGCAAACTAGTCTTGCAGATCTATTACTACTAAATAGCAAATTTGAACCTCACTAGATACCCCATACTTGTGTCCTTGTGGCACATTCTACCCGTGGTCAATGGGTTGGGTGTCCTGGATATGAATTTAAATTACATGTAATGGTAAAGTTCAGTTTGGGAGTTCTGGGGTGTGTGGAGTACCCCTTCTTTGCCATTACTCCTAGGTCCACACTGACCTGGAGTGGTAGTACCAGTTAGGATCCCATCTATAGGTTAAATAGAAACATTTTTTTTGTTGGATGCCCTATACTTGTGATCCTGTTGCGAATGGGTTAGATAAAAGTGCATTCCATCATGGTGTAATAGTTAGCAAGCTAGTCTCGCAGACCTATTACTACTGAATAGCAAGTTCAATCTCTGCCTGATGCTCCATACTTGCAAACTTGTGTCACATCCTACCTGTGGTGAACAGGTTGGGTAAAAGAGTATTCCATCATAGTGTAATTGTTAGCAAACTAGTCTCTCAAATCCATTAATACTGAATAGCGAATTGATCCTTGCTAGATGCCCTATATTTGCAAACTTGTGTCACATCCTACACATAGCAAACAGGTTGGGTGAATACCATCGACATCCCATCGTGGTGTAATGGTTAGCAAGCTAGCCTTGCAGATCCATTACTACTAAATAGCAAATTTGATCCTCGCTGGATGCCTCATACTTTCAACCTCGTGTCACATCCTACTTGTGGCAAACGGGTTGAGTAACTGCATAGGAGTTAGAGAGTTAATTTGGAAACCAGAAATCTGTGTTTCAATCACCATTGCTTATTAACAACATCTCATTTATTTTAAGAAGAGAAAAAATCAAAATTAACCTTTTGACTACTTGGTGACTTTTGTATTAGATGTCAAAATGAAGGGACAAGAAAATTAAATAATTTATATTTTTGTTTTGGTTGATAAATTTGGAAACATGTTTTATTTTAAAAATCTGTGATGTTATCATAAAGTGTTACATAAGATAACATTTTTCTTCCTATTCAGATTTCGGTACTTTAGTTTTTGTTAAGATTGCAGTAGTAACTTGATGTAATGAATATGTAAATACCTTGGTACCCCCTCACTATAATCTGATTGGACAGTGTCACGTATAAATAGTCGACACTGTGTTGGTACAGGCACCTACACCTATACCTACACTCTAATCTTACTCACTAGACTACACCACGCCTGTTCGGAAGACGTATTGCTATTCGATTCACCAGCTAGTACTGCAATAATATACCAACTTCAGAATATATTCCTTAACCTGGATATATCATAACTGTATAGCCATCATTACTAAAATCATAAGTATTAGGTCTGCACCATAGTCTTATTTGGAAAGTATACAGTGATGCTGATAGCTTTTTAATTTAGTGTATCCTGGGATGCACGGATTCGATTTGAATGAGTCCCTGGGAAATTTGATGGGTCCCCACTAAAGTTTCTTAATAAATTGCAGAGTTTTTTTTTATCAATGAATAACTAAAACCTTCTAACCCCTACCTTGTACCCTATACAGTGTAATTCATTTCCAAGAAAATATTGAAATGTATTTACAGTTAGCTGGAAATGGTGGGGGAGAAAAAAAAACACATGGATGATTATTTTTGTGTCTTTTTAGATTTTTATGCATCAGTGATGCAGGACGCGTACCTATCAGCATCTCTGAATATGTATTCATGTTATATACCCTATCTATGAACATTAATGAGTATGTCTCAATCCTCACAAATACTGAAGTATTATGCTGACTGAGTAGTCTTATACCATTAGCAGTGGTTTACCTTTCTTGACACCACTGGCGAGTATTGTATTTTGTTAATATTATAAAGATTCCATTTAATTTCCAACCTCCATTTGTTTATTCCTCATTTAGTAACATTTGTTAGATTACAACAAATTACCAACCCCTCCATACGAACTGGATATGACACAAGGTCAATTTTTTAAGCAGAATTTAAGAGGTTTGAATACAGAGATTTCCTTTTCCTAGACTAGTTGCCATACCAAGGTTAAAGAGTCCACTATTTACCCATACTTAGAGAGAGAATTGTTGGATACCTTTCCTAAGGCTATTGGTGCTATGTGAAATGCAACCAGCTTTGTCCAGGATTTGAACTCGTATTGCCATGTCCATTTCCTATGATGATAACCGTTACATGACAATTTAGAAAATAGCAAAATAAAGTTGACCTGGTATATACTGGGAAGTGCTCCCCACCATATCGTATCCATGTGCCATACCTTGTATATAATACTCACTGACTTTTTACAATTTGTACCACCTAAATTTACCAACTTTTTATCTGGTTCGTATAGACTAAAAAATAGAAATTTGTACAGTTTACTTATGTTTTGAAATAAAAAATTTACACAGTATTTAAAGCAAATACACGTTCACACAAAAATGCAAAAAGCTTGTAGTAAAAATAAGCTCCCCCTCAGAAAAACAAAATTATAAACAAGCGCACATTCTCTGTAGCAGCATAAAACACAAGTATTTATTACACATTAGTTTGGACCATTATAGGGGCCAGGTTAGCTCAGTCGGTAGAGCGTTCGGCTAGAAACCACAAGGTTCCTAGTTCGATACCGGTCCCCGCCAACTCAGCGTATGAGTAGCACAGGGATCTGTGTGGTAAAGTAAGGAGCTGATGGTAGGTGTGGCGCTCCACCTCAGATGCTAAAAAAAAAACAATCTCCTTGGTCTAGCGCTATTGAAAAGGGGATAGACTCCCTCGCTGACTGGCTGATACCGACTTTAAGGCCGCCCCGATGACTTTACTTTTACTTTAGTTTGGCCCAAACATATAACTATACTGTTCTGTATATGGGGATGCACATAGCCAGATAAATGTTTACATTAGATTACATTTGTCTTCCAGTTCAGATTACTTAGTTTTTGTTAAGTTTACAATTGTAGCTGTATATATATTTACCAACCCCTCCGCACGAGCAGGATGTGACACAAGGTCAATTTCTTAAGTGGAGTTTAACAGGTTTGAATTCAGAGTTTTCCTTCTCCTAGACTGGTTACTTAGCCATGGTTAAAGAGCCCAGTCTGCCCTGCTATTTACCCATAGCTGGAGGGAGAATTGGATTCATACCTTTCCCAAGGGTATTAGCGCCATGTGAAATTCCAACAGCTTCGTCCAGGAATTGAACTCGCGTTGACGAGTCCATTTCCTACGACTCTAACCATTAGACCACGCGCCTCCATAATTGTAGCTGTATAGCCATCAATATCATTTCTTAAGAAAAGTGATCTGATGATAAATTGTGTGACTTGAATGATTTACTTGTCCCAGAAAAAAATACTTTCTTTTTTTTTTTCTAGATTTTTATTCTAGCCAAATGCAATTGGATATACAAGATAATTGGCTGAGGAAGTGCTGAATTGTCCATTAAAACAGCTGATAAAAGTTTTCTACATTAGACTCATATCCCTTGGATTAGACTCAAAATTACCTTCAGTAAATTGTTATCAGAGCCTTTATATTGGAATTTTTACACATTGTCATTTTGATATTGTTTTTCTCTTGCTGCACTTGATTCTTGGCAGATTTTTCAAAGACTTTTTAGACTTGGCTGTCAGTTGGAACACTGAAAGCTTTTCTAAAAAAAACATGATATACAAGGTTGAGTCAAAAAGTAATGCCATTTTGTTTAGGACAGGTATAATTACCAACACAGGAACAAATATCATACATCAAAATAAAGCTGCTCCTCTGTGGATCACATCCCTACTACCCCACATAGTCACCGTTTCTCTCAATAGCAATGTTCCACCTTTGAATGAGAGCATGTATCCCTGCCGCTTAAAATTCTGTTGACTGTTCTTTAAACCACTTCTTCACTACAGATTTCACTTCCTCGTCCCTGAAATAATGTTTGCCTCAGATTATCATCTCTTCGGCCCCATGAAAGAGGGTTTGAGAGGCAAACATCATTCTTCTCTCCTGTTCCATTGTAAAGATGTCCCCAGAGATTCTATTACTGACTTTTTATTGAAATCCACTGAGTCAATCCTGTTCCTAAATATCAGCTTAATGTGTGTAAAGTTTTATCATGATCAGATCACTGGTGTAGGTGCAAACTGGTTATACACAAACACACAACCATATTGCCATTTATATAATAAATTTATTTAAAAATTGTCTTGAAGTTTTCAAAATAGTAATAGGGTTATCTTTTTAGCCTTTTTTGTTTTGTTTTTGTGTAAGTGGAAAAAGGTTGGTATACTGTTAAAAGTGGAATATGAAAAACTAGTAAGAAAAACAGATGTTAGTAATCAGCATTTTTTGTATTTGATAGTATATACGACTCTTTCTATTTATTCCCTTTTCCCCAGGTCTTAAATACAAAGTTGAGGTATCGCATCATAGGCTAATGTTTATCCAGATGCCATAATATTGAATGTAAATAGGTGTGTGTGTGTGTGTGTGTGTGTGTGTGTGTGTGTGTGTGTGTGTGTAAAGTATTTAACAAATATTAAGGTGCTTTCTGAATTTTTGAAGTTAAGTAACCATCCTCCTAGAAACCATGAGGTTCCGGATTCAATACTGGCTCTCTTTACTGTTACTTAGAAAGGAGATGGACACTGCCATATAACCCCCACATTCACAAAAAATGCTATGATTGATTCATCATTTTACCCGATAATCTTCTAACTCCTGAAATTAGCCAAAATCTTTTTAGTATTTACAGGGAAATAAATTAGAACATAAATCCTATAAAATGCAAATTTTATATTGAAATTTGAACTTTTTTTTTAACTTACAAGGTTATTTGAAGTTTTCAAATAAAAAAGATATCTAGACTATGTAGACTTCAAAGGTCAAATATGTTAAATACTGTATATGGATGTATAGAAAATCAAAAGCTATAAAATATGATTTTAATACATATATTAAAATGAGTCTTCATGTTTTTCACTAACTTAAACAGATTTATTATATTAGAAAAAAAAAAGCATTTGCAGTGATGCTGATAGCTTTTGAATTTAGTGCATTCTGAGACGCACGGATTTGATTTGATTGAGTCTCTGGAAAATTTGATGGGTCCCCACTAAAGTTTCTTTATAAATTATTGAGTTTTTATCTATGAACAACTAGGGCCGTCTAACCTCTACCTTATACCCTATACAGTGTAATTCATTTCCAAGAAAATATTGAAATATATTTACAGTTATCTGGAAATGGTGGGGGAAGGGGAAAAAAACACTGGGACGCATGGATACGTTTTTTTCTGCATCCTTTTAGATTTTTATGTGTCAGTGAAGCATGACTCGTACCTATTAGCATCTCTGCATTTGTATATATTGACCCGTAACTGATTTAATTGGGAATAATTCTTCAATTGAAATCAAAGGGAACTAACTCAGTCCAGAGTCTCATTCCTATAAGGATCTATCAAAAATGCTAAAAATGGCCTTTTCATTTCAAGTTACCTGTTATTTTCCTCAAAATAAAGACTTCAAAATATGTTTAATATTATATTTAAACAAAGGCTGTTGTTTGAGTCAGCTTAGGAAAATGAATGTGACTTCTGGATGGGCGGAATGAGGCGGTATAGGACGTTAAAGAGTTAAACTTCTGAAACTTTCATTATTCTAATTTATCTGTCTTTTTGTTTTGTGTTTGAAAGTGTTTTTTTAATTTTTTAATTTTTTTATAGCTTACAATGACGAGAAACACATGTCAGGTTTTATTATATCTGACACAATTTCAAATATGTATATAAAGAATTTTATTAGTCATGACTGGCAAACAAAGTAGTCAAATATATTAAATACATTAGACAATACATGTATTTAATTAAAACGGTTTAAATTAATAAGCAGATCAAAGGCACAAATTTTTACACTTCATTCCACCTGGTTTAATATTTTTCTTTTTTTCTATTATATTTGACCTGTTTTTCTTGCAATTGAAGTTTTTCAACAATTCTTATGAAGGGAGAATATTTTCCTCTATACTTCTGAGGAAATTATTTAGGGGGTGGGGAAACAAGTCAAAAATAATTTCCTGCTTACACAAAGAATTCCAATATTTCTTTTTCAATGCCAATTCCTTATTAAATGGTAATGCCTGGAACCTACAATGTTTTTTGCAGCAGTTGGCAGTTTATCTTACTAAGTGTTTGATTCTGGTTTTGTTTACTTTGTAGTGAGTTGGTTTGTAGTTAGTTCTATGCTCACTTGTATTTGTGCCTAAACCCCAGTATAGTCTTATTAATAATGGAGATTCACTTCCGGTTTTTGTCTGTAACAAAAACGTCACTGCTTACGTCACATTACCCAAAACATTATAACGTAGAATAAATATACTCAAAAACTTGAGCATGCAATGTTAGACAGTCCTCATTGGTTTTTTAAACAAGTTTTAATAAATACATACCTGGTATTATCTATCTATATAAAGTTTTTTTATTTTAATATATATTTAAAGTTATCAGAATTAAGTTTCCATTTCAATTTTTTAATATTTTTTACTCCTTTAATAAATTTGATGATTTTACTTTACTTATGATACAAACTCTCTGATATTAAATTTTCAACTCCCATCCCCTCAGGTAATATTTATTTTACGTCGCCCAGAGGGCATTTTTTATTATTTTGCTAATAATAATAATGAAATTTATTGTGTACAGTGCTCAGGTGCACCACAACTCATCAAAATCTCATGTCTAGCACATATAACAATGTATTAGTGTCAGGAACATGAATAGCATACAGTAATAATATACATATATATGTGTGTGTGTGTATATGTGTGTGGATGGGGGTATCTGGTATAGTGTTTGCGGATTACAGGAAGCATGGAGACTTTGAAAGATGCAGTGTTTCGGCAGCCTACAACTGATGCAGACAGTTTATTCCATGCCTCAGCAATTCTGAGCGTGAAAAAATGTGAGCTATGCTGTTTTCTGACTTTGTAGGCATGCCCACATGTGTTAGAAACATGGAGATCAAAAAGGTGCTACAGTTCTGGCCCCTCCTCCTTGTGGACTGTTAAACTAAAAGGGAATTTAAGAAAAGAAGTGAAAGAAACAAAGATAAGGATAACTTTAGGGTAAGACTTTTATTCATTGATTCACACTATTTCTTGGAGGGGAAATATTTCCTAAATAAGTCAATAGGTGTTTCTTCTTCAAAGTCTTGGGTTAAAAAGGGCAGAGAAACCTTTTTGGTGCAAAGAATTTTGGAGTTTTCTGCAAATGCCCTGAGGGCTCTTCTGGTCTCGGCTCTTCTGGGAGATTTTTTTTGTCTTTTTATTTATTTTTTATTGAATTTAATTTAAAATTTTTTTTTAATTTGGTTTAATTTTATTTTTTATTAATCACAACTTTTGTAACGTTGTGGTATTTTCACAGTACCAAAATGATATAAGTAACGTAGCGGTATCTGTTGTATTCACGATACCCAAAGCAATATATTCACCGTACTAAAAATGCGTTCTGCACGTGGCGGTCATCTTGTTGATAAAAATTACAACGCTAGAAATATGTTGTCACAACTGCTAGCCTTTATTATCGTGCTTGTCTCGTGGGCTGTATCGGAGAGGAGGAAAGGCAGAGAGAGAGAGAACACTGTTAAATTACTGTGACCCCATACTTGGCACCAGAGGCCCGTCCGTTCCCCTACGCGTCCGAAAGCAAAAAGAGACCGGTACCTTTCTTGTTGTTCCACGTCACCACGTGACTTCCGGTTCCGGTCAACACCCGAAACTTCCGGTTGACACTCAATTCTCCATTCGGGGGTCATGCTCCGGTCAAATTGTTTTGTGTTTATTACTCTTTTTAAAACCTTTACTCTCTCACTTATTTCTTTCTTCCTCCACCTTCCATTAGTAGTCCTTGCTAAATGCAATCTTGCTACACTTTTTCTGCTGGTAGATTCTTTTGAATAAGCCAGAATAATTCTCCTATTTTGCTCTGCCAGATTCCATGGAAGAAAAAAGAACAAAGCAAACAAAACGTCATACTGTTTGACCCTAACAAAGATTACCTGTTTGTATCTTCAAAGTACATGCCTGGATAGACAGGTGTTTTTCACAGTTTAATCTATGCTCTGGTGGTGGCAAGGCTATTTCAGGCTCCTACAAGTTGTACTAAGAAAGTCCACTTATTTATCTTCTTATCTACCTACCTATGTACTTATATAGGCAAATGACTTAACTGTTCACTTTATTAGATATTGTTTTAGCATCTTAGTCTGACTTTGACATATATGATTCTGCTTTACATCAAACAGCGATATATAACTGTCTGTCTGAACCAAAATTAAACTGATGCAAATCTCCAGTTTCTCATTCCCCCACTCCCCCATCAAAATTGATTAATGAACTTGCCATAATCCTTTTCTTCATTTTCTATTTTTCGTTCATATATTTCAAACATTTGAATGGAAGTATTGTTAAGTTGGTTGGTTGGTTGGTTAGTGTTTAATTGCATCCTTGTGGGTTATTTAATACTATATCTTTATATATATATATATATATATATATATATATGAAGGAAAAAAAAAATTAGATTTATTTCATGTAATAATTTATTTCAAATGCAAGTCGCAGCATTTTCAGACAAAAAGCAAAAACATGGTTGTTACTGATTTATTCTGTAATTTAAAAAAAAAATTCTCTATATTGCTCTGTCTATTCACACACTGGAAACAAAGCACATAAAGCTCTCACTACAGATGACCTGTATTATTACAGTTGACCCCCCTTCCCAGAATTATCCTCATCACCATATATATATATATATATATATATATATATATATATATATGTGTGTGTATATATGGTAAAGAAAAAGGCTTAAAAATCGCTCAGTTTGCAGTTTATATTATATATATAATATATATTATATATATATATATACAAAGCACCGGCACATCAACATCTTCAGGGACAGTCTTCAAATGCAACATCTGTGGTCAAGAATGTTTTTCAAACATCGGATTTCATTGTCACAGAGGCGCTGTAACTTCAGGACACAAAAACTTTATTATAGTCTTCTGAGACTGAAATGCCAAAAAAAAAAAAAAAAAAAAAAAATATATATATATATATATATAGAGAGAGAGAGAGAGAGAGATTTGTTTAACTTCATGTGTATTAATAAATTGGTAGGAATAATTTTTATTAATTCCATGTGTATTAATAAATATTGGTGGTTCACCCTTGACCACAACCTTTTAACAGATGTTTGTTAAAAATGAATTGGTGTTTGCCATAAGAGCAATTTGAAGAATACAATCTGGACAATTGTATAGATACTAGGGCTTGACATGATGAGCTAATTGATCAGATGGGGCCTTTCTGACTACCTGTCTAGCCCAATTAAGGTCTGAAGTGGAATGTTGCATGTCATGGGACCACTTAGTTCCAGAGTTACAGATTGCCCAGTCACTACAATCCTGTTATCAGGCATTATAGGTCACTACCCATGGCCAACAGGTGATCCCATGGGGTGGGATCTTGCTCTTCTGCAGAGAGTGTAGTCTTGTTAGGATATGTGTAAAATTTTCTTAACTTTGATATTTATTAAACATAGTTTGGTATAAGGTCACAAGTGCCGTGCACCCAGTTAACACACAACTGTTAAGCTGGTTTGCTAAAAACAGTTTCATAGTGTAAGGCATGCAGTGCTTTTTATTTCTATAATAATGAATAGAAATAAAAACACAGTATTCCCAACCCTATTGCCCTTATGGCAAGCCCCAACCCCTTTTTATCATATGGGTGCTAGAAGGCGGTGGCTGCGGGTCTACATGTCCTGGGAATGACGTTAAACTCTATCTGATGGTGAGGTTCCAGTTTTGGAGGTTTGGGGAATGTGGAGCACCCCTTCATCACCATTGCTCCCTGGTCCACTCTGACCCGGAGTGGTAGTACCTGTTAGGGTCCCATCTATGGGTTAAATAGAAAAATGTATTTATAAAAAAATTGTATTATCCATTAAGAATTGATTTATTTCAAAACTTTATCGGCATTAAATGACCCACTGAGGTTGATATGCCGTAAAACAAACCAAACCGAACCAAAAACACAGTAATAAATTTGAAAGAAGAAACAAAGAAAAATGTTTTAACAAATATAAAATGGTGGAAATTGACATTGAAATATTGATAAAATGACATTCTCATGTTTTGATGATCAAATATTGATTGCTGCAAATTCACTGTTTTCAGATTAATGGCGTAATTTTGTTTAATATCATTACAGTTTATATTTCACTTTTGCATTGGTTTGAAATGTTTGGCTTTTTTATTTTTTAAATTTTTTTTTTCACTATTAATACAACACAGAAAATAAACAAAGGAATTTAATTTAATCCTTTCACTTCCACTGGGATACTGGTGCCTAAATTGATTTTCATTTTAACCCTTAAAATGTCATACTCAAAGCATAATTTTGCATATTAAAAACTTCTTTTTTTTTTTTTTTTTTAAACTTGGCAGTGAAAGGGTTAATAGATAGACCTATGTCTGTTCATTCAATAAAGGAAAAGAGTTAACTTACTGACTCTAGGTTTGTTCTTTCAGACTATATGACCTTTAGGCACCCCTTTTGCGATCTTGTTTCATAAGGACATTTTTTTTCATTTACACCGCCAAAATCCGATTGTTTGTTAAGGTTAGGGGTTAGTTTTATAATTAAAAAAAAAAAAACTCTAAAAATCATCTGTTAACAAACAACCGGATTTTGGCAGTGTAAATGAAAAAAATGTCCTTATGAAACGAGATCACAAAAGGGGTGCCTAAAAGTCATATGGTCTGTTCTTTCTTTTGTGACAGTTCATTTTGAATTATATTTTTTTCTATTAAGAAAAAAAATTCAATTAAACATAACAAAAGAAAAAAATTGTTTCTAGTCAGGTTTTTTTCTTCTCATTTCTTTCAAATCGTTGCAATCCCAGCATTTTTGTTCATTTTGGTGGACGTTGACAAATTACAACCTTAATCAGTTTAAATTGCAATTTCTTGCATATTTCTGGTCTAAACTTAAAAATATTTATATGTTTGTAAAGAAAAGAAAATAATCTTTCTAAATATGTAATTTTTTGTGTTTTTATCCATTGAATTATTTTTTACATCGAGTTAAAACGATATTTTGTTTTGAATAGCCGAAAATGCGTAATATAGGCATGAAATATACCTAGATGGGTTGACATACCATTAAATCAATCAATCGAATCATTGCTATTTACAACGATAAAAGAATCTTCATTCTAATCAACAAAATCCTCAAATCAATACAAATTAATTAATGCCAAAATATATTTTAACTTATTTAATGTTGGTTTTAGAAAAATAACCACATTTTCCCTATGAGTTCAAAGGACCCGGTTTAACTCAGTCAGTAGAGTATCTACCTAGGAACCACAAAGAATTAAAATAATGGGTGATTCTTATTGCACAGAAGTTAAGCAACACTTTTTGGAAGGGAAGCAGTTCTTGTGGTGTAATGGCTAATGTGCTGGACTGCGACATCTGAGTAAGTGACTTTGAACTCCAATCATGCTATTATGTTCACTTTTGATACTCTTGGGAAAGGTATGAACCTCATTATCTCCCCCACATATGGGTTAAATAGAACTACTAGTGTTTATCTACAAGGATGGTATTGGTATTTAAAGCCCATGAAGATTGTTATGCCATTGAACAAAGAAATAAATCTTATGATTGGCAACAGTGTCTTTTCTGATTTACATCAAAAAGAAAAGAATACATTTAGCTGAAAATTCAAAAAGATTTAGTCATTTACAAATCCCAGTGGAAATAATGAATTGAGTTTCAGTAAGAAAGGGCGTCCGATCATAGTTTGCAAATTAGTCTTGCAGATCCATTACTAGTGAATAATGAGTTTGATCCTTGCTGAATACTCCATACTTGTGACCTTGTATCACATCCTACCCATGGTGAATAGGTTGGGTAAATACCTACTAATGAGTTTTGATTGATAATCTAGGAGTTTGATGTAAAACGCAACAGAAATGAGATGAAATATATAGAGATGCTGATAGGTATGTGTCCTGCGTCACTGACATCTAAAAGGATGCAGAAAAATTGTATCCATGCATCCCAGTGTTTTTTTTTCTTCTTCCCCCATTATTTCCAGCTAACTGTAAATACATTTCTATATTTTTTGGAAACCAATTACCCTGTATGAGGTGCAAGGTAGGGCTTAAACGGCTTTAGTTGTTCATAGATAAAAACTCTGCAATTTATTAAGAAACATTAGTTGGGACTCATCAAATTTCCTGGGGACTTATTCAAATCCATGCGTCCTAGGACGCACTAAATTAAAAGGCTATCAGCATCACTGACTATATATTAGTCAAAAATTAATAATAATTGACAATACTTCATCTGAGAAATATAGATGTCTTAAAACTATTACTAAGTAAGTAAAGTCGTCGGGTGGCCTAAAGTCGGTATCAGCCAATCAGCGAGGGAGTATATCCCCTTTTCACTAGCGCTAAACCAAGGAGATTGTTTTGGCATCTGAGGTGGAGCGCCACACCTACCATCAGCTCCTTACTTTACCGCACAGATCCCTGTGCTACTCATACGCTGAGTTGGCGAGGACCGGTATCAAACTAGGAACCATGTGGTTTCTAGCCAAATGCTCTACCGTAACTACTACTTGTAAAAGCTAAAGAACTAAGATGAAAAAATTAGAGTAAAAAAAAAATTAATAATTATTAATAGTACTTTATCTAATAGACATTCAAGATAATATTCTTCACACAAGTGGTAAGTTGACACTTTTAATAATTGAGTAAATAAGTAATGTCTCCTGGGACACAAGGCAGGATTTTAGTTTCCTGGCCAAGTAGTCGTAGTCATCATAGTGATCAATCTTATAAAAAATTATTTGATAGGATCTCTAGAGTGATCATAAAGTCGCTTATACATACAACCAGTTTATTTTGGTGTAGTTACAATAAAATATTCTAGGGCTGGGTTAGCTCAGTCGGTAGAGCGTTCGGCTAGAAACCACAAGGTTCCTAGTTCGATACCGGCCCTCACCACCTCAGTGTATGAGTAGCACAGGGATCTGTGCTGTAAAGTAAGGAGCTGATTGTAGGTGTGGCGCTCCACCTCAGATGCAAAAACAATCTCCTTGGTCTAGTGCTAGTGAAAAAGAGGATAGACTCCCTCGCTGATTGGTTGATACCGACTTTAGGCCACCCTGACTACTTTACTTTTTACTTTACAATAAAATACTTTTGTTGAAGTAAAGTTCATTACTTATTGTCTTGCTCTACATTACATTTTAAAATACAGTGCTACCTAGACTTACAAGTTCCCGATCAAGTTTTCCGAGTTATGAGCTGTCACTTGTGTTGCGAGTTAAAATTTCAGGTATGAGTGAGCTTCAGATACGCTTATGTTAATAAATTCACTAGAAACATTTAAGTTTCCAAATTTATTAAGCCAAAGAAAAATATCATTTATAAAAAATAAACATTAAAACTTATTACCATACATAATTCATAACATTCTATTTTATTATGTTTTTATACAATACAACAATACTATTTTTCTTATTTAAAAATAAAAACTTAACAAAACAAATCAGGGTGTTTTTTGGTGGGTGGAACAGATTAATGTCATTTCAGTTTATTTCAGTGGGGAAAATTGATTTGATATACAAAGAAATTGAGTTAAGACTGGAACGAATTACTCTCATTTCAATTTATTTCAATGAGGAAAATTGATTTGATATACGAGGAAATTGAGTTACGAGCAGGACAAATTAAACTTGTAAGTCAAGGTACCACTGTATAATTTATTTTTCAATTTTGTCAATCTCTGTTGTATCCTCATCGGCTAATACTGATAATAGGCCACTCCACTTATTTTACTTACAGCACCTAATTCATTACATTCATATTTTTATACAATACAATATTTTTTGTTTGTTTAAAAAAAGACGTAACAAAGAAATTAGTCGGTTTTTTTTTTGGGGGGGGGTTCTGAAATGGATTAATGGTATTTCAGTTTATTCCAATGGGGAAAATTGGTTTAATATACAAGGAAATTGAGTTATGAGCAGAACAAATTAAACTCGTAAATCAAGGTACCACTGTATATTGTTTTCTTTGCTTGCAAAACTCTTTCGGGTATAATTAGGAATAAAGTTGGTTGTTTTGTGGTGTACCTGACATTACCGGAATGGATTGTTCTGGTTGGTATATTTGTGATATTCCAATAGGGAAAATTGATTTGATATATGAGGAAATTGATTCATGAGCGGAACGAATTAAACTCGTATGTCAATGTACCACTGTATTACTTGCTCTTAAAATTAACTAGAATAAGGAATACCTGTGAATGACTGACCTGTTGGCTTCTGATTGGTCGAAGTGTGCTAAAAGGGTGAAGGGTAAATGAGAGAGTGAAAATTTTGAGAATCTTTTTGAAATTTTTGAAGGATATAGACATGTGGCTGAGTGTTTGAAGAGGGCAGACGCAAGATGAGTGTCTTTTCTCCAAGGCATTTTAATTGGATTTAAAATTAAATAATTGGGAAAATTGATTTGATATACGAGGAAATTGAGTTAACAGTGGAACGAATTACTGTCATTTCAATTTATTTCAATGAGGAAAATTGATTTGATATACGAGGAAATTGAGTTATGAGCAGAATAAATTAAACTCGTAAATCAAGGTTCCACTGTATATTGTTTTCTTTGCTTGCAAAACTCTTTCGGGTATAATTAGGAATAAAGTTGGTTGTTTTGTGGTGTACCTGACATTACCGGAATGGATTGTTCTGGTTGGTATATTTGTGATATTCCAATGGGGAAAATCGATTTGATATACAAGGAAATTGAGTTATGAGCAAAACAAAAATTAAACAGTAATTTATGAGGAAGTGCGTCCCGGTTTCCTGCCTCAGAAATTGCTACCCGGTGACTATTAAATATAGTTTGGAATAGACTGAGATAGATAGATAGATAAACAAACAAAATAATATAGATAGATATGAATAAATGGAGATAAATAGATAGATAGATAGATTTTTCGACAAGTAAATGTATTGGGGAGGGGTCGCTTCTTTTTTGACGTAATTCTTGTTTATTTAAACTAAAAACAAGACATTAAACAAACATGAATAAAAGAAAATCTTACTATTTAAAGTAATATAGATAAATATGAACAAATTGAGATAGATAGATATGAAGATGGACATAGCTCGGGACGTTATTTTAATAGTCACCGGTTAGCAATTTCTGAGGCAGGAGACCGGGACGCACTTCCTCATAAATTACCAATTAAACTTTTAAGTCAAGGTACCACTGTATTGTTTTCTTATGCCTTTTCTGTTGTGTGTTCAAAAAGACTTTTGTTCTTGTTACATTAGTGATTTTCTTCTTCTTTCGATGTTTTACCTTGAGTGATACGATTCGTCTTTTGTTTTTGTAGTTGAGAAGTAATCAAAGCACATGCAGAGTTATTTTGGTAACATATCAGATTATATAGATAGTATTGAACTGGAAATCCACTCAGTGATTGATTGATAGGCACAGAGCATGATTTTCAAAAAGTGAGCTATGTTGGGGGGGGGGAGTAGTAATGGTGGGGGTGGGGCGATGGTGTCTGTGTGAGGGGGAGGGGTGAATTACATTTCTGGACTTGGAAAGATCAATTTACATTTGCAGCTTCAACTTTATTGATTATCTAATTGTTTGTGTGATTGATTTTTTTATTTCTTTATTTATTTTCACTCTGATTTCTGAATAAGAACATTTGTTACAAATTGTTAGCCATGTAGAAATAATTTTATTCAGATTCTACATTCATCCAATTCTTTCTTCTTTTTTTTGAATTAGTGAAATAGGTCACTAATTAAGACTGAGACTATTCTAGTAGTGACCAGCCTATTCTAGTAATAGTTAACTAGCTAGTCTTGGCATCCCATTGTAGTGTAATAGTTAACTAGCTAGACTTGCAGGGCATTGTTGTAATAGTTAACTAGCTAGTCTTGCAGGGCATAGTGTAATAGTTAACTAGCTAGTTGCAGGGCATCCCATTGTTTGTTTAACTAGCTTGCACATTGTGATGTAATAGTTAACTATTGCAGGCATAGTTAGCTAGTCTGATCCATGAATCAAGATCAATCCTCACTGGATGCCCCATACATGCAACCTTGTGTCACATCCTACCATGGCGAATGTGTTAGATAAATACCTACAATGAATCAGATGCCCTTATCTCTAAGTAGCGACCCCAGCACTTTCATTGATTTTGGGACATTGACAAATTCTGACCTTAATCAGTTTAAATTGCAATTTCTTGCGTATTTCTGGTTCAAACTTAAAAATATATATATGGTTGGAAATAAAATAATCTTTCTAAATATGTAATTTTTTTGTGTTCTTATCCATTGAATTATTTTTTACAAGTTATACAGTATTTGGCTTCAGGCATGAAATATACCTAGATGGTTTGACATACCGTTAAATCAATCAATCAAATAGTTGCTATTTACAACTATAAAAGAATCTCTAGTGGTATAATGGTTAACAAGCTCGGCTAGCAGACCCATTACTACTAGTGAGTCAGGTTTTTAGGACCATATGACCTTTAGGCACCCTTTTGCGATCTCAAGTCATAAGGACATGTTTTTCATTTACACCGTCAAAATCCGGTTGTTTGTTAGGGTTAGGGGTTAGTTTTATAATAAAAAAAAATCTAAAAATTGTCTTTTAACAAACAACTGGATTTTGACGGTGTAAATGAAAAACATGTCCTTATGAATCAAGATTGCAAAAGGAGTGCCTAAAGGTCATATGGTCAGGTTTTTACCGAGTGCCCTTTATTTCTGTTATGTATCCAATTATTCTCCTTCCAGCTATGGGTAAATAGCAGGGCACACTGGGCTCTTAACCATGGCAAGGTAACCAGTCTAGGAGAAGGAAAACCTGTTAAACTTCACGCATCCTGCTCATGTGGAGGGGTTGGTAAATATATACAACAAATTCCAGGGATTTTCACACTCACATCTGAAA
Source organism: Doryteuthis pealeii (assembly GCA_023376005.1). Taxonomy (NCBI): domain Eukaryota; kingdom Metazoa; phylum Mollusca; class Cephalopoda; order Myopsida; family Loliginidae; genus Doryteuthis; species Doryteuthis pealeii. The sequence continues at coordinate 97,929,183 of CM042154.1, forward strand.
AATAAGCTAAAAATTAAGACAAAAAAATGGTAAAAATGAAAACAATTTACAAAATTATTAATTGATAAAAGGTAGATTATTGCTAAATGATGCTTTTTAATAAAAACAAAACAAAAAAAATCAAAAGAGAAAAAGGAAAAATAAAACTCTGCTCAGATCGACATTATTTGGCTAGATTTCATCTTTAGATGGAAAGAAAATGTGTGATTCTGATTTTCTCATTATTTATTTAAGCTTATTGTTTATAATAAATAGGAAATAAAACTTATAGATCTTAGGCTTTCAATATACATTGATAAAAATAGATTACAGTAACTAAACACAATTGGAAAAAACTCAAAAGGTGGAAATCTTTTGTAAATTTACTAAAATTTTAAGTGCTCATAAAAAACGAATGATTAATTCTACTGCATTGCTATTTTCAGGATTTTTTTTCTTGCATGAATACAAAAAATGGGGAAATTTTGAAAAAAGAAATTGAGGTCCTTTGGGAAAGACCCTGGGTAAAATTGGCTGGAATAACTCTTGTACAGATATGTGCACAGATTCCAAATTACTCCAGTACTCCTCGGTGCAAAGTCTTTGGCCATCTTGTGATGTAGTAACTCCTACTGTCTGTAATACTCTGTAAGAGTACAGGCCTGATTTATCACTCAATGAAGACATACAGCATACCAATATAAGATGCACATATCTGTACACAGATTCCAAATTACTCCAGTACTCCTGATAGCTTTTAATTTAGTGCATCCTGGGACTCATGAATTTGATTTGAATGGGTCCACAGGAAATTTGATCGGTCCCAACTAAAGTTTCTTAATAAATTGTAGAGTTTAATCCCTACCTTGTAACCCCATACAGTGTAATTCGTTTCCAAGAAAATATTGAAATCTATTTGCAGTTTGCTGGAAATAGTAGGGGAAGAAAATAAACATTGGGACACATGGATATGTCAGTGATGTAGGAAACGTACCTATCAGCATCTCTGACTCCTATCCTATATTGGTATGCTGTATGTCTTTATTGAGTGTTAAATCAGGCCTGTACTCTTACAGAGTATTACAGACAGTAGGAGTTACTACATCACAAGATGGCCAAAGACTTTGCAAATGTTATTATAATATCTACTACCCACTAGTTGGCTGGCTGGGTTTTACGCCAAAGACATTTTTGTTTTATTCATTCTTCATAGGTACTCAATTTGTTTTAAACACCTTTTTTATATTTAACCCATAGATGGGACCCAAACAGGTACTACCACTCTAACTACCTACTAGTATGCTCATCAGGGTGTTGCAGTTGTATTTTCCAGCTGTGTATTTTATATTTATAGAGCCTATTGAATTAAATAAATTGATCTGGATCCAATATTTCTCTTTATGCAGTTCTGGGGGTCTGGGGAGTGTGGAGCACCCCCTTCATCACCAATTGCTCCCAGGTCCACTCTAACTCGGAGTGGTAGTACCTGCTAGGGTCCCATCTATGGATTAAGTAGAAAATTTGTTTATGAAAAAAATGAATTAAACATTTTTTTCTTCTAAACTATTGCTATGAATCTTTCAAAACTTTGTTGGCATTAAATGACCCACTGTGGTTGATATGCCGTAAACAAAACAAACTCTATGTAAAGAAAAAGAAAGCAATTATATAAGATCATACAAAAGAAACATTGAATAGCACCATTTTGATTTCATATGGTTCAAGATGCTGATAGGTATGCGTCCTGACACATACAACACAGAAAAATCATATCCATGCATTCTGGGTTTTTTCTTTCTTTCTTTCTTTCACCACCATTTCCAGCTAACTGTAAATACATTTCAATATTTTCTTGGAAACGAATTACATTGTATAGGGTACACAGTAGGGGTTAGAAGACTTTAGTTGTTCATATATAAAAACTATAATTTGTTAAGAAACTTTAGTTGGGACCCATCAAATTTCCTGAGGACTCATTTCCAACCTGCAATTCGGGACAGGGGTCCAGTGTGCTTCGGCCACTGGACCGGTTATGTTAAATTAATAGCGTCGATCTCAGGGGGCTTTCCTCCCAGGCAACACCTGTCCCCTCGATTTAAAGGGGCTTATTGCCCAGCGCCTGAGGTGCCCCCCTTGAGGGGGAATGCCGACGGGATCGATGCAATTTTTGTTCTCTCCCACCCATTAGCTTCGGTTTGTGGGTGGGCCCACGTTAATAGGGCCTTGTGCCTAACCCGTACAAGTGGGGTACGAGGTAAATAAAATTTCCTGAGGACTCATTCAAAGCAAATACAGTGTCCCGGGATGCACTAAATGAAAAAGCTATCGGCATCACTGTATGGTTATATGGTAGGATTATTTCTACATTTAAAAAAAAAAAATAGCAAACTAATTTTTTTTCATGTAACTCATTTAGTGGATGGTTCTTTAGTTAATTGTGGTTAAATATGAATTCAACACTGAGCAGACATCTTTATTCCATATTCAGTTCTGTAGAATGAACATCATACTGGTAGAAGAGTTCCAATTACCATCGAATTGGTAAGACAAAGCAACAAGGAAGCCATAACTTAATACGGATCTTACCTTGTTCCAAGCCTACTGCAGAATGCCAGAGTATTTATGCAGCATCATAACATCATAGAAACCAAGCAGCCGATCAGGACTGAAGGAATGGAATCACTCAAATGCATAAGTGGAGTATTTCTGAGTTCCATAAATACCAGCTGTTTTGGGCACCAGTCAGTAGTGCTTAGTTGCTATTGTTCAAATCAACAGCATACTCAGCTCACAACACAGTTGGATGCTAATCACCCAACAAATTTCTACAAGTTCATTTGTCTGAATCAGATGAACAGTGAAGAAGTCTATTCTCTTTTCACTAGTGCTTGACCAGGGAAATTGTTATTTGCTGAGGGGGAGCACCACACTTACCTTCAGCTCCCAGATGCTTTACTGCAGAAATCAGATTACCCAAACTGTGCTACTCGTGTACTGATCAAACCTGGAAGCTTGCGATTTCTAGGCGGATGCTCTACCAACTGAGCTAAACTGACCCCTGACAGCTAAAGGTTTATATATCAGCAATAATTTTCTGTCTGGAGAAATCAGTTTACCCAAATTGTGCTACTCATACGCTGAGTTGACAAGGACCAGTATCTAACCTGGAACTTTGTGATTCCTTGGCAGATACTCTATCGACTGAGTTAAAGTGGCCCCTGACAGCTAAAGGTTTAGGTATCAACAATAATTTTCTATCTTCTAGGTCATTTAAGTTTGGCAGCTGCAAATTGGAGGAAATTGACATTCTGGTTTTGCAAGTGCCAATTATCAACTGGTCATCGTGTTAAAACGTGTGGTTAAAGATTTCTTAAGGTTTAAGGACACAAGAATAATTATGTCCACTTTTCCTTTTAATGATCAATGGCCAAATGAACAGAATTATTTATTCAACTCAAGAAAAGAGGATCCATCTTTTATTCTGACAAAAGATGTCATCTATTGTAAAGTAAGAATGAAATAGCCCAGTTTTAATTGCTTTCAGATTTCCAATAGAAATGATAAATATATTTCTAGATTGTCTGCTATAACATTGTTGCCAATATTTTCTTTAGGGAAAACTTTTGCAACACCTGCTGATGTTTACCTTAGGCAGAATTGATTTCTTTTTTAAAAGTCTGTATCATACATACTCAGCAGAGCAAACTTGAAACTCTGTTTTATATCTGACATATAAAAGTGGAGGCGCGTGTGTAATGGTTATCGTTGTAGGAAATGGAGTTGGTGTCCTGAGTTCAAATCCCGGATGAGGCTGTTTGTATTTCACATAGCGCTAATACTCTTGGTAAAAGTATGAATCCAACTATTCTCCCTCTAGCTATGGGTATAGTATGGCAGACTGAGCCCTTTAACCCTTGTTAACCAACCAGTCTAGGAGAAGGAAAACTCTGATTTCAAACCTGTTAAACTCTGCTTAAAAAATTGACCTTGTGTCATATCCTATTTGTACAGAGGGGTTGGTAAATATCAATGATAGAGCACACACACACACACACATATATATATATATATATATATATATATATATATATATATAGTCAATAGTACTTGGTAATTATCAAGAGCATGGTCCTATGATTGCATAGGCAAGAAACTGATAGTTACCAAGCACCATTAACTCTGTCTACACTATCCTAATTTATATATATACAGTATGCTGATAGCTTTTTTATTTAGTGCATCCTGGGATTCACATATTTGCTTTGAATGAGTCCCCGTGAAAATTTATGGGTCCCAACTAAAGCCATCTAACTCCTACCTTGTAACCTATCCTGTGGAATTTGTTTCTAAGAAACTATTGAAATGTATTTACAATTAGCTTGAAATGGTGAGGGAAGAAAAAAGAAAAAAACTGGGAAGCATGGATATGATTTTACTGCATCCTTTTAGATTTTTCTGCATCAGAGACGCAGGACGAGTACCTATCCGCATTGTGTGTGTGTGTGTGTGTGTGTGTGTGTGTGTGTATATATATATATATATATATATATATATATATATATATATATACTGAATTGTCTGTCTACAACAACCTGAGTTAGAATTCTTTATAAGAGAAAAATCCTAACCAGATAGTTCATAATACACAATAAGAGTAAAGTATTTTTTTATTGGCTGAAACCTTGTGATAAAAAAGTAAAAAATCAAGAATGAAAATATTATTTTGAATAACTTTTGGAATAATAACAATGATTTGTCTCATGATTTTATACAGCACTAGTAAGGCTTGAAAATCACATTGATCAAAACATTGTGATAAAAAAACAAAAACCCCAGCAAGTACGAGAATTACAGAATAATTTGTTCATGGAACAGAATAAGTGCAATTTTGGTCTTTGTGAATTGTTTTGGAGTGAATAGAAACCAGACTACAATTTCTGAACATGAAAGAGTTGAAAGCCAAGGATTTTTCATGTTCTTGGCTGGAATCCTGAATTATCCTTGACCTTATTTCTCTTTGGGGATGATTTGAAAACAATGGGGATTGATAAAATTGCAGTTATTTACTTTTCAAGAATTGCCATTATTTCAGTACCATAATTGTGTTTTGTGTCAGTTGTAACTTAGTGGTCAGAATATTGGACTGGTGGTTGGGATAACAAAATTCTCTCAACAACAGATATTATATTCCTATACTCAACATGTGACTTTCTGCAGTTGACTACTTTTTTTTACTTAAAGAACAATATTTATATCTATGTTCTGATCTTTTCCTTATGTATAGAAACCATTGACATTACACATAGATATCTTTACTTCACTTTTGACCTGACCAATCTTCCTAGTTTCAAAATGCCATGGATTATAAACAAATGAAGCTTAGCTGATAGATATGGTAATTCTACCTGGGATTATTTCTCTAAATATAAACACAGGCATGTTTCCTTTCTTATATTAATATCTTGCTTAAAAAAAGGGTGTTTCCAAAAATTCAATATCATTTGAGATGTACAGGGTATTTCTGTAAAATTGATATCATTTCATAATCTAATAACTTTACCAATTCTTGTTCAAATAAACTCAAATTTTAAGAGCATGTGTAGAAATAACTCAACATTCTATGTTTGATATGTAAATGCCTTTTCTTTTCCAGTAAATGGCATTTTTATACCTGAAAAGAAAAGAGAAAAAAACACAAAACATTAACTATAGAATTTTGACACTATTTCTCTGAATGTTTGAAATGAGGCTTGATGATTAGTATTATCTGCATTATTTGGACTATTGTCCTCATCTTCATTGTTATCTGTACAACATTTCAGCCGATGTGCCCTCCTGCCTTTTTTAGGTAGGTTCCTGAGTCTAACAAGAAATACCTGAAGAAGGCCAAAGGGCACATCGGCCAAAACATTGTACAGATAACAATGAAGATGAGGACAATAGTCCAAATAATGCAGATAATACTAATTGAATTTCGAGTTGTTTCTACATGTAGTTAGAATATTGAACTGGTGGTTGTGATATCAAAATTCTTTAGTGTTAAATCATTAGTCATCTAATAAAAACAAGTTTCAGTTCTGGAGTTAGTAATTAGCCAGGCTAGATTTAAAAGTACAGGATGTTTTGAAAAATTATAGACATTTGAAATGTACAGTGACTTTCAGAAAAATTTATATCCTTCTGTAATCTAATAATTTGACCAATTTTCATTCAAATGATCTGAAATTTTAACAGCATGTGTAGAAATAACTAAAATTCTGTTTCATGTTTAAAACAACTTTTTCTTTCCCAATAAATAACATTTCTATACCTGAAAAGAAAAAAATTAAACATAGAATTTTGATATTTCTCTGAATGTTTGAGATGATTACTATTATCTGCGTTATTCAGACTATTGGCCTCATTTTCATTGCCCAATTGGACACATGGCTTAGTGGATAAAGGAGTTAGGTTAAGACAGTTTTAAGTGACAGTTATCTCTGGACTGCAGGTTCAATCCTGGTCAAGGGCAGCAGTAACATAGAATAATAATTAACACAGCTTAACGGCTCTACCCCAGCTATGGTTAGTGGAATGAGAACAGGATACCCCCGTGGACTGAATAAAGGGTTAGGTTTAAAGTTACGTGATGGCTCCCGATTATGACAAGAAGGTTCCTGTGTCCGATAAGAAATACAGGCACATCGGCCAAAATGTTGTACAGGTAACAATGAAGATGAGGACAACGAATAACGCAGGTAATAGAATATTGAGTTGTTTCTATACATGCTGTTAAAAGTTGAGATCATTTGAATGAGAATTGTACAAGTTATTAGATTATGAAATGATATAAAAAATTTCTGAAACACACTAAAGAAAGTGTTGAAAAAATATAATGTACTTACAATTAAAGCTCATTAGATATGAAACTTGAGAAAAAAAAAAATGATTTGTTATATTGGGAATCCTTTCCCTTTCAACTAGTGATGATTCCTGAAATATAACAAATCATTTATTTATTTTTTGTCTCTTATACCTCATTTCCAGCGACCTTTTGATTGTAAGTAGATTGTATTTTTTTCAACACTTTCTGTTATCAATATTAGTTAAATATATAAGCCATGCCATTTTCCTCAGATTTATATACAAACTATGTGTGGAACTGATACCTAAGTGTGTGTGTATGTATATATATATATATATATATATATGACATCATACACATACGCACAAACAAAAATACGCACACGTAGAAGAAAAAAAACATTCCGCATCACGTGAATACAGTTAAAAAAACGCACACATTTGACCATTTACACAATTTCTGTCATTTTTAAAGGAACTTTTCGTATTACCGATGAATGCTCTAAGCAAGAAACCGCTGGTCGTAATACCGTTCCCGTAATTAAATAAATAAAAGCAAAAACTTTTATTTGTTTTGATTTCTCATTGAACTATATATATATATATATATATATATATAATCAGTGATGCTGATAGCTTTTTAATTTAGTGCGTCCTGGGACACATGAATTTGATTTGAAGGAGTCCCCAGGAAATTTGATGGTTCCAGAGTTTTTATCTATGAAAAACTAAAGCCATCTAACCCCTACCTTGTGCCCTATACAGTATAATTCATTTCCAAGAAAATATTGAAATGTATTTACAGTTAGCTGGAAATGGTGGGGGGAAGAAAGAAAAAAACACCGGGATGCACGGATATGATTTTACTGCATTTTTTTTAGATTTGTAATCGTCAGTGATGCAAGACATGTACCTATCAGCATCTGTGTGTGTGTGTGTGTGTGTGTGTGTGTGTATATATATATGTATATACTGAGAGAGCTTTTAGGACTAGATGTATTTATTCTTAAAATTTAATTGGAATAAAATTACAATAATATAATTTTGGACTATTCTTTTGTGATGCCCCCAGTCATGGAAGATTTCAGGTCTTATCAGGATCATGGTGACCTGTCCAAATCTTAAATAAGTGACATCTTATAGCTATGTAACTGGAGAGTCACACCATCAGCCAATCTAATCTATCAGCAAAGTTTCTCATATTATTTCATGGATATATCAGTTTGGAATTTTTTTTCCAGTTTTCTTCCTGTTCTCTCTCTCTCCCTCCTCTCTCTCTTCCCCTCCCTCTCTCTCCTCTTTCCCCTCCTCTCTCTCTTCTCTTTCCCCTCCCTCTCTCTCTTCTCCCCCTCCCTATCTCTCCCTCTTCCCCCTCTCTTTCTCTCTTCTCTTTTTTTTTTTTTTTTTTTTGTTTTTGTTTGTTTGTTTGTTACATTCACATATCCCACCTCATATAAATATGATGCTAAACTGCATCTAGTGGTGAGATTCCAATTCTGGAGCTCTGGGGAGTGTGGAGTACCCCTTCATTGTCATTACTTCCAGCTCCACTCTGACCTGGAGTTGTAGTACCTGTTAGGGTCCCATCTATGGGTTAAATAGCTCTGATTGCACCTACACAAATAACAACCGTACTCAACAAAAAATGAATAAAAGTGTTTAAAGAAAGAGTAGGAGGTTTGGATAGAGAAATAGTGGGAGATGTTTGGATAAGGCATAATATAAATGAATAGATTACTATCTTAGTAAACATCTAGCCTGGTAGCACCTGCCACAGAGTGACAACTGCAAAGCTAGTCTACCCAAGAAAGACACAATGAGGCAATGACAAATAATGTTTTAGAATAGTACAAATTCTCTCTCTCTCTTATTTATTTATACTAGCAAATATATGCACCCTCCGGGTGCAAGTATTTAAGTTCTAATGTAATAGAATATATCATATTAGAAAGAATATATCATATAAGAATGCAGATAAAATGATTTGAAACAGAGGGGTGTATAATCGAAAAATAGAACAACTGAAACTCACTCTTCTATCACTCTCGTCTTTCATTGCTATATTTTCCTTATTTAATAACTTAGTTAAAATAGGAAGTATAGAATAAAATCAGAATTATTTCTTCTCATTAATCGATTTCTTTAAGATTTATTGAAGAGATTTTTTATCATATTCATTAAGATAAAACCAAACAATTAAAAATCAATAATACTAAGCACATATTTATTAAGATCAAATCTTTAATTTCAATATGCAAATTAGCCTTCCGGTTCACACTGTAAACTGCTATTTTAGTGTATATATAAATACAATTGCATATTATTTATTTGTAGATATGATTAACAGTATTAATAATGTAAAACAATTTTATTAGAAATTGAGGTTTAAATAGAAATAAAATCATGGGGAATGTGACGTAAATAACAAAGGGAATTGTGACTTGAGGAGTGATATAGTTTCGGTTACAGACAGAAAAGCACACAATCTCCATTATAATAAGATATATATATATATATATATATATATATATGTTGACTTATGAATGACCCTAGTTATGAGTTTTCTGAGTTACAAACTGTCACTTGGATTATTTCTTTTGCTTTGTGTTGCTAGCTAAAATTTGAGGTATGAGTGAGCTTCAGATATGCTTATGCCAATAAGTTCACTAGAAACATTTAATTTCCAAATTTATTACACCAAAGAAAAATATTATTTATAAAAAAATAAACATTAAAACATCTACATCCTTTTAGATTTTCATCGTCAGTATAGCAGGACACGTATCTATCAGGATCTGTGTGTGTGTATATAATATATATGTATATAAGCAATAGTATAATCTTTACAGATCATTGCCGTCCCTCACAATCCAATAACCCCACCACCAGAACCCTTCCTTGCATGAGCCCTCAAATGACTCATCAAACCTGCTGCAGATCCACAAAGTTTGATGCAAATATGACATTGAAAGGACTTTCTTCCCGTTGAATAAGATGATTCAGATGGTAAAATTTGATGCTTATGCACCACCATATGTCTCTTAAGACCAGAAGCCGACTTACAGACCTTGCCACAGATAGCACAAGACACATTGTTTGTTCCTGGAATTTGCATGGATTGACCCTGGTGAGATTTCCTATGATTGACATATCCAGCCTTAGAAAGCAAAAATCGACCTCATGTCTGACATTTCCAACCGTCCATGTTCTCTCCAATATAACAGGTGTAACCCTTTTGAAGTTGACGCTTTAGGTTTTCATGCACGATTCTTTCACTCTCAAAACTGGTACAACCATCATCCACATGAACCCTCCTGTCAGTTCTCTCCAGTGCCAGCTTTTCCCAGTTTTCAGGATTTATTTTTATTTTTACAAGGTTGTTTTTTAAGCAATCCTTATACCTCTTCCTAGGCTTATGCTGTGGCCTTTTGCCATCACACAGCTCACCATAAAAGAATTGCTTTGGCAATCTAGCATCACTCATACGCACAACATGACCTGCCCAACGCATTTGAGCCATTATGATAAGAGTTTTAATGCTTGAGCATCCTACCCTTGCAAGGACTTCTGTGTTAGGTATGTTGGAATTCCACTTGGGTAATGCCGGTACCAGACCATAACCGTTTTTTGAGCGTTCCATAGGCCACAGATGCCTTCTGGATGCGACGGTGAATCTCAGCATCCAAAGATCCATCACAAGTTAGTGTACTTCCCAAGTATGTTAAAGACTCAACAACATCCAGACAAGTACCATGAATGGTTATTGTTGGTTTGATATGGTTTACCTTTTACGGGGGTGAACATTACCTTTGTCTTTGTCAAGCTTATTTTTAATCTAAAAGCAGAGCACAAGGCAACAAAAAGGTTCACAATATCTTGAATATCCTCCTCAGTGTGAGCCAGAAAGTCAACATCATCGGCTTAAAGGAATTCTCTGATAAGTGTAGAGGATGTCTTTGATTTGAAGTTAAATCTTCTCAAGTCAAAAACTCTTCCTGTGGTTCTAAATTCCAAGAGGACGCCTTTCTCACAATGTTGGAATGCATGAGATAATATTACAGAAATGAATATTGAGAATATTGAGAATAGTGTTGAGCTAATAGCTTCCTCTGCCCTTTGAACAGGTCTTGTTTTTCGTCCTGCAGGATGTCTTGCCACCCTCCTCATCAGATAAAATCTGTGGGGTTACCGGTTTAGTCGCCGATGATCCGACTATGAAACAGGTTATACTGGATTACATAGTACCAGTAGCGCATTAAGTGACCTGACACAAGACATACATACATACATACATACATACTCATCAGATTACCTGAACTTTTCAGCCACCATATTCCCAGGACATTTCCAAAAGAATACGTCTTTCCACTTTGATTTGTCCAATTCAAAATAAATTTCGTTATTGCCGTTGAGAGAATATTTTCTTTCTTTATATATATATATATATATATATATATATATATATATATATATAATGTAATCCAAAAGTCCAGAGAAGAAATCTTCCTTACGACATAGGGTTTTTCGCAGTTTGAGAGCTCAATGTGTGCTCTTATTGTTAGTCACAGAGCAAATTTATAATTAAAGAAATAACAAAAGACTTAGAGATCTTGCATTATAGAGTATTTCGGAGAGCTTAGACAAAATGTCTAATTCTCCCGACTCATCAGATGCGAATGATGAATTCTTTATTACTTTTAAGGCATTTGAAAACAGATTATTTTTTTTCTCCCTATATATATATATATATATATATATATATATATATAAACAAAAAATTCTTCATTTATATTTTTGGAGGGTGATGGACCAACAGTAAAAATATAGTAATGTGTTTATTGAAATACTTTATGAACAGTCAAATCCCCAATGGTCCCTGATTGGTAGTGGAGGACTAAATCATCTATCATTAAATAATGAGTTGAATATTGTAGAAATTAGTTTGCCAATAGAGCTTAATTGCAGTTGTGCTTAGGTCAGTAGGAAATCAAAATTGTCGTTTGCAAAAATACAATTATTGCTCAATAATCCTAATTGTTGTTATCTTACTGACATGGACTTAAAGTTATGGCATGTTTGTGTTGTATTGATATGCTTATTATTCCTCAGAGAATGCTATTACCAATATGACTGCCTCCTATGTAGTTGACCTTAACATGAAAGACATATTATCTTAATGGCTGTGTGGTTTGAAAATTGGTCTGGAACCAATATGGTGTACAGTTCATTTGGTCCAATTAATGGTGCTTGATAAAGTTCACTCATGTTTTTGGATCTGGTTGAAGTATCTTTTTAATGTTTTAATTTATCTAAAACAAAGAATTTGGTGAAATGGAATTGGCAAACCGATTTCAAATCTCTGCTGAAACAATTGAAACTGAATGTCCATTTCTGCTTGTTATGATTTTTGTGGCCATTTATAGGCTTCAAGTGGGAGCACTTTACAGTGGAGATCCCTTGTGTTAAGAAGAGCGTGATCTTTAGTGAAGAAACCTTTGGTTGTTCTTTGGTGTCCCTTTGTGTTTGGTATGATCCTTTGGTTGTTCCTTTATTTTGGGTATGATCCTTTGGTTGTTCCTTTATTTCGGGTATGATCCTTTGGTTGTCCCTTTATTTCGGGTATGATCCTTTGGTTGTCCCTTTATTTCGGGTATGATCCTTTGGTTGTTTGTTCCTTGGTGTTAGGTATGATCCTTTGGTTATTCCTTAGTGTTGGGTAAAATCCTTGCGTTGAGTAAAGTCATTGGTTGCAGATCCGTTTGTCAATGTTGAATAATGTGCAAATGGATGGCTTTCAATATCGGTGATTAAATAGTTAACTAACCCTGTATTTTAGTTGTTGATTGGCTGAATTTAATCCATGTGACCATGCCGAGTCTATAAGTTTAAGTGGTGGATTCCAGCACACCTTATATCACCAAAATATTCCAACAACTTAGTAATTACTTAGCCTAATGATTTTTGGTAAGGTATGAATCCCCTTCTTTCTGATGAGATAAAACTAGAATTCTTCCAAGCTGTAGCCATGTCAGTACTTCTCTAATACTGGGCTCTAATAAAATACTTATAGGAAAAGCTAGAAAAAAAAATGGGAACTACACAATGATGCTGTGTGCTGTTTTGAACAAATCCTAAAACAGCAGCTGTATGGCCACTTACCTCCTATCATGCAAACCATCCAAGTAAGACAAACAAATGATGGACACTGCTGGAAAAGCAAGAATAAACTCGTGTGACATTCTCCATTGGACACCTACACATGGACACACTAGTGTAGGCTGATCAGCAAAAACCTACATGAATCAGTTGTGTGTGAATTCTGAATGCCAGGGATGGGTGGCAAGAGAGAGTCATGGGAATCCATGCTGTCAGTGTGACATGATGATGATGATGATGATGATGATCTCTCTCTCTGCATTGACAGATATCTTAACTAATAAATTTTTGTTTCTAACATGACATTATGATTGATGGAGGAATGAGAAAGAGTAAGTACTGAGGTAAACCACTCTCACATAACAGTCTTACCATCCATGCAGTTGGAGGTGCTTGTTGCGTAATGGTTTTGATGATGGAAATGGACATGGCAACCAGAGTTCAAATCCTGGACGAGGCTGTTTGCATTTAACATCTATTAATAATGGAGATTAGATTTTTATTTGTCTGTAACCGAAACTATGTCACTGCTTACATCACATTGCCCAAAATCGTCATAACAGAATGAATACTCAAAATTTGAGCATGCAACCTTAGACAATTCTCATTGTTTTTTAAAACAAGTTTTAATAAATACATACCCGGTATTATATATTTATATATGGTTTGTTTTATTTTAATATATATATTTAAAGTTATAGGAACTAAGTTTCCATTTCAAACTGTTTTATTTTTTTTTTACTCCTTTAATAAATTTGATGATTTTACTTACTTATAGTACAAACTCTCTGACATTGAATTTTTAACTCCCACCCTCCCAGGCAATATCATTCAAAAATTATTTTTTACACTGCCCAGAGGACGTTTTTTTTTCTAGTAGTACTAATACCCTTGGGAAAGATATAAATCCAAATATTCTCCATATATAGGTAAATAGTACAGCAGTCTGAACTCTTTAGCCTTGGTATGTCAACTGGTCTAGGAGAAGTAAAACTGAATTTAAACCAGTCATGTTCCACTTAAAACTTTGCGTCCCATTCTACTCATGCTGGAGGGGTTGGGTAAATACAACCATCCATGCAATAGTAACAGTAAAGAGCTGTTACACTCATTGTAAACTTTGACAAAGGTCGGTTGATTTACACTAAAAACCAAGAAATTTCGTTCAACCAAGATTTTATAAGCCCCAACCCCTTTTTATCATATGGGTGCTAGAAGGCAGTGGCTGCGGGTCTACATGTCCTGGGAATGACGTTAAACTCTATCTGATGGTGAGGTTCCAGTTCTGGAGGTTTGGGGAATGTGGAGCACCCCTTCATCACCATTGCTCCCTGGTCCACTCTGACCCGGAGAGGTAGTACCTGTTAGGGTCCCATCTATGGGTTAAATAGAAAAATAAATTGTATTATCCATTAAGAATTGATTTATTTCAAAACTTTATCGGCATTAAATGACCCACTGAGGTTGATATGCCGTAAAACAAAACAAACCAAAAAAAACAAACCAAGATTTTATGACAATAAATAGTAATTGATAGAATAAAAAAAAGAAGTGTGTGAGATCAGCACCAGCTGGAAATCAATCTCTCTCTTTTCTCTCATTTCGCTCTCCTTTCTTTCTCTCTCATTTCACTCTCCTTTCTTTCTCTCTCTCTCTCTTTTATCCTCAGATGAGTCATTATTATTCCACATATCATTTTGACTAGCATCTTCACTTTTTTTTTTTTCTTTTCTTTCTTTTTTTGTTTTTTTTTCTTTTTGTTTTTAATCAAAATATTTTGGTTGCTGCATTCTTCAACCTTCCTTATCTGTATAATTAATCAAGTTGGGATTTTGTTCCTCTTTTAAATATGGTTCTAGACTGAAACAACAAAATCAGAAAGAATCCAGTCATCAATCCAAATTCTAACCTTAAACCCCCCAGAACATTAGCAAAAACACTACATTTTTTGCATCTATAAAAACGGACAAGTATTTAAAAGATTTTTCTTTTAAATTACTTAATTACTGACAATAGTTTTCTTCTTAATTTTCAATGAAATTCTACTATAAAATTATTTGCTACACATTTCTGTAGTAAAATCATTAGCAACACATTTTTTTTATTTGTAAAAATCATTAGCAACACAGTTTCTATTTGTAAAAAATCATTTATCATTCATTTACATTATAAGAATAATAACCCTATTCTAGCATTAACATTTACATTAATTCCTGACCAATTATAATTCTTAACATATCAAGTGCTGAAACTTGTTTATGTCAATTTTAAGCTCCAAAAATTGGAAAAATTAGTTTATTCATCAATTTTTTTCTATCACCAGAAATATTTTTAGAGATCAGAAAATGACTGAAGCAAAGTTAGAAATAATGGAATAGTGGTAAAGTCAGTGGGCAAAAATAATAAAAAGCCCAAATCTGGTTCAGGAGAGTCCCCGTGGTGCATTGACTGACATGCTGGACTGCAATATTATAGTAAGTCAAACTCCAGTTGCATTATAACGTTCATTTTGGGACTAATACCCTTGGAAAAGGTATTAAACCCCTCATCCTCCCAGCTATGAGGTAAATAGTACTACTACTATTCTTCTAGAAGGATGGTTTTGGCATTAAATAACCCATGAAGGTGATATGCCATTAGATAAAGAAACCAAACCAGGTTCAAATGATATTGTCATTGAAATACAATTGTAATTCCACCCTGTTGGCTGGGGCATTAGAATGCACAGACTGCACCTCTGCAGAGGGGTAAGACTCCCCCAATGGGGCCACCTGTTGGCCGTGGGTGGCGACCCGTGATGCTTAAGGATAGAGCCCAGGTGGATGACCAGTTCATGACATGCAATACTCCACTTTGGCCCTATCTTGGGCTAGACGGGTGGTCGGAGCACCTATATGATTTTCCCAACCCTATTGCCCTTATGGCAAGCCCCACCCCTTTTTATCATATGGATGCTAGAAGGCGGTGGCTGCGGGTCTACATGTCCTGGGAATGACGTTAAACTCTATCTGATGGTGAGGTTCCAGGTTTGGGGAATGTGGAGCACCCCTTCATCACCATTGCTCCCTGGTCCACTCTGACCCGGAGTACCTGTTAGGGTCCCATCTATGGGTTAAATAGAAAAATGTATTCATAAAAAGATTGTATTATCCATTAAGAATTGATTTATTTCAAGACTTTATCGACATTAAATGACCCACTGAGGTTGATATGCCGTAAAACAAACCAAACCAAACAATTGTAATTATTTTCTTTCTTTCCAGAATTAGCTATGCTGTCACTCTATATGTAATGATTTGAGTGAATAAAAGTTTTGACATATTTTTTAAATAAATCCTAATTTTGACATGACAGATGATATAAACAACTAGATATTCAGAATTGTTTAACACGCTGGACTGTGACATGGTAGTGAGTGAGTTCAAACTCCATCTATGCTATTATGTTCACTTTCAGACTAATACCCTTCAAAAGATGTAAACCCCTTCATCCCTCCAACTAGGGGTTAAATAGTACCACTACTGTTCTTCTATAAGGATGGCTTTAGCATGAATTAATTCACAAAGGTTGATATGCCATTAGATGTTGTAAATAAATAATGGTTATTTCCAATATAAACAAAGAGGAACCACTCTTGACTGATAAATTATTTATTTTCCCATTAAACTAACCCTAAACCCTAACTTCTTTTTTCCTAGTAGATCAATAAATAAATAAATAATTTATCAGTCAAGAGTGGTTCCCCTTTGTTTATGTTGGAGTTATAGGAAATAACCTGAATAATTGGCATTATATTGTGTTGATTAAAAGTTATAAAAGTCATATTAACTATAAGTTGTTAGCAGAGATCATAACTATTTGTGATTTTCTGGTAAAAGTTGAAAAAGAAATAAAATGAGTTGACAGGGAACTTGGCTTGAATTGAATCAGAAAACAATAAACAAATTTAAATTCAATGATTACACAATTTAACATTGTACAAAATATTACTTTGTGCACCTGAAAAAGATTTATAAAAAATCAAAGGTATATATATATATATATATATATATATATATATATATATATACACACACACAAGCAGGATGTGACACAAGGTCAATTTCTTAAACGGAGTTCAACAGGTTTGAATTCAGGGTTTTCCTTCTAAACCGGTTGCCTAACCAAGGTTAAAGAGCCCAGTCTGCCCTACTATTTATCCATAGTAAAGATCAACACCCAGCAGAAAGCCCTGAAGAGAAGTTGGACTGAAGCACATGGCAACCGGCCAAGTTAGAAGAAGTAGAAGCAGAGTTAAGAACCCTCATTCCATCATCCAATCTTCTCTCTCTCTATATATATACCCGATGTGTTATATATATTTACCAACCCCTTCGCTCGAGCTGGATGTGACACAAGGTCAATTTCTTAAGTGGAGTTTAACAGGTTTGAATTCAGAGTTTTCCTTCTCCTTCACCGGTTGCCTAACCAAGGTTAAAGAGCCCAGTCTGCCCTACTATTTATCCATAGCTGGAGGGAGAGTAAGATTCATACCTTTCCCAAAGGTATTAGCGCTAAGTGGAATGCAATTACCACGTCCAGAATTTGAAATCAAAGGTATAATATAAGTATAATAATATAATATATAAGGCAAATATTTCTAGGACGAGTACCGAAATGTTCCAAATATAAAGACTTGCATTTAAGTCAAGTTTCAAGTTTGGAGTGTGATGAAGTTACTTTTGTGTTCAAAAGTTCAAAAAATGATGAGGATCTTTGGAAATGGTTGAAGAGTTCCATTAATGAAGATGTCTTCTGAAAATAAAATGTTGGAATTTTAACAGGTGTAGTTGAAAGGTGTATTGAAATGGTAACGTTGATTAAAGTGTGTTGAAAATGTTAAGTTAAAACCAGGAAGTCAAGTTGTAGTTAAAGAGAAGAAATTGGGTTTTTTGAGAGAATCAAATCTTTCCTTTTTTTTTTTATTTTATTTTTATTTTATTTTTATTTTTTTTTTAAAATCACATTATATGTAAGTTGGCTTTTAGAGAAAATCCAATTTCTCTTTCAATTTAGCACAAATGTAGCTGGGTTTTAGAGAGAATTTCTCTTTTTTTTTTAAGTCATGAATTTAGTTATTAGAGAAAGACTTGTAACAGTTGTAACATTCTATTCATCTTTTTCTTCTATTTCTTCATCTTGGTCGTTGACTGAAGCTTTTAAAAAATTTTTTTTGCTCTTTTAACTTTAACTGATAGGGTCAAGTAGACTTTCAAATTTTCTCTCTAAAAATTTGTTGGAATATTTTTTTGATATAAGGTGTGCTGGAGCCCACCACTTAAACTTATAGACTCTGCGTGGCAGCGTGGATTCAATCGGCCAATCAACATGCTCGAAACGTGGTTGGTTAACTATTTAATCATCGATCTTGAAAGGCTTTCAGTTGCTTGTAGTTAACACAGATAAATGGATCAACAACTTAAGGATTCTGCTTAATACTAAGGAACACAAGGGATCTCCACTGTAAAGTGCTCTCACCTGCAACCTAAAAATGGCCACAAAATACGTAACAAAAATGTCTGAGAATCCAACACTCTAGTTGGTTAGAAAATGATTTTTAGAAACATAAATGGGTCTAGTGGTTTAATTTGGTTTCTTTGTTTAATGGCATATGAAGTTTCATGGGTTATTTAATGCTAAAGCCATCTTTGTAGAAAAACAATAGTGTTATTATTTAGTCATAACATGACTGAAATCCAATCTTGCTTACTATATTGCAATCCAGCAAGTTAGCCCCTAACCCATCCCCATAGGGTCTTCCCCCCCCCCCCCCCCAGAAATGCATCTGCATCTAATTTAGACACTTTCTTTATTTTTTAACTTTTTGATATTTGCAACACACTCTGATTAGTTAGAAATTGTTTTTATGATTCTTTCTTCTTTTTTTAAAATAAATTTTGCAAGTCTTTTGAATTTGATCCCATTTCATTTTTTTTTTTTTTAATAAATAACTTTTATAAAATTTTTGTACTAAGAAAGTTGGTAAAAATTTAATTTGATTGAAACTGTAAAAATCAAATTTCAGAAATAAGTTGTGCAGTGTGGTATATTTGAAAATGAATATTTTTGATAATAAAAATGTACAAAAATTTGTTAATACAATAGATCAAAAAATGTTTATTTTTATTTTAGAAGTCTCAGAGGAGACAGTTTATTTTTATTGCATAACTAGTCTAAGAATTGTTATTGTACAAAAACTTGTTACAAAAATTCACATTAAAAAATCATCTAAAAAAGAACAAAACCTGGAAAATAATCGCAGTATATATATATATATATATATATAACTTTGAAGGGGATTTTGCTGCCAACTAAAGCGTAAACGCAATGCTCTCTTATAAAAGGAGTGGAGCACTCTATGGCGGCCTTTATATACATACAGATGTGTGTATTAAAATCCCCTTCGCATTCAGTGAGTGACGATAGCCGACCGGTTAAGCTGTCCGCCTGATGCTGAATCGGGTTTCTTTCCTGGCTGTAGGTAGCTCACAAATGTCTAGCCATACTGAAAAGACTTGATAAGTCGAAACATGTGTGTGGATGACTGTGTGTGTGTGTGTGAAGAGAAAAATGGAAGTGAATTCGGCGGTATGTAATATAGTGAAAATTTTGAAAAAACACAGATTCCTAAAATGAGTGATGTTTATTCAGCCAACGCTGCACCCTGAAGAAGATCTACTAAACAGATTGAAACACTGCAGCATTGACTGAATAAACATCACTCATTTTAGGAACCCGTGTTTTTTCAAATATTTCACTATATTATACACACACACACACACACACACACACATACACACACACACACACACAAATATATAATATATTATATATATATATATATATATATAATATATATATATTATATATTTTTTTTTTTTTTTTTTAATTAGATTTTTAATTTTTTACAAATAGATAAAACCAATTTTTAATGTGTTAAAAAATATTGGCATTATTATTCTCTTGCTTAAAGAGTGTTAATATTAAATTTGATATCTTGAAGAAGAAAAAGTTATGTCAGAGTTTGTAGTCAAAGATTCTTGTAAATACAAACTCCCCCCTCTCTCTTACATAGCTTTCTCAAATCCCCACTTTACTCTTTCTTTTTGGATATCCTTGCCTCTATGACAGTAGGGAGTGATAGATAAAAAGCTACAAGTTATTAGTTCTTTTTTGTACCCAACCCTTAATTACTTCTATTCAAAGAATAATTTCTGGCATTTGTGATGTTTAGAATGTCATACAGATTCATCAATTTTTGTCTGTGTTATTTTTTTGTTATTTTTTTTTTTATTTATTTTTTTCAAGGGTGCTTTGTCATTTGGGTATTTCTGCTAGTGATAATAGATTACTCACACATTCCATAAGGCTTTTTTTCTGAGCGAGGCAAAGAGTAGCCTTTCACATAACCAAGGTTACCCCAAAAGTTGATTTTGAGTGGGTAGTGTATGTATGTATGTATATGGACAATTCATGCACACTCTAGGAACAATGTGTCTTGTGCAATCTATAACAAAGTTTCTGGTCTTAAGAGACATATGGTGTTGCATAGGCATCAAATTTTATCATCTGATCCAGTGGTAAGGACGTCCTTCCTATGCCATATTTGCATCAAACTTTGTAGATCTGCAGAAGGATTGATGAGTCATTTGAGAGGAAAGGTTCTGGTGGTGAGGTTGTAGGTTTGTGAGGGATGGCAGTGATCTGTAAAGATTATGCTATTGCTATGTATGTATAAAAGTTGCCTGCGTATACTGTGCATGTCGTCTCAGTCACAACTGATCGTCATGACGACTAGATTTTTCTAAGGTATGCAAGTCACTGGTAGGACTGAAGAGTCATCAACAAACTCAAAAACGGACAATGAATGAAGGAGTGGCATTCGTCTGACAAGATGTTGTGATCAACATTATTGAAGTCAGTCAGTCAGTATACTGTTGGTTTGGACAACAGCAACTGGCTAAGCACAACTGAACTAGTGCCCAAGGCAGCTGGTACTTATGGGACTCAAGAATAGTCCATTCATATATTTGGGTGATTCCATTCTTTGAGTCCTGATTGGCTGCTTGGTTTCTATGATGTTATGAGGCTTCATAAATGCTCTGGCATTCTGCTGTAGGATTGCAACAGCTACTTGCTGCCCTGTCTTACCAATTCGATGGTAATTGGAACTTAGTATGATTATTCTACAAACATGTATAAAAGAGTTAGCTATTTTTTGATATATCAAATTCTTTGTTCCTCTTGATGCATTTAACAATATTTTCTGAATTGATAACTAAATGTCATTTTTCTTTCTTTCTTTCAGGTGAGTATAACTTTGAGGAAATGTTACTGGATTTTAAAATTTGAAATAAAATTGGGGTAAGTTTAAAAAGTATTTCTGAATCTTCTAAAATCCTTCAACATCAAACATGGATGATGGAAATGATTTCAAAACAAAAAAAGGGGTGTTTTATAATCTTAGTTATATGAAATTTATTGTACTATTTGGATTATTCAGACTATTGTCCTCTTCTTTATTGTTAGCTGTACAACGTTTTGGTCGATGTGCCTTCTGGAAAATATGGCTCTAATATTCTGGAATAGAAAAAATATGAATATTCTGGAATAGAAAAAAATATGACTCTTATATTCTGGAATAGAAAAAAATATGACTCTTATATTCTGGAATAGAAAAAAATATGACTCTTATATTCTGGAATAGAAAAAAATATGACTCTTATATTCTGGAATAGAAAAAAATATGACTCTTATATTCTGGAATAGAAAAAAATATGACTCTTATATTCTGGAATAGGAAAATATGACTCTTATATTCTGGAATAGGAAAATATGACTTATATTCTGGATATCTGGAATAGGAAAAATATGACTCTATTCTGGAATAGGGAAAATATGACTCGTATATTTAGATTAATCCTCAACTGGAATAGATAGATTTTCTTTCAAGTTTCTATAATTGTTTCAGGTAGGAAAAATGAACCAATGATCATATTTGTATTTTAGTACTGAATACATTTCAACCAACTATATTTAAGATTTTCTCATGACTACCCATGGACTTTACCACTGGGGGTCCTGGAATTAAGGCAAAGTTAACTGACTGACAGGAGAGAGCTATTTCTAATGATGAGGTTATTATTATTGAATGGAAGATTGAGTTGAATCTTTCAACCTTTTGTAGTAATTTAAAAAAAATTTTTATTTTTATTTAAGGCTATTTCTAATTAAATTCTTTAGTTTTGGATAATATAATTCTACTTAACAATTATGATTATACAAGGGTTGTCAAAAAGTAATGCCATTTTGTTTAGGACAGGTATAATTGCCAACACAGGAACATGTATCCTACATCAAAATGAAGCTGGTCCTCTGTGGATCACATCCCTACTTCTCCACATAGTTACCATTTCTATGAAAGTGATTCAAAAAGTAATGCCATTTTGTTTTGGACAGGTATAATTACCAACACAGGAACATGTGTCATACATCAAAATGAAGCTAGTCCTCTGTAGATCACATCCCTACTTCTCCACATAATCACCATTTCTCTCAATAGCAATGTTACATCTTCAAATGCGAACATGTATCCCTGCCCCGTAAAATTCTGTTAGTGAACCTATTCTAGTAGTGATCACTCTACGCGAGTTTAACAGGTTTGAATTCAGAGTTTTCCTTCTCCTAGACTGGTTGTCTAACCAAGATTAAAAATCCCAGTCTGCCCTGCTATTTACCCATAGCTGGAGGGAGAGTAGTTGGATGAATACCTGTCCCAAGGGTATTAGCACTATGTAAACTGTAGCTTTATCCAGAATTTGAACTCTGGTTGACTATAGGAATGACGTTAAATTCTATCTGATGGTGCGGCTCCAGTTCTGGAGGTTTGAGGAATGTGGAGCACTCCTTCATCACCATTGCTCCCAGGTCCACTCTGACCCGGATTGGTAGTACCTATTAGGGTCCCATCTATGGGTTGATTAGAAAAATTTGTTTATAAAAAAATTGTATTATCCATTAAGAATTGATTTATTTCAAAACTTTATCGGCATTAAATGACCCACTGAGGTTGATATGCCGTAAAACAAAACAAACCAAAACCGCCTTCAAATTTATGACTGACAAATTGAATCTAGGATAATAACATAATAAAAAATGTTATATAATAACACACTTAGTATAATGACAGAAGTTGCATCAACTGTCCAAGGCTATCCATTAAGAATAAATTTATTTCAAAACTTTGTCAGCATTAAATGACCCACTGAGGTTGATATGCCGTAAACCCAACCCAACCCAACTCAGGTTGACTAGTCCATTTCCTATGACTTTAACCATTACACCACGCGCCTCTAACCTAGCAACAACAATTGAACCACAAATTTGCTGAACCCTATTGTTTGACAATTGCATTTGTAAATGGCTTCCATTTATTAAAGTTCCAAATAATATTTCTATTGTAGGAATTCTTAATTCATTTGTAAATGATCTAATTTTTGATCTTTCACTTTACTGAATGTAAACTTTTTTTTTTCTAAAATATGTTAAGAACACTTCCTTCCTCCCAAAAAGATTTAAGTATACAATAAAAGAAAAAAGAAAAAAAGAAGCAATATCAAAAATAGTAGAATATTTTCTGGATACTTCCATAGTTTCAAGTACATACTCTTGAGAGTTTTAAGAGTTTTAAACAAAAGCTTATTGACAAATAACAATATAAACTACAATATGCTCAAACTCAAAGAAATCGATTTATCCATCAATATATGAAAAATTGACATTGTGAGTAAAACAACCAAAATGAGAACAATAGTATCATCATCATCATCAGGTCACACTGGCATCCCAAGATACCCATGAGTCTCTCTCGCCATCCATCCTTATTGGTCATCAACTCTGGCAAATCTTTCACACAGCATCCAGAATCTGCACAGATCTGATTGATGTAGGTTTTTGCTGGTTGGCACAAACTGATGTGTCCATGTGTAGGTGTCCATAGGAGAATGTCCTTTATGAGTTTATCCTTGCTTCTTCAGCAGTGTCCAACATGCCTTGTTTGTCTTACTTCGATGATTTGTGTGATGGGAGGCAAGTGGCCGTACAGCTGCTGTTACATAATTATTAGATTCTTAATATTTATGTACAGTAGTGTAGAAATCAAAATGACCGTTATAAGTTGCAGCCCACAGCCTTGAAGGATGAGTGACAAGCTTGACCTCATCCTGATCCTTTCCGGTGGATACCGTGAGAATCGGTGGAGGAGACCCTCTTCCGGTTTAGATTAGAGATAGATTTTAGTCAGTCGGCCAAAACCCACGACGGTGGTAAGTCGTGTTATACACGCTACGACTCAATCTGCGCAGGTAGTCTGGTGGGGGATTTCGAGAATAAAATATGATCTAAGTAAATCAAAGTCTTGTGTTATTATCTAAAAACTACCAATGACACAGGGCTTCTGATAAAGAGAAATCCCCAATGGAAGACCAGACACGAAGTTCCCAAGAGAAGTCCAGACGCTAGGAGAGATGTTAGAAGAAGACATAAGATAGAAAAGACGTCAAAAGATGAACAGCATAAGAATAGAAGAAAAGTAAAGAGGTATACAACACTGCTTCCAAGAATAATCTACATTATATAAATAATGATAAACCAGACTCTTCATCTTTTCTTGATGTTTTATAATAATATTTTAAAGTCAATACATACTACCAGCTTTAAAATTCTATTCAAACATGCATTGGATTCAGAGAAGACTTGAATTTACATTCAATTTAAAAGGTAAAAAATATATATTGACATAATGTTGTAATATAAATCTAGAAAAATTCTTCAATCAAAAAAATGTTTCATAAAAATCATTCATCTCTTAAATTCAGATGATTTAAAGAACTACTGATTTGGTAGTAAAAAAAAAAAAAAAAAGATTTTTAAATTTTAAATCAATTTGCATTTAATTCAAAGGTAAAAAAATTTGTATCAACAATATGTTGTAATATGAATTTAGAAAAAAAATTCTATTAGAAAAATGTTTGATGAAATCATTCATCTCTTGAATTCAGATAATTTGAAGAACTACTGATGAGAAATATGGTCTAAAGTTAGTAAAGTAAAATAAAATGTAACATGAAAGGCAAATGGTTGCTAACACACAGCCTTACTTATTTAAACCTTTAATAATCTTCATACAATGACTGCTATTTACACAGTAGCATTGCAGCCAACAAAGCCTTCATCAGATGATGACTCTGGGTTGAAGCATGGTTTCTGGGTTGAAGCATCATTACCACTAACCCAGAGCGCCCCAGCAGTATCTCACAATACCACCAGACTTTGTCGGTTTGATGTCATAATGTAGGATTCTTATGTGTGATTATATTTTCCCTGGTGTTAGCATATTCCAATATGAATGCCTCTTTTAGACTGTCAATTATTTAGGATTGGTAGACAAAAAAAACAAAAAACACTAATTTGAAATGATCCTAATTAATACAAAAAATAGTTAGGTGTGGCTATTTAATAAAATAATAGCAAGTTATCTATATGTATTTATTTATCTCCCCTCTTTTTCTTTCTTCTCACTTCAACCTTTCAAAAAAAAAAAAAGAAAAAAAAAAGAATAATTTGCAAAAATTTGCACAGAACATCTACAATATTAATACAAGTAGCAAATATATGCACTCTCCGGGCACAAGTATTTAAGTTTTAACGTAATGAAATATATTAAATTAGAAAGACTAATGAAACTAAATAAGAATGCACATAAAAGGATTTCCACGTCACTGGAATAATGTTTGCCTCTCAAACCATCTTTCATGGGGCCAAAGAAATGATAGTGATTATTCCAGTGATGAGAAAGTGAAATCTGTAGTGAAGAAGTGGCTCAAAGAACAGTTAACAGAATTTTACAGGGCAGGGATAGATCGATGGTGGAACATTGCTATTAAGAGAAACTAGGGATGTGATCCACAGAAGACCAGCTTCATTTTCATGTATGATACATGTTCCTGTATTCATAATTATACCGGTCCTAAATAAAATGGCATTACTTTTTGACACACCCTCATGTTATGATGAAGTATTTAGTAGGCTAATCCTTGAGACTACTTGTATTGTACCTAACCAAACTCTATAATAGTAGATATGAATGTTGTAGGGGTCTTATATCCTATTACATATGGTATTAATAATCAATACTAATTGTGTTAATGTCTGGCTGGATATTTATCATCAATAAGCGTAATAAAAATATACAAACACTTAATAAACTCCAATCATTTCTCTTAAGTGTTCTCAAGGGTGTTTTTTAATGCATAATTTAATCATTGCTTTTTGGTTGTTGAGGTTTTTATTGTCCCCATGAAATAAAACAATCATAGACTTTATTGGATATTATTCTACCAAACAGTTTTCTCAAGATAAGATAATCCATTTTACCTGAAGAGTGCTTTACATATTTAGAGGCACATAGTATAATGGTTACCATTGTAGGAAATGGTCATGGTGAGACAAGTTCAAATTCTGGATAAGGCTGTTTGCATTTCACATAGTGCTAATATCCTTCCAAAATGCATTTCACCTTATACTTCCAAAATGCATTTCACCTTATACTTCCAAAATGCATTTCACCTTATACTTCCAAAATGCATTTCACCTTATACTTCCAAATTGCATTTCACCTTATACTTCCAAATTTGTTTCTCCTATACTTCCAAAATGCATTTCACCTTGTACTTCCAAATTGCATTTCACCTTATACTTCCAAAATGCATTTCACCTTATACTTCCAAATTTGTTTCTCCTATACTTCCAAAATGCATTTCACCTTATACTTCCAAAATGCATTTCACCTTATACTTCCAAAATGCATTTCACCTTATACTTCCAAATTTGTTTCTCCTATACTTCCAAAATGCATTTCACCTTATACTTCCAAAATGCATTTCACCTTATACTTCCAAAATGCATTTCACCTTATACTCCCAAAATGCATTTCTTATCAATTTCTTTATTGTATAAATATTTTTGGTGCTTTTATTAAATTGGAACAGATTTTATAGGAGATGCACTTAGTGAACTGGTTACCATTGTAAGAAATGGAATCAACAACACGAGTTCAAATCTTAGATAAGGCTGAGTACATTCCACTTTGCACTAATGTCTTTGGAAAAGGCATCAATCTATCTGTTCCCCCCCCCCCAGCTATGGGTTAATAGTGAGGCAAATTGGGCTATTTAGCTTCACTAAGGCGACCAGTCTAGGAGAAGGAAAACTCTGAATTCAAACCAACTTTACTCCACTAAAAATTATCCTTGTGTTGTATCCGGCTTGTGGCAGAGGGGTTGGGTAAATGCACCCAATTTTATCTTATTTGCCATAAGTGAATTTTACATTTGCCTTCTTAAGGAAAATTAGGAATAAATAGGTTTAGTATTTTAAAAAAAAAATGTTATCTGTATAATATCGTAGGTGATGTTGAAAGTGATTTTGATATGGTCAATACTGGATGTTTATGCTGGTTAATAAGTAAGTAAAGTCATCGGGGGTGGCCTAATGTCATCAGCATCAGCCAAGGAGTCTATCTCCTTTTCACTAGCACTAGACCAAGGATATTGTTTTTGCATCTGAGGTGGAGCGCCACACCTACTATCAGCTCCTTACTTCACCACACAGATCTTTGTGCTACTCATATGCTGAGTTGGTGAGGGCCGGTATCAAACCAGGAACCTTGCAATTCCTAGTCAAGTGCTCTACCGACTGAGCTAGTATTATTCTATAAAATTCTTTGTTTTGTTTTACAACATATCAACCCTTTTCAGGTCATTTAACTCTTTGTCTACTTCAAGCCGCTCACCAGGGTCCACCCATAAAAGTACAAAAACTGATGGTTAGTTCATTATAATTGAGCAGAAGGATTGAGATTACAATAATAATAGGACTTTATTTTAATAGAATGAGTTCTGAGGTGAATAGATAGTAAACTTTCAAATATCCTATTATAAAGGTAAAAAATACCAAGAAAATTTGGTACGGCGTGTGGGAAATTTGGTAAGCAAAGAGTTAATGCCGAATCAAGTCATTTTGATAAGCAAAGGACTCGGGCTGTTTACAGTACCTGCTATTGCTTAAGTGGTCACCCTAAGTATTGAACAGGCTCATTGTTGCTTAACTTTGGTGATCTAGTGGGAACCGGTGCTTTCAATGTGACTTGACCATAATCTCTATCTATTAATAATTGAGATTTGGTCTCAATTTGTCTGTAACAAAAACTATGTCACATTCCCCAAAATTATCAATACATAGAATAGATACACTCAAAATTTGAGCAAGCAACCTTAGATGACCATCATTACTTTTTAAAACAAGTTTTCATAAGTATATGCCCGGTATTATATATTCATATATGTTTTATTTTAATATATATTTAAAGTTATCCTAAGTTTCCATTTCAAATTGTTTTATTTTTTACTCCTCTTATAAATTTGATGATTTTACTTATGTATGATACAAACTCTCTGGCATTGAATTTTTAACTAGGGCAATAACTTTTAGAAATTAAATTTTACACTGCCCAGAGGGTTTTTTAATTTTTTTTTTTTTTTTTGTTAAAAGTAAGTAAGTAAAGTCGTCGGGGTGGCCTAAAGTCGGTATTAGCCAGACAACAAGGGAATCTATCTCCTTTTCACTTGCACTAGACCAAGGAGATTGTTTTTTTAGCATCTGAGGTAGGACGCCACACGTACCATCAGCTCCTCACTTTACCGCATGTATCCCTGTGCTACTCGACTTAGACCTGTATTAACTCTATGCCTATATCCCCTACGTTATGTGTTCAAAAAAATAATTTTATTAATTAAAAGTGTTTTCATTGTATGTATTTACTAACCCCCTCCACACGAGCAGGATGTGACACAAGGTCAGTTTTTAAACAAAGTTTGAATTTAAAGTTTTACTTCTCCTAGACTGGTTACCATACCAAGATTAAAAATCCCAGTCTGTCCTGCTGTTTTACCCATAGATGAACAGTTGGATGCATACCTTTCCCAAATGTATTAGAGCTATGTGAAATGTAACCAGCTTTGTCCATGATTTGAACTCATGTCGCCATGTCCATTTCCTATGGTGATAACCATTACACCATGGTGCCTCTTGTTTTGTTTTGTTTTTTGAGTTGGCAAGGGCCGGTATCGAACTAGGAACCCTGTGATTCCTAGCCGAGTGCTCTACTGACGGACTCTACTTAGAAAGCTTTTCCCGCTTTTTTGTTGTTGTTGTTCAGTACACAGTCAATAGAGATATAAATCTTATGACACTTACCTATCCTCTTATCAGACAATGGGCTGCACCCTCGATTTCTTCTCTTCTATTTCTAAACTGATGATTAAAAAGAGAATCAAGATTTTAAGTACACATCTTGGACTTTCTTAATGGATTTAACATAACTTAAAAGTTAAACTCAATTGATTAAAGTACTTTTACCACTTGTGAAAGGACATAATTGAATATTTCACACAAGGAAAGACACACACCAAAGACTAATTTTGGCTATTTCCTAGTTGAGTAACATAATATTACAGGGTGACCCAGAAAAAACAGAACCCACACATTTTGTAATAAAACTGTTCATTTTAATTTTAATCTTTTTTAAAGTTTAAGTATAACAAGGGTTAGGGTTGGGGTTTAGGGTTAGTTTAACAGGAAAATGAATAAATAATTTGGGTTCTTTTTTTTCTGGGTTACTCCTGTTACTCAACTAGGAAATAACCCTAATTTTACTATTGACAAGAAATAAAACTTTTCTCACCAAATTGTCGGTGTTTATATGAAAATGGAATAAATAGAAGCATCTTGTGTAATTACTTAATGGATGGGTTGTCTCCCCTTGAAAAAGTATTTTTCATCTGTATCAATTCATTTAGGAGTTTACATTGTTGTTTGTGTTTCATTGAAAAACATTTAAATTGGAAGATAAAAAATAATGGAGTGAATTTTAGCAATATTATATCAGGTAAGTAATTAGGAAATACTTAGATGTAATATGTAGTTTTTAAGGAGATTGAAATATATATCTATGTTTTGTACTTGGGTTATTTGGTAAATACTTGTTTCTTGACACATGACTTTAATTCTCTCTCTCTCTCTCTCTCTCTCTATCTATCTATCTATCTATATATATATATTTGTATATGTATAAGTATTAACTTACCGGTGGGTATAAGAACGATCGTTGGAAGCGCACAATATCCAGAGGTTAAGGTTGAGAAAAAACAGTGCTCAATACAATGTAGAGCATAAATTTATTTTAAGGATGGAAAGGAGTAACCTACTCGAGTTTCATCGATTGATTCTTCAGGGTTACTTTAAATTAATCGAGTTTACGATTAATCTTAGGTGTTATAAACATGCCCGTTGGAATGGGACTATATATATATATATATATATATATATATATATATATATATATATCATACTAAAGCTGAGCGAATCACATTTTGTTTCCTAGAGGCTTTTTTACTGTTTAGTTTAATGACACAAAATTATACTAAATTATTCCTTAATTTTAGAATTGAATTAGGTTCGAAAAAAATTCCATTTTAATTGGTTCTAATTAGTCGTAATTTGCAATTAAGTCTCTTACTTTGCATTCTGCGTATCACTTTCTTCCTCTCTATGTATATCTTGATTACCTCCTCATTATATATGTTAGTTTCTCTGGCAACAGGACTCTGACCACACAAGCAGGAGAAGCCAGTGTGAGAATATTTCTGTAACCGGATCACCTAAAACATCTGGCCCCCTATCACCCCAGATTGCAATCCCCTTGATTATTATGTGTGCGGCACAGTTGAGAGGGAGACCAACAAAACTCTGAAACACCAAAGATAAACTGAAGGCAAGGATATTGGCAGCATTTACCAATTTAAACAAGTAAACTGTCAGAAAGTCTTGCAAGAGATTCAAAAGTCATCTAACTGTAAATATATTTCAATACTTTCTTAGAAATGAATTACACAGGATAGGTTACAAGGTAGGAGTTAGACAACTTTAGTTGTTTCCCCAGATCATAAATAAAAACCCTACAATTTATTAAGAAACTTTAGTTGGAACCCCTAAAATTTCCTGCAATGTGTGTCCCAGGACACACTAAATCAAAAATCTATCAGCATCACACACGTGTGTGTGTGTATATATATATATATATATATATATATATATATATATATGGGAGAAATAAGAGGAAATTAATCCGACAGTATGTGGAGAAAGGTAGACAAACACGGGATGTTGTGGAAAATAAACATTCATTTTCGACAACATCCCGTGTTTGTCTACCTTTCTACACACACACACACACACACACATATACATATATATATACATACATACATATATATATATATATATATATATATATATATATATATATATATATATAATTTGATGTTTTCATTAGTTTTCACATTATATACAAGTATCAATTTCAACACTAAAATGCATTGTGCTTATAATGCCTTAATGCATAATTTTATTTTAGTAAACCAATCTAAAATTAACCAAAAAATCAAGTCTTGTATTAAAAAGTTAATTTGTCTAAATGGAAAATAATCATTAATAATGGTGGTTGAATAAATAGCTTAAATGAGCAAGGTCTCACTTCATATCTCATTGGGATTCATGAAATTATGTGCTGCTACGCTTAGTGTTTTATTCATCAAAGTTTAAAGGTGAACAGCTGGAGAAATAATCACAAACTCACAAACAGGTAAATTTATTTTCTATATTTACACTTACAAGTTTTGAAAACCTGTTGGGAATACTGAACTGAAGATATGACCTAAAAAGTAAGAAAACTTTTAAAACACTGTGCCAATGAGATATTTTTAGTATACTTATACTTATATACTAGTATATTGTATCTAAGTGACATTGATCTTTTGTATAAAAAGAAAAAAACAAACAATTAAACAAACTGTGTTTCACCATATTGGTTAGTATTGGGCTATATATGTGATCAAACATGTGAAGTTTTACACATTTAAAAAAAAAAATTAAAGGAAATAATCAAGGTAAATTTGACTATCATGAATTTTTTCCAAAGTGGAAAAATGGCATTTTTCACTATCAATTGTTAAAATATAAAATTGTAACCCAAACCCTAACCCTCAACCTAACCCAACCCCTAACAAGATGAATTCTTGTCATGTACCATTTTAAGAAATTAGCATTTAGATGGATTGTTTTAAAGTTTGTTTGTATCACAGAATTGCACAACAACTTCTTTTTAAGCAATTACGTTTTAGATAATCCCATATTTCTTGTCAAAAACCATTTTGATCTTTTAGCTAGTTTGAAATATATTTAAATATATTTGCTGGCAAAATAGCCTGTGGTCTATTTTATTAGGACCAGTATAATATAAAACCATTTTGATCTTTTAGCTTTTAGATAGTTTGAAATCTTATTATAATGGAGATTGTGTGTTTTTCTGTCTGTAACCGAAACTAAATCACTACTCAAGTCACAATTCCCTTAGTAATTGACGTCACATTCACCATGAATTTATCCTTATTTTAACCTCAATTATTAATAAAATTGTTTTACATTATTTATACTGTTAACCATATCTACATACTAATAACATGCAATTGTATTTATATTTACAATAAAATAGCAGTTTACAGTGTGAACGGGAAGGCTAATTTGCATATTGATATTAAAAATGTAATTTTAATAAATATATGCTTAGTATTATTGGTTTCTAACTGTTTGGTTTTATTTTAATTAATATCAGCAAAAATCTCTTCAATTAATCTTAAATGAAATCCATTAACAAGAAAAGATAAGTGTCATTTTATTCTTTACTTCCTATTTTAACTAAATACTTAAATTAAAAAGTGATGGAAGAGTAAATTTCAGTTGTTCTATTTTTCGATTATACCCTCCTCTGTTTACAAATCTTTTTATCTGCATTCTTATTTAGTTTCATTAGCGTTTCTAATTTATTACGATATTTCATTACATTAAAACTTAAATACTTGCACCCGGAGGGTGCATATATTTGCTAGTATATTTAAATATATTTGCTGGCAAAATGGCCTGTGGTCTATTTTATTAGGATCAGTATAATAAGCCTAAAAGCAGGTTTATGTATTTTACCGGAACCGTCTAACTAGCCTATTCCAAAGATTTATACAAAAGTACTGAATTAAATTGTTTTATTTCTAAATAAATGTAAATCAAATAAAGTAAATAAGAAACTTTATCTTCGTAAATAAAGAAAAATATTCGTAGAACCAGAAATTTACATAATTTAAAGTTAAACATTTTTTATTTTTATTAAACTTTCAGTTTTCTAAGCCAGAAAATATATTTTAAAAATAAAATAATTGTTTTATTTCTAAGTAAATGTAAATAAGCTTTTTTTTTTCTCTCTCTATTAAGAGATTCTCAGCCGTATGGTATGGCAGACAAATCTAAGCATCTTTGCATGCGTAAAGTGGACATTGTGGCTAGAGAAACCACGAACGTAGTAGTTTGAAGCGTGCATGACTGTGTTTGGCATGCAGAATGAAGATCAGAGACGAGTGGGGAGATTGAACTCGCATTCTCCTGATCGTGAGTCGTGGCCCGACGCATGGGAATGACTAAACTATCCAGAGTGGCCAGGATGTGAAGGATTGACGCGTGCTGATTAGTGTCGCACGTGCTGGTCAGAGGAAGGAGCCCGGATGAACACTGTAATTGTGTATTTATTTGACCAGCTCTGAGAAACCACAAAAAGAAAGCTTGCAGTAGCATTTTGGCTGTGGTGACGAGTGGACGAAATATAAGACCTTTTGATAGTATTGGTGAGAAGAGTGCAGCATTGCTGGGAGAGTAAAATCGTCGGACTTAACTGTGCCCCCCAGAGAACATTCATATTACAGACATAGTTCTCCGTACCAGATCGGGTAGGTGTATAGCCGTACCAAAAATGTACAATTGTCATTTTTGTGTCTATTCTCAATAAAACCCAACTCATTTGGACAGTTTTGGAAAATTTTAAATTGATGAAATAATATTCTCCTGTGATTTTTTTCTAATAATCTAACCTGAGCTCAATGAGTAACCCAAACAGGTCACATTTTTTCTAGTGTGTATATATATATATATATATATATATATATATATATATATATATATATATATATATATATATGAGAAGTAAACAAACAAACAATGTGTTTGATATGGCTTTTAGCCGACAATTTTTGGGAGAATATGTGCTTAATTGAAGTCGTACCTAATTTTGAAAATTAATTAATTGATAATTAATGAATTAGGCGGGCATACTTGTTCAAATGTAAGGCTAAACAAATTGAGAAAAAGTCAATCCCTGTATGTACATTTCAGCCCATTAGGTCTCATCAGCAGAGCTATATAATGGGCTGAAATGTACATACAGGGATTGACTTTTTCTCGATTTGTTTAGCCTTACATTTGAACAGGTACGCCCGCCTAATTCATTAATTATCAATTAATTAATTTTTCAAAATTAGGTACGACTTCAATTAAGCACATATTCTCCCAAATATATATATATATATATATATATATATATATATATATATGAATTAGAATAACTTGACAACTCATCGTTGTTAAAGAACAACAAATGATAAAACAAGTTTTATCTAAATTTGGTTATTTTCACACCTATTAACCTCTGTGTAAAAATTAAACTTGTGTCACATCCTGCTCCTGGTAGAGAGGTTGGTAGTATGTATATATTTATATAATTTTTCATTCAACATATTTCATGTAAAATTGTTGCAGTTTTATTGAAGTGATCAGGATCATTTATTGATCTAATTAATTAATTGCTGTTTTACAAATCAGTTATTGTTTGGTAAATATTGCTTGTGTAATTAAATAAATCATCTTTTTTGTACCCTCCCCCACCTTCCTTACAATAACCATTTTTCTTTCTATTAATGTCAATGGCTTTAATTGGGTCAGTGCTTCTGGACATTACAATTGATAGCAGCAGCAGCAGCATGAAAAGATTGCCTACTGTCAGTCTGTAGCTGTAAAACCAACTGTATGGTCAGTTAAATGGATGTTGGTCAGTTTATAATGGACAGTGCTTCATCCTATTCATCATCAGATCACACTGACGGCATGGATACCTATAACTCTCTCTCACCAAATATTTCTGTCATAAATAAGCTGTGTCTTACAACATTCATTTTGCGACATTCGTATCCATTTATGACATTTCCCCAGAATACGGCAGTCAGTCATATTCTGAATCGCACATCACACCACGTGCCATATCATACTCTGCTATTTTGTTGAATAAAGCTTGGGTAAACTTATCTCTGAGTCTTAGTCTTCATTCCTGACAGTTTCTATAGGTCATTGCTCCTAGCAGGTTCTCTATGAGGCATCCAGAATCTGCACAGAGCTGATTGATTTAGGTTTTTTGAGGGTCAGCCTACACTGGTGTGTCTATGTGTAAGTATCCGCAGAAGAATATCACTTATGAGTTCGTCCTTGCTTCTCCAGCAGTGTCTTGCATGTCTTGTTCATCTTACTCAGATGGTTTGTGTGATTGGGGGCAAGTGGCCATTCAGCTACTTTCTTGTGGGGTACTGCTTTCAGGATTTATTCAAGACGGCACACAGCATCCATGTGTAATTCCCATCTAGCTTTTTCTTTGAGTGTTTCATTAGAATCCATGTGGTACAGCCATACAGTAGCACTAACACGTCTCCAGCTTGGAAGAATTCTCATTTTATCTTATCAGAGGGATCAGATTTCCATATAATCAATAATCTGTCTATAACAATCCTTGGGCACCTGACATGGTGTAATGGTTAGCAAACTAGATTCGCAGACCATTGTTAGAGAGTTTGATTCTCACTGGGTACCCCATATTTCTGGCCTTGTGCCAGATCTAAACTAAGCTTAGTAAATAAATAAAACAGTTCTTGCCTTTCCTATGTGTATACTGACATCACTTTCTGTAGATGAGATATTATTACCTAGGTATATGAATTGGTCAGAGGCTTACGATCCAGTGTGGAGATGTCTCTATCTTGTTTAAAACACCTGAATTGTTCAAGATCCTTGTGTTGTTTCCTTGTAGCTTTTTCTCTCAGCATTTCATTAGAGTCCAAGTAGTGTAGCCATACAGTAGCACTGACACAGCTACAACTTGGAACAATTTTTTTTGTACTAATGTAAATTCAGTCAACCAATTTTCATCACTGACACAGCAAATATAAAGTTATATATATATATATATTCAGAGATGCTGATTTGTACGTATCCTGCGTCACTAATGCATAAAAATCTATAAGGACACAGAAAAATCATATACATGCATCCCAGTGTTTTTTTTTCTTCCCCCACCATTTCCAGCTAACTGTAAATACATTTCAATATTTTCTTGCAAACAAATTACACTGTATGGAGTACAAGGTAGGGGTTAGACGGATTTGGTTGTTCATAGATAAAAACTCTACAATTTATTAAGAAACTTTAGTTGGGACCCATCAAATTTCCTGGAGGCTCATTCAAATCAAATCTGTGCATCCCAGGATGCACTAAATTAAAAAGTTATCAGCATCATTGTATATTTGCATTTTCAGCTGTTTGAAGCAAAATACCATTTTAACTCACCTTAAAAAATAATTCAATGGATAAAAACACATAAAAAATACATATTTAGAAAGATTATTTTCTTTTCTTTCCAACCATATAAATATTTTTAAGTTTGGACCCGAAATATGCAAGAAATTGTGATTTTAAACTGAATAGGGTCAGAATTTGTCAATGTCCACCAAAATCAACGAAAGTCCTGGGTTTGCTATATAAACAGTTACACAGTGAAAATTAGGAGTTTCCAACACTTGAATATTTTTGTTCTTTTTAAGTGTTAAGTAACAGAATATTCAGCTGTTTTACAGTTACTTGATACATTCCAATTCAATATAATCTGTAAGGAATTTAATGTGTAACAGATTCTTCTACTATTTAGGATTGGTTTGATGTATTTTAAATGTCAGCATAGAAATTTGTAACATAATAATTATTTGACTACACTATACTTTTTTTTTTTTTTCTCTAAGTCCTTTTTTTTCTTATCAGTTAATAAGATTCCTTTCTCAAAAAATCTAGAAAATTATGTGACAGTGAAATCATGGATTTGCAACTAAAAATAAGGAATAGGAAAAATATAAAAACAAAAAAGATATTTCAGTAAGAAATAGTCTGGAACCAATTTGGTTTTATTTAAATCTAGAAGTCTTGCTCTGTGTCCCATCATGGTGTAATAGTTAGCAAGTTAGTTGTGTAGATCAATTACTACTGAATAGCGAATTTAATTGTCGCTGGATGCCCCATAATTGTTATGTTGTGTCACATCCTACCTGTGGCGAATGGGTTGGTTAAAAAGGGAGTCCCATGATGATGTAATGTTTAGCTTGCTTGTCTCACAGATCCATTACTACTGAATAGTGAGTTTGATCCTTACTGGGTGACCCATACTTGTAGTCTTGTGTCACATTCTATCTGTGGTGAATTTTCCTACTCTAATTATGAGTTGTGTGAGGAAAGTTTCTGTTTTTCAACTGTACATTCAATCTCTAATTTTTAAAAAAGGAGAGTATTAGTATTGTTTGCATCCTATAATCTTATAACTTTGGTTATATCCTCTAATATATTTACAAGAAAAGCTGCCTAGTTTAAAAAAAAAAAAATAAAAAAAATAAAAAAAATCTAGTAAAATGTTCTCATAACAAGTAAGATAATTTTTGGATGGGAGAAAATGTAAAGTTTGAAAGTTTAAAATAATTTTCAAAAAAGTTTCAAATTGTTAAAATAGAAGAGTTAATTTGTATTATTTGTATTATTTGGACTATTATCCCCATCTTTATTGTTATCTGCACAATGTTTCGGCCAATGTGCCTTCCGGTCTTCTTCAGGTATTTCTTGTCAGACTGGGGAACCTTCTCGAACTCAGGAACCCCCTCCTTGAGTTTGAGAAGGTCTCCGAGTCCGACAAGAAATACCTGAAGAAGGCTGTGGGGCACATCGGCTGAAATGTTGTGCAGTTAACAATAAAGATCAGGATAATAGTTCGAATAATAGAAATTTTCAAGCCTCATCTTAAAAATTCAGAAAAATAGTTTAAAAAAAAAGTAGTTAAAAAAAAAGATAGCCACATTAAATTACTTTTGTATCTAATTATTTTGTATCTAATTATAGAATAAGGGAATTTTAAAAATCTCTCCCCCCACCCCCAAACTCCAACCTTTAGATCATTGTAATGAGGAAGAAGCAAATCTTTTAAAAGATGAAAAACCCTCCAAATATAGGAAGATGGAATGAATGTCTTTTGTTGGAATTAAAATTTAGCTTTTATTTCTCCTATTAATTCTTTCTTTTTTTTTTTTTTTACTAAAATGATTAATATTTGAGGTTTAAAAGAAAATTTGTTAATCATAAGATTTTTCTGTAAGTTGTCACACCTAAGAGACAAGATTTAATGCACATAATTTACTAAAAACTAAAATTATCAGAGTTTGTCTTGTACATTTTTAAAAAAAAGTTTTGATTTGGTTGTTGTTTTTTTAATTTTTTTTTAATTTTTAATTTTTTGCATATCAACCCTTTTTAGTTCATTTAATGCTGAATCAAATCATTTTGATATCAGGTTGCTTACAATACCTGCTTTTGGTCACCTATCTAAGTACTGAACAGACTTATTGCTGCTTAACTTCAGTGATTTAGTGGGAACACAGGTGCTTTCAAATTGATTTTGACCATCAGCAAAAAAAAAAAAAAGGAATTTTGATTTTGTGTGTGTGTTAAACCATGTATAGTAAATAGACTAGAAACAAGAAACACCCTCCGGGTAATGTAAAAATTAATTTTTTGAAAAATATCGTCTGAGGTGGGTGGGAAGTAAAAATTCAATGTCAGAAGGTTTGTATCATAAGTAAAATCATCAAATTTATTAAAGGAGTAAAAAAAATAAAACAATCTGAAATGGAAACTTAGTTCTGTCCCAAGTTTGAGACCAAGCGAGGGTATCCTGTTACTTAAAAAGTTGATGTAATAGAGAAAAATGGGGAAATCTTGGGATTCAGAGTTCAAAAGTTTGTCAAAAACAATTGTCAGATCTAGCTCAACAAAATTTGTGAGGCCCAGTGTAATGTTTTATTATTTCCCATTATATATAAATTTTTAAAAGCTTCCATAAAATAAGCAAAAATTTGTTAGATGCTGGATTTTTACGTTTTTTGAGAAAAATCGAGGGTATCCTGTAGCTCACAAAGTTGACGTGATATAAAAAAAACTGGTGTCATTTTCAGTGGTCAAAAAATTGTCAAAAACAAGTGTCTGATCCAATTCAACAAAAATTGTGTTTCCCAGTGTTATTAATTAAATAATTATTTTGAATATTTTACACATAAATTTTAAACAAAATCATTGGTATTTATTTATTTGTAAATTTTTTAGTTAACCTCTTGATACTGAAAAAATGACTAAATAAATTTTTCTTGTAAACCTCTTTAAACTTTAAGTATATATAAAACAAACTATATTTAAATATATAATACAGGGGATGTATTCATTAAAACTTTTAAAAAACAAACTATAAGGACCATCTTAGGTGGCATACTCAAATTTTGAGTGTATATAATTCAAAGTTATTCATTATTCTATATATTGACGATTTTGGGTAATGTGATGTAAGCAGTGACATTGTTTTTGGTTACAGACAAATTGACCCCGAATCTCTATTATTAATAGATAGAAATATAGATAAAGTTGAAAAATAACCTATCCAGGATGAAGCATAGAAAATGCCTTTGTTTATCACTGAATAAATTTCACATTATTTCCTGTTTTAACGCAAATCAAAGAATCAGAATGTTTGTGGTTTTTTGTGTGATCATGTGAGAATCAACATTTTTTTTTTTTTTTTACATAGATTTTGTAATTCTAAGCTAGAAAGAATAATTTTAATTCTAATGATTTTATAATGCATACACTTGAATCTCAACAAACTTTTAGGCCTCAATCATTGGCTAACTTTTCTCAAATTTACACTTGTGGACCAAAAAAAAAATGGACAAACTTTTATCATATATATATATATATATATATATATATAAAATATAACAGAAGATTTAGATTTTTAGCATATAGCCTATTTCAGGAAGCCTAGACCAAATGTCTTGTGTTCCCTATCGCATCTGATGTGATTGGGAACACTAGACATTTGGTCTAGGCTTCCTGAAATAGGCTATAATGCTAAAAATCTAAATCTTTTGTTAAATTTTTTACTTATATAATTTTGCTCTGTGACTCTGACAATAAGAGCACACATTGAGCTCTGCAAACTTCAACACTTTTTTTAAAAAACTCCTATGTCGTAAGGAAGATTTCTTCTCCGGATTTTTGGATTATTTATATATATATATTATATATATATATCAACCCCTCCACATGAGCAGGATGTGACACAAGGTCAATTTATTAAGCAGAGTTTAAGAGGTTTGAATTCAGAGTTTTCCTTCTAGACTGGTTGCCTAAACAAGGTTAAAGAGCCCAGTCTGCCATACTATTTACCCATAGCTGGAGGGAGAATAGTTGGATGCATATCTCTCACAAGGGTATTAGCGCTTTGTGAAATGCAACCAATCTTTTCCAGGATTTGAATTCTGGTAGCTGTGTCCATTTCCTATGGCAATAACCATTGCACAACAAGCACCTCCTTGGTTGTTAAGTTTTGGTTATTGTGGTGTTATAGTTAGCAAGCTTGTCTTGCAGATACTTTACTACTGGAAAATGAGTTCAATCCTTGCTGGATGCCCTTTACTTATGACCTTGTGTCACATCCTACCCATGGCGAATGGGTTGGGAAAATATCTAGTATTTGGTCTTCTTCAGATGACTATCATAGTTTATAAGTAAGTATTACTTGTTTATCATTACTTGTAAGTATTTTGAACCAAACTCTTTATTCAATCGATGGGGATAGTTTTCTTATTCTGCTGTTCATGCTTAAAGGATATTTTATATTGATTAATTATTTTTTGTGATGTCACTTGGTTGATTCTTTCACTGAAATAGACAAGATACCATTTTGCTCTGAATTCATTGGTGTATAATGATAATAATTTCACATTT
Source organism: Doryteuthis pealeii (assembly GCA_023376005.1). NCBI lineage: Eukaryota > Metazoa > Mollusca > Cephalopoda > Myopsida > Loliginidae > Doryteuthis > Doryteuthis pealeii. Next base: position 97,970,385 of record CM042154.1, read on the forward strand.
TAGAAATTCAGACAAATGCTTCTATTGTATATACAAGGGTGATTCAAAATGAAGAATAATTAAAGTCCAATTACCGTCTAACTGGGAAGACAAGGCAGCAAACGGTTGTAACCCAATACAATCCTGAAAGCTACAAGATCCACTGTAGAATGACAGAGTATATATAAGACTCCACAATGTCATTCAAATCAAGCAGTCAAACAGCCAATCAGAACTCAAGGAATGGAATCGCCCAAATCACCCAGATTCATGGATGGATCATTCTTGAGTCCTATTTATATCAACTGTCTTGGACACTGCTCCAGTTGTATCTAGCTGCTGTTATTCAAACCAACAGTAGACTAACTGACTTCAATGCAAAAAGTAATGCCATTTTGTTTAGGACAGGTATAATTCCCAACACAGGAACATGTATCATACATAAAAAAATAAACCTGGTCTTCTGTGGATCACATCCCTACTACTGCACATAGTCACTGTTTCTCTCAATAGCTATGTTCCACCTTCGAATGAGAGCATGTATCCCTGCCCCATAAAATTTGTTGATTGTTCTTTGAGCCACTTACTCGTCACTGGAATAATGTTTGCCTCTCAAACCCTCTTTCTTGGGGCCAAAGAGATGATAGTCTGAAGGCGCTAAATCTGGTGAGTATTGGAGGATGCAGTAAAGTTGTCCACCCGAATGAGGCGATTTTCTCTCTTGTCCTGATGCTTGTGTGTGGTCAAGCATTGTCATGCAGAAGGACGACATTGTTAATTAGTAAGTTGGGTCTTACTCATCGGATTCTCACTCTGAGCCTTGTTAGGGTCTCAATGTAGGCCTTTGTTTTTTATTAAAAAAAAAACATATAAAATAAAGAAAATGGCATTACTTTTTGACTAACTCTTGTATTATATTAGTTCTCATTTCAAAGTATTATGTGCTATAAAGTATGGACTGATATTGACCAGTTAATTATTACATGGAAACCTGATCTCTATGATAGAATAGATAAAACTGGAAGTTTTCCAAGCTGTAACCATGTCAGTACTATTGTATGGTTGCACTGCTTAGATTTTAACAAAATGCTTGGAGAAAAGACTAGATTGGAACTACACTAGGAAGCTGTGTGCTATTTTTAACAAATCCTGAAAACGGCAGCTGCAGTTAAATCAAACTTAAGTCAATGAATAAAAGATATAATGCACCAGATATTTTATTTAAAAAACTTTTACATTTTTCTGGTCAGTTAACTTTGAACCACATATCTTTTAGAATCTGTGTTATGCCTCAAAGATACATGGTTTCAATGTTAACTGACCTGAAAAAATGTAAAAGTTTTAAAATAAAATAACTCATTCGGTTAATTCCCTGATTTTTGGTATTTTTTTCTTTTGGCGGGATTAATCCAATTAAGATGAGCAAGACATGCTGGGCCCTGCTGAAGAATTAAGGATGAACTCATAAGCGATATTCTCCTATGGACTCCTATACATGAACATATCAGTGTTGGCTGACCAGCAAAAATTTCTATTTATCAGCTCTGTTCAGACGCTGGATGCCTTCTAGAAGATTTACAAAGAGTTGAGGTAATAGGGATGGATGGTGTGAGAGAATCAAGGGAATCTATGCTGTCTACAAGATGATGATGATGATGATGATGATGATTGTCAGTAAAACTAATAATTCAAAACTCAGACAGTTTTTAAAATAATTTGCTTCTGACGTTTCTCAGATTTTTTTCTGCTTCCTTTTCTCTATCTTATGAAGAGGAGCATATGAAAACATTTTTCTACTGCATGGTTTGATTACTCCTACCTTCTCTCTCACTTCCTCTCTCACTTTCTCTTTCACTTTCTCTCTCACTTTCTCTCGCCTTCTCTCTCACTTTCTCTCGCCTTCTCTCTCTCTCTCTGTCTGTCTCCATCCTTTCTCTCTCTCTCTCTCTCTCTCTCTCTCTCTCTCTCTCTCTCTCTTCTCTCTCTCTCTCTCTTCTCCTCTCTCTCTCTCTCTCCTTCTCATGTCTTTCTCTCTCTTTTTCTCCATCTCCCACCTTCTCTATCTCTCTCCCACCTTCTCTCTCTCTCTGTCTTCCTTCTCTCTCTCCCTCCAATGTAAGAATGATAACTTCTCTCTCACTTTCTCTCGCCTTCTCTCTCTGTCTGTCTCTATCCTCTCTCTCTCTCTCTCTCTCTCTCTCCATCCTTGTCTCTCTCTCTCTCTGTCTCCATCCTTGTCTCTCTCTCTCTGTCTCTCTTGTCTCTCTCTCTCTCTGTCTCTGTCTCTCTCATGTCTTTTCTCTCTCTTTTTCTCTCTCTCCCACCTTCTCTCTCTCCCTACAATGTAAGAATGATATTAACTTATACATTATTCAATGTAATAATCTACCCATGTGTTATGCACATCTGTTTGTCTATTTGAGAAGTGGGTGTTCACGTGTTGACACATTTTCCAAAATGCTCGACTTAAAAAATAAGAAGTTATGAGAATCTTAGATGAGAAAAAGAAAATTTATTTATTACATAAATATTTAAGTAAGATAGGATAATTTTATTATTTTATTTTTATATATTTTATATATTATTTTTATATATTTTATTTTGTCTTCTCAAACCATATCTTTCTGCTTTCTCCCTTGAAAAGATTTTTCACTTATGTACTGGAATGTAGTTTGTTTTAAGAGAAACTAACTGATATTGACTTTGTTTTTAAAAGAAATATATATATATATATATATATATATATATATATATATATATATATATATACTTGGCATCGGTTTATATTTTATAGGAGTGTTGTTTTAAAACAAAAGTTGAATACTTTCTCAATGTAAACATATCAGTAGAACTAGCAACAAAAAACACCCTCCGGGTTGTGTAAAATATTAATCTTTGAAAGATATTGCCTTAGTGGGTGGGGAGTTAAAAGTTTAATGTCAGAATGTTTGTATTATCAGTAAGCAAAATTATCAAATTTATTAAAGGAGTAAAAAAAAAAAACAATTTGAAATGGAAACTTAGTTCTGTTCACCTCAAATAAAATGTTGCATGCATCTATAAATTATTAATTAAATAATTATTTTGAATATTTTACACATAAATTTTACACAAAATTGTAGTTATTTATTTATTTGTAAACTTTTTAGTTATCTTTTTGTTACTAAAAAAAAAAGGGCGAGAGTAAAAAAAACAATTTTTAAAATTGCTTTCTCAAATTTCAAGTGTATATAACACAGGGTTGTTCTTTATTCTCCGTATTAATGATTTTGATGATATATTAAATACTCATTAATAGACTTACACAATCATTGAGAATAGTTGTTTGGAAATATCTGTCAGTAGAGTGTTCGGCTAGGAATAACAAGGTTCATGGTTCGATACCGGCCCTCGTCAACTCAGCGAATGAGTAGCTCAGGGATCTGTGCATAAAGTAAGGAGCTGATGGTAGGTGTGGCGCTCCACCTCAGATGCTAAAATAATCTCCTTGGTCTAGTGCTAGTGAAAAGGGGATAGACTCCCTCACTGTATGGTTGATACTGACATTAGGCCGCCCCGACGATGACGACTTACTTACTTATACACACACACACACACACACACACAAAAAAAAACCTTTTCCTAGAGTATGTAAATGTTACAAGTGTTAGGGAGCAAAACTTTGACCTAGGCAGTGTGTACAGATACTACTCACTGATCCTAGTTGAAGAACAGGGGAGTGGTATTTTAATCCCCGACAGAGTACACTGATAATTTATCCTTGGTAAAAGTGCCAGTCCATAATTAAATATTCACCTAATTTTTGACAGGTAATATGCTAGTAAATAAATAAATAGTAAAAATAAAACTTTTATTTTATTGATTATTGTGTAGGATTTACTTGTAAAACAAATTTGTTATTCTCAGACAAATTTGATTGATAGAAATCCTTAAAAGAAAATCATATTCAAATGATTGGTTCTTGAAGAGAAATCAAAAATGTATGTAAAATATAAGTTACTTTCTATATCTTTGTATCAAGATTTGTGTTTCTGATTTGATAAATTTAAAAGAAAAATGTTTCCATTTATTGTGTTAATAACAAACCTACTCATGAAATGCTTTCACAACTTTAATATCTCTATTCACAAAATTCTTTTTTTTATATAGTTGTTATTTTCAGACAAAACTCAGCTACAGTATGTGAATGTGTGTTAGAATAATATAAGGAGTGTAAGAATTTCTGTTCCTTACCCAAGAGAGCTCTATGACTCAAAGATTCTTTGAATGCCATATCTAAACAAAATGCCATAGTTTTAGAGTTGGAAAGCCATCTCTAAGTTCTGCTCTTTGTGACAGAATATACCTACAAACCTCTACAATAAATCTGTTAGAATTAGATGAAAGCTGCTACTATGTATTTTCTGTATTTCTGTATATTTATTTGTTAGTGTGTAGACTTTGATCTAGTACAAACAAAATACTACCAAGCAAGTAATTAAAAAAAATTTTCACGAAAATAAAGCCATCCAGGATTTTACATTTTCTAAAAGAAGTGGGATTGTACTAAAAATATGAGTAATTCATTTCTAAGAAACTATTGAAATGTATTTACAGTTAGCTTGAAATGGTGTGGGAAGAAAAAAGAAAGACACTGGAACGTATGGATATGATTTTACTGCATCCTTTTAGATTTTTGTGCGACACAGGATGTGTACCAATCAGCATCTCTGTATGTATGCATGCATGTGTATGTATGTATATATATATATATATATATATATATATATATATATATATATATATATATATATGTGTGTGTTTTATAATTTGCTTGAAGCATTGTGTTTATATTGGCTTGGTGGTTGGTTTTGAAAGCTATCACAATGCAAGTGTAAAGAAAAATAAGTAACTATGGTGTTGTTTGTTAACCTGTTATTTATTCCTAATATATTGAGATAATACATATGGCGTGACAAAACTTTCAGACCACCCTGTACATTACATTTTATATTCCATACCTGGTTTCCCACATTTTTTTAGATGATTCTTTAAATTATTAAAACCATGAAGACAAACTTTGAAGTTTTCTATTTAAAAATCTTAATAAATTTCTTTTATGTAACTGAATTATATTCATCTTTTCTCATCAACTCTCCAGTCTCTTCTTCCCTAAAATGTGAACCAGCAGATACCAATACTGCATTAAAAAGTACTTAAGAAATACTAAAATTCTCCTGTAACCCAATTCCTTAGTCCCATATTGGCTGGTAGGCTAGCAATTACTTCAAAGTTTTATTTCAGGATTATTTTTTTGTATGCTACTAGTGAAAGGAATAGACCATTAATAAGGAAATAACATGGATTTTATAAAAGTTAGTTTCATTACTAAGAGCTGAAGAAAACAAAAAGTCCATTCTTGAAATATTTACATACAGCATTCAAATATTCATGTACATTATTTCTTTGTTTTTTTGGGTTTTTTTTCAAGAATTTTAAAATATTTTTTGGGTACAACTTGGATTTATGCAATGACTATTCCCTTGGGTAACTCTGACTTACTAAATGTCTGAATCACCTCTACTCACTGCAATAAATGGCCATTTTAGATAATAAATACATACTTGCTACCTACTTACCTATCTATCTACTTACATCTTTGAATAATATTCTGAGTTTTTATGGTGAAAATGTCTGGAGCCACTCCAGGAAAATTTTAAACATTTTTAACAGTGAAGACCTTCCTATTCTTCTGGCTCTTGATCTAATTCACTTTCTGTCTTTTATATTTTTACTCTCTATTTATTTCAGCTAAACTTGCAAATCGGTTGGAAAATTGGGGTGACCCGGAAAAAACAGAACCCACAAATTTTTTAATAAAACTGTTAATTTTAACTAGGGGTTGTTTAGGTTGGGGTTTAGGGTTAGTTTAATGGAAAAATAAATAAATAATTTTGGTTCTGTTTTTTCTGCGTGACCCTGTAATATGTTTTAATTTTCTGACCGATTTGCAAGTTTAGCGTTTTTTTCTTCTCTTTTTCCAAGTGAGTGTGTTAAACACTGTATTTCTTCTCATAAGTATTTGAACAAACAGATAATTTCCTTCTAATTGACTAGTTTTTCAGGAATATTACTGAAAAATCAAATTTTATTGCAATCAATATAATAAAGCATGCATTAAGTCATGTTTTCTGGTTCCAAATACTGAATTTCTGGAAAAAATTCTTTAATGTTCCAGAATTATATATATATATATATATATATATATATATATATAACTTTCAAAGAATGAAAGAAGATGAATATAAAAGAGAAAACTCTCATTGGGAATGTTTTTTCTATTCGATTTTCTCAGTCTTTTGTAAACACTATCTGATGAGACTAGACTCATATTGAGCCTCAGGTCGAAATAAATTTATCATAGTCAAATGAAGGTTTAAGTTTTTCTTTCTTTGAAAGGATGTATATTGCTCTGTATATGATTAATTTATGAATTATTATACATTGAGCTCTCTTATAGATTCATAAAAATCCTTGTATGAATCTATAAGTTGACACCTACAGGAGCATACAGTGTGGATGTACAGTGAGATTTTGACCCCAAATAGAATTATCCCTTACTTACCAGTAAATTGGATTATTTAACCTATATATATATATATTGTTGTGTGGTTTTAAGGGGTCAAATAAGAACAAAACGACGGGTAACAAATGTAGAAAAATGTATTAACAGAAAGTAGACAAATACAATAGAGAGATGTGGAAATTACGTCCGAAGAACAGAGTTATTGGCACACTCACATTGGCTTACTGCTAAGCCACAATTATCCCTGTTATTTATAGTAACCTGTCAGCACATTCCATTAGTCTTATAGGGTGTATCACCTATAACATATATAATTCAGGAACATTAAATACATTTTTAATAATTTTGATATATATAGCCACTTATCCTCAAGATAAAGTGCTCTTTTTTTTTCTAGGGTTATTTGTCTTGAGGATAAGCTGCTAATACGCTGTTTTGAAACCAATGATAACAAACACCTTTTAATTGAATAGTAAAACACAAGAAATATAGTTCTTGCACCTGTAATCAAGCTCTTTTTCATTTCTCCAATACCTATATATATATATATATATGTGTGTGTGTGTGTGTGTGAGCATGTATCTTATTTAAAATTCATGAACTCCACAGTTCATGTGTTTTAAACAAGATATCTCCACACTGGATGGTAAGCCTCTGAAATTAGTATACCAGTTCACATACGTTGGTAGTAATATCTCATCTACAGAAAACAATGTCAATATATGCATAGGAAAGGCATGGACTGCTGTAGACAAATTATTGATCGTATGGAAATCTGATCTCTCTCGTAAAATAAAGTGAGAATTCTTCTAACCTGTCTGAGTCATTTTGATTCAAAATTAAGAATGGTTATCAAATCTCTGGCCTAATGATGGCAATCATAACAAATATTCATTTTTCAACAGAATTTATTTTCTTATTGATTATTGATTTTAATGGCATGTCAATTTGTCTAGGGTTATTTTATGCCTAAAGATTAGTCAATTGCATACATTGTATGTTCATATTTACATTTTTGCTGTAGTTATTTAAAAAAAAATTTTTTTTTTGCACTCTGTTCTATCAAATATAGATATTTTTTACCACTCTGAGTCAGGTAAGATCTGGGAGTAATGAAGGGGTACTCCACATTTCTAAGATCTCCAGAACTTGGGTCCTACCATTAGATGCAATTTAGTTTCATAACCAGGACCCACCCCTTTTTTTTAGAGGAGGTGGGGTTTACCTCTCTACAGAGGATATAGTCGTTCTCCTTTCTTGTTAATGAATATATTTTTTACCACTTTGGGTCAGAGTGGCCTGGGAGTAATGGCAATGAAGGGGTACTCAACACTCCTAAGATCTCCAGAACTGGAGCCTCAGAATCAGACGCAGTTTAGTGTCATACCTAGGACACTTCTATTTTTAAATTTTTTTTCTTACCACTCTGATTATATCAATCAGTATATACTAAGCCCCACTGACAGGGCATTCTCCTTTCTTGTGATGAATTTATCCAGCTCTTTTCCATAAAACATTCATCATCATCATCATCATGTTGCACTATTAGCATGGATATCCCTGAAAATCTCTATCCAACCATCCCTATCACTCATTGTTCTCGGGAGGTCCTCTGCACAGCATCCAGTATCTGCACAGAGCTGGTCAATGTATTGTATGTCTTTGCTGGCCAGCTCACACTAGCGTGCCTTGTGCTGACTTCCACAGGTAGATGTCACTTATGCGTTCGTCCATGCTTTTCCAGCAGTGGCCTGCATGTTTTGTCCGTCTTACTCAGATGGTTTGGGTGAGTGAAAATTTCAGATAAGAATTCAGTTAATAAATGTATCAACCCGTAGACTTATTGATTACCTCTCAGATATATCCTCGACAAGATAAAGATTATGAAACCTCAAGGTCAACAATCTTGTAGTCTATCATTAAACTATATTTGCTGATGGAAAAAAAATGCAATTAAAATTTGCAAAGAGATTTTAATTCCTCGTTAATTTTTTATAAATATATCCAAGCAGATGAAATCATTTCATTTTGTAGTTCTTATAAATGAATGAATAAATATTGCAAAATAAAATCTTCCTTCTTTAAGATTTTGTATTTGCTAAATCCATTTACTTGCTGAATCTTTTATTTGTATGTAAAACTTTTATGGAGAATAGGTAGGTGGGTGGGTGTTTTTCATTCTGCATTTTTTTTTTGGGGGGGGGGGTATTTTCTGTAAAGGTGAAATTGAAGGTCAAGGATTTTCTGTGGTTTTTCTTATGCAAAGCACATATCGAATGCAAGATGCAAGTTTTTTGAAAAGGATGATACGAGAGACGGTGAGAGGTGGGGGAAAGCAAGAGGATCTGCTTGTGCAAATGACACCCTAGGAATGAAGGTGGACAGGGAGAATGAAGGGGGGTGCCTTATATTGGCTCACCAGCCACTTTAAGAATGAAAGGTAGAGAGAGAGAGATGGATGCTATGAACTCACCAAACAATTAAAGAAAAGAAAAGAAAGAAAAGACAAATACACACACACTCACACAGAGAAGACCAGACAAGAAGCTGAGACGTAAATTCTCTTACCTTTGCAAATTCTTTTAGACTATAAATATAAAGAGTAAGAAAGATTTTGATCAATTTGTCTTCACACAACTGAAACTGTTTCAAGTTTATATGAAACTAGCAGTGGCTACCCGGCGTCGCCTGGGTAGAGGAGGATTTTTTTAAGTTAGTCCCGCAGATCCATTATTACTGAATCGTGAGATGAATCCTTGTGGGATGCCCCATTTTTAAATCACTATGTAAAAAAAATAGACCTTGCATTGATCCAGCTACTCTGAAAAGAAATGTTAATGTCTACTATCTAAAATATTAAATGAAAAAAAAAATCCATGCTGTTATCATTTAAATTTTATTTTCTAATTATCTTCACTAATATAAATCAAATCTTCATTATTTTTGTTCAAAAACCAAGCCCTGGTGATATTTAATGTGTATATATATTTACTTTGTCGTTAATTGTTTTGTTTTCGAAGTTTCCTCTGGACATACATATACACACAACTGCCCTTTATATATGTATAGATTATCTAAAATTTTCTTCCCACTTGCCTCTTTCTATGGAGAAGAACAGAGAAAATTTAGCTTATGTAATTACATTTTTTTTTTGTTTTGTTATATTTCTTTTTCAAGCTTCCTAGACTTTCTTCTACATATAAAAAATTACACAAAATATATTCATAAATTTTTATATAATACATAATTTATATTAATTTATCATTAAAATATTCTTTATTTCAATGATTTTTTTTTCTGGAAATTCAATTCATCTTCAATCATTAAAAGTAATTAAGAAAATATTTTTCTGGATGAAAGGTTGGAGGTGTGTGGTGTAATGGTTAGAGTTGTAGGAAATGGACTCATTGACCCAAGTTCAAATCTGGATGAAGCTACAGTTCACATAGTGCTAATACTCTTAGGAAAGGTATGAATACAACTACTCTTCCTCCAGCTATAGATAAATAGTAGAGCAGACTGGGCTCTTTAACCTTGGTTAGGCAACCAGTCTATGAGAAAGAAAACTCTGACTTAAAACCTGTTAAACTCCTCTTGGGGTGGTCACTACTACAATATGCTCAGTCCTAATTAGTGATCTATTTCACTAATTTTTAAAGAAAAATCACAGAATTTTTCATATTATTATGATAAATTACAATTTTTCAGCATCATTCAGCATCATGGGATATAATCATAGCCAAACTAAAGTTTTTGTTTTATATTCAAAAGACAATAATTATGAGAATTATTTGCCTATTTTTTATATCCACCCAAGTGAAAAATGAAAATGTTCAGGATGTATGAAAAGTGAAGGTAATAAATAAAGTAATAATGTCTTGAGCAAACGACTTATTTTATGTGCTTAATTACAATGTACTCTAAGATTCTATAGAACCAAAAAAAAAACCCAAATGTTTGTTGATTATTTGAAAGAAAATTATCAGTTGTGTTCGCAGGCAACACATGTTAAACCAGGCAAGAACCATAAATTTTCTAGATGCATTTTGTAGATATTTATTCAGAATTAATTCAACACAAATGAAAAACATGGGAAATGAAATACAAACACAAAACATTTCTCAGATATTCTTATTGCAATTCTTTTTTTTTTTTTAATGTTAGGATTAGGTGTACTGACTAACATGCTGGACTGCAACATCATAGTAAGTGAGTTCAAACTCCAGTCAAGCTATTGTGTTCATTTTCAATATCATTCATAAAAAATATTTTAGAAAATAATAAGACAGTCTTTTTATACAGTATTTCTTAATCTCTTGTTTAAAATAAGTTTTAAAAATAATTGTAGTAAGCAAAGTCTGCAAAGTGGCATATTGTCGGTATCAGCTGAACAGCAAGAGAGTCTATCCCCTTTTTGCTAGTGCTAGACTAGGGAGATTAGTTTTGCATCTGAGGTGGAGCACCACACCTACCAACAGCTCCCTATTTTACTGCACAGATCCAAACTGTGTTATAGGCCAGGAAAATAATCTGGTTCTAATAAGGGTTTTTAAAAAAATATTGCTAATTTTGTTTTGTTTATTTTTAGGACAAAAATTGTTTGGCACTATCATTTAAAAAAAAAATAGAATCTTTCTGGAACATTCTTTATAGAACAATTTAGATAGTGACTTAACTAAGTGCTTTATTTTCATTCAAGTTTTTTTTTTCTTTTTCTCTCGGTCTCCTTTTTGGTCTTGTTAAACTTTTTCCTATTCTTTTGTTTAGCTTTCATCTTCATCTTTTATTTCAAATCTCTCTTTCTCTCTCTCTCTCCTCTCTCTCCTCCCATTCTCTTTCTATTTCTTGTCTTGTCCTCTTTTAAAAACTATTTTCATGAATTTATTTCTTTTCAAAAGATTTTGGTCCTTTTCTTCTTAACTACTAAATTTTACATTTAATTTTTTTTTATCTCACATTTTATTTTGTACAGAATAGAATTTTTTGATCAATAAATTTTATTGCTTTCATTTAAACTACAATTTATGACATCTTTTAAACATTAATTTTTGTGTCAGAATTTAAAAGAAAAAAAAATCCAAACTGAAATAAATACAACTGAAAAGTTCATCTTTACAGAGGTCATATTTTTTTTTGCCCTCCATAATATTGCAAGCATGCTAAAAAAGACCAAACAAGGGGTGCTCGTGGTGTAATGGTTATCACTGTAAGAAATGGAAATGGTTATTGAGTTTAAATCCTGGATGAAGCTGTCTGTATTTCACATAGCACTAATATCCTTGGGAAAGGTATGTATCCAACTAGTCTTCTTGCAACTATGGGTAAAAAAATAAGGTGGACTTGACTCTTGAAACTTAGTATGGTAATTGGTGTAGGTGAAAGAAAATTCTGAATTCAAACCTGTTAAACTCTGCTTAAAAATTGACCTTGTGTCACATCCTGGTAGAGGGCTTGGGTAAAAACATACTAAAAAAAAAATAATATTGCATTATCATTATTTTTATGATATAGGAAACAAGAAAGAAAAAAACTGTTATAAACATGAAAAATACAGTTGACTTGGATTATTCGGACTATTGTCCTCACCTCATCTTTATTGTTATCTATAGGGATTGGCCCCTATATTTTTACGGCATGTGGAATTGACCAAATTAAAATAATTAAGTTTTCTTAAATAACTAGTTTTACAATGGTATGTTATGAGTTTAGAATTAGGTAAACAAAAGAGAATCGAATGAATATTAGTTTAGAAATATTTTAGAAACAATAGAAACAATGGTTTAAATTCCATGGGAAAATATGTACGCCATCGGAATGTACCAAAATCATTTGATTTTGCATCATTGCAAATCACCTGATATTTGATGAATATTTTAGCTTAATGATCACGTAGACAATGACAAAAAGAAAATTATAAAAAGGCCCATAGAGCTGTAAAAAGACAGACAGACAGACAGTGGGAGCTTACGCTCTTCCCGACCCGACAGAGTTGGAGCTGATGCTCTCAACTTGACACAATGGGGAGAATACGCTGTCCAAAAACATATAATACGACTCAACAGGTCCGTCTATTTTTTTCGTTTTTTATTCTCTCTCTCTCTCTCTCGCTCAACAACAACAAGTTTCTATCACAGACAAAACTGCTACAATCGCACAAATATAAACAATACATGTCACACTTGTCACACACAACTATGTACAGACACATACAGTCTGCAACACCACTGAAAGAACAATTGAATATACCCATTGTAAATTAATGTATATAAAGTTTGTTTCCTTTATCAATTCTGTCTTCTTCTTTTGTTACCTATGGAAACTTCATTTCCGTAGTCTCATACATATAAATTGTGGGGACCCATAACTTGGATCTTCTTCAACTCTTCAACCACACACTCACCAAACAACCAGGGTCCCTACATATCTGTACAACGTTTCGGGCGATGTGCTTTCTGGCCTTCTTCAGGTATTTCTTGTTAGACTCAGGAGCCTTCTTGAACGTAGTGAATATAGGCATTGGGTTAAGACAGTTCTAAGTAACAGTTATCTCTAGGCTGCAGGTTCAAACCTCGTCAAGGGCAACAATAACATAGAGTGATAATTAACACAGCTTAACACCTGTACCCAGCTATGGTTAGTGGAATAAGAACAGGATATCCCCGTGGATTGAATAAAGGGTTGGGTTCAAAGTTCTGTGATGGCTCCCAATTATGACAAGAAGGTTCTCGAGTTTGACAAGAAATAACTGAAGAAGGCCGGAGAGCACATCAGCCGAAACGTTGTACAGATAACAATAAAGATGCAGGCAATAGTCCGAATAATTTAAATTATCAAGCCTCATCTAAAAAAATTCAGAGAAATAGTTCAGTTGAATTAAAACTGTTGTATGTTGAAAGTTCAGTTAAGAATTGTTTTTATAAGAATGATTAATTAAAACTTGTGAATAATAAAAAATATGTGGCAATCTGTTGATTCAAGTAATCAATAAGTGTGTGTTAGGTTTATAGAAAATAAAATAACTTTCTATTTTTTATTAAAAGATTTGTGGGTAAAAGCAAAACAAAATTTTGTTGTATCATTAATATACGTAATTATATACTTGAGTCTTTTTTTTTTTCTTTTTTTTTTGTTAATGCTGAAGAATGGTATGTATGTTGGAAGAAAACACAGGTCTATTTTTTTTAATGATTTACAATAATCATACATTTAAAATCAGCATGAAAAATTATCAGGGGGGTAATTTCATGTCATCCACTCCCTTCAATTTTTCTGAAATTTTGTCCAGGTGTGGATTATATTAGAGTTAGTCAATCCCCAAAATTTGAGCTTCCAATTCCAAAAATTGGCGTAGTTATGTAGATTTTTAGCTCTCCAAATTTTTTTGGAGAGGGCATAAAAATGGTGACTTTTTGTAATCTATTTTTGTCTGTAAAATGAATTCTTGAGCTTTCCTATTCCTAAAAATTGGTTTATAAAAACATTTTTGCCGAAGGAATCCAAAAATGCTATCAAAGAGTCTTAAAGTTAACCAATTGTAAGTTAATGATTTCTGATTTGCAAAAGTTTAACAGGCAGGATGTGTCACAAGGACAATTTTTAAGTGGAGTTTAACAGGTTTGAATTTAGAGTTTTAATTCTCCTAGACCAGTTGCCATACCAAGGTTAAAGAGCACAGTCTGACCTACTATTTACCCATAGCTGGAGGGAGAATAACTAGATTCATACTTTTCCCAAGAGTATTAGTGCTATGTGAAATGCAAACAGCCTTGTCCAGGATTTGAACTCAGATCACAGTGTCCATTTTCTATGATAACCATTCCATCACAAATGCCTCCAATGGAAACCAGCACATGGGCACGCCTGTGTGGTCCATCCAACAACCAGCTCTGCACGGATACTGGATGCTGCGCAGAGGACCTCCCAAGGATACTGAATGATAGGGATGGTTGGCAAGAGATTGTCATGGATATCTGTGCTACTAGTGCGACATGATGATGATGATATATAGATAATATTCTTATATGAACAGACACTGAAATATTAACAAAGTTATTCATAATGGAATATTGACTACCTACATATAAGCTTCTTTTTGTATTTGATTGAATTATAAAAGTGCAAATATTAAGGATGACAGTGATGTTGATAGCTTTTTTAATTTAGTGCGTCCTGGGATGCATGTATTTGATTTGAATGAGTCCTCAGGAAATTTGATGAGTCCCAACTAAAATTTCTTAATAAATTATAGTGTTTTTATTTATGAACAACTAGGATACCCCCGTGGAATAAATAAAGGGTTAGGTTCAAAGTTCCGTGATGGCTCCCGAATACGACAAGAAAGTTCCCGAGTTCGAAAAGAAGGTTCCCGAGTCCGACAAGAAATACCTGAAGAAGGCCGGAGGGTATATCGGCTGAAACGTTGTACAAATAACAATGAAGATGGGGACAATAGTCCGAATAACGCAGATAATACTAATCTTCAAGCCTCATCTCAAACATTCAGAGAAATGTACTTATCAGCATCTCTAGGATGAGGATATTAGTCTTTAGAACTCAAAAATATTAAAGTTTCATTTTAGTAATGCTGTAAGAATTTTTTTATGTTATTCTTTCACAAACCCGCCCTGTCGACTGGGGCGTTAGAATGCACCGACTGCACCTCTGCAGAGGGGTAAGACTCCCCCAATGGGGCCACCTGTTGGCCATGGGTGGCGACCCGTGATGCTTAAGGATAGAGCCCAGGTGGATGAGCCATTCATGACATGCAATACTCCACTTTGGCCCTATCTTGGGCTAGACGGGCGGTCGGAGAGGCCCCCTCCGATCAATTGGCTGGTCACATCAAGCCCTAGCACCTATATGATTTTCTCAACCCTATTGCCCTTATGGCAAGCCCCAACCCCTTTTTATCATATGGGTGCTAGAAGGCGGTGACTGCGGGTCTACATGTCCTGGGAATGACATTAAACTCTATCTGATGGTGAGGTTCCAGTTTTGGAGGTTTGGGGAATGTGGAGCACCCCTTCATCACCATTGCTCCCTGGTCCACTCTGACCCGGAGTGGTAGTACCTGTTAGGGTCCCATCTATGGGTTAAATAGAAAAATGTATTTATAAAAAAATTGTATTATCCATTAAGAATTGATTTATTTCAAAACTTTATCGGCACTAAATAACCCACTGAGGTTGATATGCCGTAAAACAAAGCAAACAAACAAACCTTTCACAAACACATTGATATTTGGAATAAAAATTACTATTTAAACAATGGGAGTAAGATGAGGAAGGTTTCCTTTGTAAAATGAAATTTTCAAACATCAACTAAAAAATTTCCATCCATTATTTTCATCATACAACGTGTGATAGCACATGCGATACCCTGCCCTCATCAGCTGCCAACTAGGAGTGATTACACAGTTTCGGTAGCTAAGGCAGGACTGCCACTTCCTAGCGCTACCAGGCAGCTTTCGCCACCGGACAGGGTATTAAAAAAAAGAAGATGAAATAATACAGAGAAGAAATTATAAGATCCGTTCATCGGAGAAGTTTTGTTATCAGTGCAGTTTGTTATTTAAAAACGCGTTTGTTTTTGGCTGTTGATTTGATTACGTGTTTGTTCTACATATTTGAACAATGTATGTTGTTATTTTGTGCTCAAATTTAAAGTCAATAAATTATCTCTAAAAAAGAGAGAGAGAGAAGCTCCTTTGTTTCCGCACTCCTTTTTTCCTTGACAATAGACTTATGAATCATCAATCAAACCAGCCAATTTTACAATCTTAAATTGTAACTTTATATCCTTAGCAATGAATTAGCTGTTTTTTTCTAACCTGAGTCTTATGGGAAACTCTTAAAAATAAATTAGGAAGTAAAATAACTTGCTCTGTGATTTGCATTAAAAAGAATGCAGTTTGTGTGACATTAAAAAGCTACTTTCCATGGACGTTTGTTTGTAGCATTTTTATATAAAAAAAAGAAATGGTTACTTCTTTCATTTGATTGATTTAACCCTTAGAACCCTGAGCATCCCATGATCCTCAGTCTCTCAACCCTGGGGGTCCTGGCTTGGAAATTAGGTGAAAATATAAGTAAGTAAAGTCATCGGGGCGGCCTAAAGTCGATATCAGCCAGTCAGCGAGGGAGTCTATCCCCTTTTTAATAGCGCTAGACCAAGGAGATTGTTTTTGGTATCTGAGGTGGAGCACCACACCTACCATCAGCTTCTTACTTTACCACACAGATCCCTGTGCTACTCATATGCTGAGTTGGCGAGGACGGGTATCGAACTAGGAACCTCTACCGACTGAGCTAACCCGGCCCCTTTACCTGCTGTTAGGTAACAGGTTACAAGATTCTTTAGACAATTTGAAATATGTTGAAAAATAACAGAAATATATATAAAACTAGACAAAACGTGACTCTAGCTCTAGGTAAATAATTGGAACTAAGGAAAAGTGAGATTGCAAAGGGAATTAAATTAAAAAATAAATGAATATTCAGAGAATTTAAGAATCAAAACCTTAACATCATTTTGTAAGATTTCTAAGAAAGGGAAAGTATGTCTTAATTTGAATTTATTGAGAGCCAAGATATTGAAGCTACTGGCTCACTGCTTTTGAAATTTGACATACAAATGCGTTTCACACACTCCAATCTCTCTCACTCTCTACTCTCACAGAGAAACTAACATATATAATCAGGAGGTAATCAAGATATACATAGACAGGGAGAAAGTGATAGGTAGAATGTGTAGTGAGAGATGAGTCAGTTTTTGATTTAATTGCAAATTACAACTCATTAGAAACAATTAAAATGGAATTTTTTTCAAACATAACTCAATCCTAGAACCAAGGAATAATTTAGTTTAATTTTCATGTCATTAAACTAAACAGTAAAAAAACCTTTAGGACACCAAGATTGATTTGCTCAGCTTTAGTATAATAATAGATGTAAAATTTTGTAGGCAATAGCAATGAAATAAAGTGGAGAGTCCATGACTTAAATTCCAGACACCTGAGTTTATGTACTTTTAAAACCAGTTAGCTCAGTTTGCCTAAGAATCACAAGGATACAGGTCCTTGACAACTCAGCGTATGAGTAGCACAGATTAAGTAATCTGATTTGTGCGGTAAAGCATCTGGGAGCTGATGGTAGGTGTAACACTCCACCTCAGCAAAAACAATATCCCTGGTCTAGTACTAGCAAAAAGGGGATAGACTCCCTTGCTGTTTGGCTGATACTGACAATAGGCCACTCTGCAGGCTTTACTTTTAGTTAGTGGTACAAATACCGGCTACCCTGGTTCAAAGTTGATCTCCAGTCTCCTAAAGTGAGTTTGATTAGGAAGAGTAAGTCATTGTGTCCTGATTACGCATTGATCACACAAGACTAACACACTCCTATATACTCAAACAAGAACAACAACCACAATGTGGAACATGTCAAACACTTATTCATGGAATGCAGTTTTTTTGCTCACATCAGAAACCATTACTTTAATGCAAACAATATGAAAAATCTATTGGAAAATGTCAACATGGAGGACATTCTCTCTTTTTTGAGGGAAATAAAATTATACCATAGAATATAGACATGAACCTAATCAATACCATACAACATGATCCTCAATGGTGCTAACACATTATTAAAACCAATTACTAAAAAGTATAAATATAAATACACAATATATACTACTTCCTAACCGTAAGGCCTGACATAACCCCAGACAGGTTGAATGATGTTGTGATAAAGAGATATTAATGAAATAAAATTGCTTTTCTCCTTTTACATTACTGAAGAAAAATAAATTCTATATTTTAATGAAAATATTGTCATTAAAATGTAGAATTATTTTGCTTTGCTTTGTAAACCTTTTTCCCTATCCTTGAAAACTAAATGTGCAGTATACCGTGCCATAGTTCTCTCAACCCACCTGTACGGTGTAGAAGCCTGGGCGATATACAAAGCAGATGCCCATAGACTACATGTCTACTACATGCGTCACTTGCGCAGTATATTAAATGTCAAGTGGTGGCAACATCTTTCAAACAGGACCATCCTGAAGAGAACTGGACTCTCTGGCATGCACAAAATACTTGTCCAACGCAATCTGAGATGGGCTGGCTACTTAAACAGACTTGGGGATGACAGACTACCAAAGCAGATTCTGTACTCTCAATTGAGAGAAGGATCATGTGGAATCGGTAGATCAAACATCAAGAGAAACATGGAGGACTTGAATATCCCCATAGGCAGTTGGCAAGATGCAACCAAAGACCGAATAAAATGGAGGAAAATGATTTGCGTGGTGTCATCATTGGATACGATGGACAGCAATTAATAATAATAATAATTAATAATACTCGTTTCTTCTAATTATTTCTCTTTTAACTCGAGTTACAACAATATCCAAGTTTATTTAATCATCTGTCACATATAAAGCAGAAAATGAGTGAAAAATAATGTAGTCCTCAATTATATCAACATGGCTGAAATAGACAGTTTCCCCTAGCCGAGAATAATAGACCAGTAAAAATTGTGGGGTTGTATTTTCTATCAATGTTTGAAGGGCTAGCTCCTGGTTTGTGTGACAGGTAATGTGAAGAAATAAAGGTATGTGTGGACATAAGAAAATGTCTTTGCATTTATTTTTCGCATTTGGATATTGTTGTAACTTAAGTACCAGAGTTAACTGAGAAATAATAGGAAGCAACAACGAGTATTAAGGATAGGGAAAAAGGTTTATAAAGCAAATATAGAAGGTGGATAGAGTAATTAGCAATTGCTAGGTTGAATTAACAAGTTCTATGAAATCTCGTTTTTCTCTTCTGAGGTTTTGTCGGACATTATTTATAGGGAAAAAAAAACAAACAAACAGATGATTCCATTCTCATTATTTAGGTACTATATGGCAGATATATCTGTTTTCTTTCCTTCAGGTCTGTAATAATGAAACTAATCAACCTGGCATTGTTGTGATGACCTGCCTTCACATAGGCTATGCCTACATCACCCATCATCATTTACTAGAGGGCACAGAACCCCCAATATGCACTACATGCCAAGAGAGATTTACAGAGAAACATATACTACTAGAGTGTGTAGACTTTGATCTAGTGCAAACAAAATACTACCAAGCAAGTAATTTGAAAAAACTTTTCACGAAAATAAGACCATCCAAGATTTTACATTTCCTAAAAGAAATGGGGTTGTACTAAAAAATATGAGTAATTGAACTATAGTTAAAATCTATACATATATACATTTTTTTCTACCAAACTACCACTATGAATCCAAAACTTAGTTGGCATTAAATGACCCACCAAGGTTGATATGCTGTAAAACAAAACAAACCAAACCAAAACCAAGCCTCTCTTTCTGCAGCCCACTGTTTTATCACTTCAGCCAGACCTGCAAATGCCATCATGTAATGTGTAAATCTATAATAGAATTCAAGTTTTATAAAATTGATCAATTTTACTTTGCTTATTGATTACCCCCCCTCCCCCGTTCAAGTCTGCTAATAATTCCTACGGTCGAACTGTGCATGTCATTAAATGAAACTATCAATAGATATAAATTATTTGAAAAGTGCCCTGTATTCAATCACAAAGCCAATTCCTGTTCTGATATAAAAAGCTAAAATAAACCCTTGGGCATTTTTTTGAGTTTAACAAAACAGTTCATGTAATTCTGATTTCTATTCAACTTCAATTTGGATCTGCTTTTGTGAAGCAGTTGCTAAGTCACTGGTAAATTTAATGATCAACATTTCATGCAAATCTTCGTTTGATTGGAAATGTTAATTCAGTAATTGCTGCTTGTTTGCCTTTCTGGATCCTTGGATCTTCAATTAATCACCTCCATTTTTTATTCCAGGCTTCTTTCTTTCTTTCTTTCTTTTTTTTTTTTCTTTTTTTTACAATACAGGATAGCTATGTTTTTTTCCCCTCTTAGCTGCTTAGCCATTTTAATATTTTAGTTCTTCTTGGCTACAAGGGCTGTATTTATTTTCCTAACCTGCGTCCTGTCATGATGTAGTGTAGGGGTTCCCGACCAGGGGTGCTTGCCCCTGGGGATACGAGCATCATTCCAGGAGATGCGAGTAGTTTCTGTTCAAATTTAGATTAAATTTTTTCTTTTGTAATTAATATTATATTTTCATTTCTTTATTTCAGATTATTATCATCAACTCCAAGAACATATTACATATTATATTAGATTTAGAGAGTGAAATATATATGATCTTTTCATAAACTGTAGTATGGATTCACATTCTATATTTTTTGAACAAAAGTATAAATTGTAGGGGTGTGAGGTCAGAGCAAAACTCTTTTAAGGGTGCGGGAATAGAAAAAGGTTGGGAACCACTGGTGTAGTAGATAGCAAGCTAGTTTTACAGATTCATTACTACTGAAAAGCGAGTTCAATCCTTGCTGGATGCTCCATATTTGTTACCTTGTGTCAAATCCTACTCAAATAAATAATTTTTTAATTTAAAAATTTTATTTACCTCACCTCCCATTAGGCTGGAGTAACCCAAGGTTTTTATTTTTTTTTTTTACATAGGGAGTCACGCAAAAACAGGAGCTCATGTGATAGCCTGTGCAAAAAATGCACCCTCCCACTGCCATTCCCTTTTTGGGGCGACTCAGGAACCGGACAATAAACTTGGCCCTGGCACTTTTAGGTAAGGGGCAGGTGCTGGCTGAGGGATGACCCCTGGGATCACACGATTTATTTTACCTCACTCACTAGATTAGAGGCTGAGGTTCATAATCCATGTGCAAGTGTTGTATAGCCATCTTCTTCTTTGTGAAGAATAAACACAAAGACATTTTCTTGTAGGCACACATTTCTTTCCTTCGTCTTTAGACATCTTACTTATCACCAGTTCTGCAAACTTGGAACTAACCCTTGGAAAATTGATAGAAAATATGACCCTACAATTTTTACTGGTCTGTGACTCTTGACTCACTCAGGCTAACTAATTAGAAAGTTAACATCTAGAATTTCTAGTCACATGACTTTAAAATCCTCCAATGAGAGCCAAGCTCTTGGCTGCTTTTGGTTTATCATTTTGGTTTGTTTTAATTCTTAATAATTCATTCTAGAAATTGTGACAATTAAAAAACAGAGATACTGATAGGTACGTGTCCTGCATCCCTGATGCACAAAAATCTAAAAGGACGCAGTAAAATCGTATCCATACATCCCAGTGTTTTTCTTTTTTCTTCCCTTTCCATTTCAAGCTAACTGTAAATACATTTCAATTGTTTCTTAGAAATGAAATACATAGGAATGGTTACAAGGTTGGAGTTAGGTGGTTTTAGTTGGGACCCATAAATTTTTCCAGGGACTCCTTTAAAGCAAATATGTTCATCCCAGGACGCACTAAATCAAAATGCTATCAGCATCACTGAAAAAGAATTATTTCTTTTCATTCTATCAAGCATTATTTAATGAAACATTCTTATTAAAAAAAAAAATAGGATTTTTTCTGTCAAGGTTTGGTTTAAGTGAGTTTGTTGTTTACATTGAAAAAAAAAAACAAACAAAAAAAACAAGAGCACCATGGTGTAATGGTTATCATCATAGTAAATGGACATGGTGACATGAGTTCAAATCATGGACAAAGCTGGTTACATTTCACATAGCTCTAATACATTTGGGAAAGGTATGCATCCAACTGTTCATCTATGGGTAAAACAGCAGGACAGACTGGGATTTTTAATCTTGGTATGGTAACCAGTCTAGGAGAAGTAAAACTTTAAATTCAAACTTTGTGTAAGAACTGACCTTGTGTCATATCCTGCTCATGTGAGGGGTTAGTAAATACATACAATGAAAACACTTTTAATTAATAAAATTATTTTTTTTGGACACATAACGCTTAACACTTGTACCCAGCTATGGTTACTGAAATGAGAACAGTATACCCCCATGAATAAAGGGTTGGGTTCAAAGTTCTGTGATGGCTCCCAATTATGACAAGAAGGTTCCGGAGTTCAAAAAGAAGGTTCTTGAGTCCTACAAGAAATACCTGAAGTAGGCCGGGGGGCACATCAACCATAACATTGTTTGTACAGATAACAATAAAGATGGGGGCAATAGTTTGAATAATCCAAATTATCAAGCCTCATCTAAAAAAATCAGAGAAATAGTACAGTTGAATTAAAACTGTTGTATGTTGAAAGTTCAGTTAAGAATTGTTTTTATAAGAATGATTAATTAAAACTTGTGAATAATAAAAAATATGTGGCAATCTGTTGATTCAAGTAATCAATAAGTGTGTGTTAGGTTTATAGAAAATAAAATAACTTTTTATTTTTTATTAAAAGATTTATGGGTAAAAGCAAAACAAAATTTTGTTGTATCATTAATTTAGTAATTATATACTGGAGTCTTTTTTTGTTTATTTTTTTTGTTAATGCTGAAGAATGGTATGTATGTTGGAAGAAAACACAGGTCTATTTTTTTTTATTCCGAATAATCCAAATTATCAAGTCTCATCTCAAAAATTCAGTTAATTTGTTACTTTAAAAAAAAATTTTTTTTCCTTCAAAGATTCAGTTAAAAGTGGGAGTATACCCCAGTGTGCCCAACAGGCAAAGTACAACTTACAACCAAACATATCCTTCTAAATTGTAACAGCCTTAAACATATCTGCACTAATTACTATCAAGCAAGAAACCTGAGGGACATCTTTAAGAATACAAACCCTGAAAACATTTAAATTTTCTAAAAAAAAAATTTAAAAAAAAAAAAAAAAAATCAACCTTTTCAACAAGATATAATAAAACATAACCGAATATCTCCATAGAACCACTACTTTAAAGACTGAAATCCAAAATAACCTTTTTGGCATTAAATGACCCACAGAGGTTGATATGCCATTAAACAAAACTCAAACTCAAAGATTCAGTTTATAATGTAACTATTACACTAAAGTGAACTCTTTACTTTCTGTTTGCTATCTGAAACTTTTATTTTAAAGTGTTTGGTTACTATCTTTATTGCCACCTTCTTTTTGTTCAAGCTTATAATAAATCGATACTTTTACTTAATTTTTGATGTGTTCTGGGTATGATGTTAAACTGTATCTAATGGTGAAGTTCAAATTTTGGAGCTCTGGGGTGAATGAAGTACCCCTTCTTTGCCATTACTCCCAGGTCCACACCTGGAGTGGTAATACCTGTCAGGGTCTCATCTTTGGGTTGAATAGAAAAAATTGTGTTTAAAAAAAATTGAGTTTAAATGAGAAATACCCTAATTACCACTAAATAGCGAGTTTTAACCTCACTAGATGCCCCCATACTTGTGATCTTTTGTCACATTCTACCAGTGGTGAATGGGTTGGGTGTCCTGGGTATGAAGTTAAACTGCATGTAATGGTAAAGTTCCAATTTTGGATCTCTGGGGTGTGTGGAGTACTCCTTCTTTGCCATTACTTCCAGGTCCATTCTGACTGGGAGTGGTAGTACCCGTTAGGGTCCCATCTATGGGTTAAAATAGAAAAAAATGAGTCAAGAAAAATGTGTTTTAAAAAAATTGAGTTTAAAAAAATGTTCAGTACCCATCAAGAATCAATGAATCAAAATGTCTTCGGCATAAAATAACCCATCAAAGGTTGACATGCTGTAAAATCCAACCAACCAACCATTAATTTTTCATTTTTTTAATAACTGTAAGTAAAGTCAGCAGGACAGCCTAATGTCGGTATCAGCCAGAGAGCAAGGGAATCTATCTTCTTTTCCGAAGCACCAGACCAAGGAGATTATTTTAGCGTCTGAGTTGGAGTGCCACACCTACCATCAGCTCCTCACTTTACCACTCAGATCCCTGTGCTACTGATATGCTGAGTTGGTGAGGGCCAGTATCAAACCCGGAACCTTGTGATTCCTATGCAGACTCTCTACCAACTAATCTAAACCTGCCCTTATTAATAACTGTACATAAGATAAAGAATAAGCACCGAAAGAATCTTTATTTTACAGCCTAATTTACATAAGGTAGATGGAAAGTAAGGGCTTCATTGAAGTTATAATCTAAACTGGGTTATTTCCTATGAGTCTAACATAAACAAAGGGGAACCACTCTTGAGTGATAAATTATTTATTCATTGATCTACTAGGAAAAAAGAAAATTGCGTGGGCGAGCAATTGTCAGTTACCAAGTAACCTAGATATATATGCTCTATCAATGGTATTGAGCACTCTTTACTCAAATATACCAAACTATATTATCTCTCTCTCTCTCTCTCTCTATCTATCTCTCTATCTGTATATATATATATATATATATATATATATATATATATATATATAATCTCAAATAAGGTCTCTCAAATAATTTCAAAAAAATTCTTTTTTCAGACACTTCAAAATTCTCTGTATTTTGACCGTTTTAACTTCAAATATCAAACATTTTACTCTGATGAAAGCTGTTATTCTTTGTATGCTTAAATATTTTATAATTTTCTATTATTATTTTATTTTATATTTAAAATAATAATAAATAGAATACATGTGTACATGAACAAACTTCTGGCCGAAACATGTGTTAGTAAACTCATATTAAATCAATTTTATCCATTCAACATTTTCTTTGCTTTATTTATTTATCCTTTTAACATATTGTCAGATTCATTTCCATTTTCCACTTGCATATATATATATATATATATATATATATGAGAGAGAGAGAGAGATAATAGTTTGGTATATTTATGAGTAAAGAGTGCTCAATATTATATATATGTAAGGTATCCAAATGACTGGGAGTAAGGGATGATTCCACCTGGGATCCTCAAAATCTTACCGTATAAACATACTGTAGATGCAAACATATTCATACGAGGATTTTTATAAATCCCTAAAGAGAGCTCAATATATAATAATCAGTAAATTAGTTAATTAAATACAGAGCAATATTTATGTTACATAATCATTAGATACCTAATGATTATGACAATAGTGTAGAAATCATATTAGTGCAGCTGATGGCCGTGAGAGTGAGTGACAGCGTTTGACCTCACTCTGACCTTGCGTTCTGGGGATGATTGTGAGAATCGGAAGGCAATAGAAAGCCCCCTTCCGGTTTAAGGAGAAAGCAACTCAGCAGTTAGAGTTAGAACTTAGAAGCGAAGCTAACAAGATGTGAGTCTCACTGCGTGATTTTCTGGTCTGGGGTTCTACGAATAAAGTAACATCATCGTAAATCGAAGTCTTGTAGTTATTACTAAAAGCTAACAATGACACAGGGCTTCTGATAAGAAATGATCCCCAACAGAAACCAGACACGGAATCCTCAATAGAAGACCAGACGAGACCTTAGAAGATATACCAGACTAAGATAGATGATAGACGATCACAAAGCAAAGACGGCCAGAGAAGAATAGACGACAGAGTAAGAAGTAAGAGAAGTATATAACATATAGATATTTAGTGCCGTCAAAGAAAAGGCACTACGTAATATATATCTATTTGGTACCGTGACGCCGCCGCTACGTTACATTTAACTTTCAAAGAAAGAAAAATTTTTTAAAGCCTTTTGAGCTTTTGGTTGAAATAAATTTATTACAGAATGACTGTTTAAGTTTTTTCTTTCTTTGAAAGTTATATATATAAATAAATAAATTTTTCTTTATCATTAACATTAATTTAGAAAGGTTTAAAATTTCATATAGCATAGGGCCTCAGTAGGTGAAAGTTTGTCTCTACCATAGAATGGTGTGTATTTATAAAATTGTGAAAATATTTCAAGAAATTATGACCTTAATTAGTCAAAGCAAAAATATCACTTATTTTATTTAAAACTGAATATTCATAGATGTACTTACTACTAGTAACTAGAAATATGAATTTGCAGTCCTATTATTAATTGGATGATATAAATTTTCAAGACACCCTTCCAGTGTCTGCAATGATCCTCTGTTGTCTTTGGAAACCCAGTTTTTAAAAACCATTGATTTAGATTGCACCAAGATTGCATCCAATATGATATCAAAATAGAGATCTCGTGGGCAGTAATTTTCAGGTTTTATGTATTATAATTAATTGCAACCGGACTGATTGGGATACTGAGACCTTCAGACCAGCAAATTAATGATGTGGCCCATCATTTCTTATATATTCAGTAATGAGATTAGTATTTATAAATATTCATAAAGCACATATATACATAAATGTGTGTGTGTGTTTTTGACTGAGATAAATATACTGAGTATAATTTCTAATTTAGAGTTGAATATATATATATATATATATATATATATATATATATATATATATATGAGGTTAAGTAAACAAACAAATGTGATTATTTTTATATGGCTTTAAGCCGACAATTTTTGCAGGATATGTGCTTAATTGAAGTCATACCTAATTTTGAAAATTAATTGGTTAATAATTAATGAATTTAGGCGGGCATATATGTTCAAATGTAAGGCTAAACAAATCGAGAAAATGTCAATCCCTGAATGTACATTTCACCTATTAGGTCTTATCATGTCTATAACCTTGCTGATGAGACTTCAATTAAGCACATATCCCCCAGAAAAAAAAAAAAAATAATATATATATATATATATATATATATATATATATACCAACCCCTCCTCACGAGCAGGATGTGGCACAAGGTCAATTTCTTAAGTGGAGTTTAACAGGTTTGTATTCAGTTTTCCTTCTCCTAGACTGGTTGCGTAACCGAGGCTGAAAAGCTCAGTCTGCCCTACTATTTATCCATAGCTGGAGGAAGTATAGTTGGATTCATACCTTTCCCAAGGGTATTAGTGCTATATAAAATGCAGACAGCTTTGTCCAGGATTTGAACTCGGGTTGACGAGTTTATTTCTTACGGCTCCAACCATTATGCCATGTGCCTCCATTTAGAGTTGAATATAGGTTGGTCAGATAAGATTTTCTTGATATACATCATGATGAACACCTAATGCTATTTTTCAAATCCTCAGATTGGCCTATTTTGTTAAAAGTAAAAATTATCTTTAAATGATTTATTGAATGATAGACTGAAAATAAAATAACAACCCATTTGAAAAACACCAGATACAATATATTCTTAATGGGTTTTATATTGTTAGAATTACTCATAAAACTAACCTAAATAACACATTTTTAGCAATTATTGATATCATCAGATTACTGAGGTAACATGTTGCTAGTAATAGTAGTAGTAGCATAAACTTCATTTCATAGGTAAAATCTGCGAATGCATATATATCTCTGTGTGTGGAAGAAACGTAAAACAAACACGGGATGTTACAATGGATGGAAATTTATTAATCGTCGAATCTCACCATCAGATAGAAATTAACGTCATTCGCAGGACATGAAGACCCTCAGCCACCGCCTCCTAGCGCCCATATAAGAAGGGTTGGGGCTTGCTATAAGGGCAATAGGATTGGCACAATCATATGGGTGCTAGGACTTGACATGACCAGCCAATTGGTCAGAGCAGGTCTCTACGGGTTTAAGTGGAGTGTTGTATGTTATGGACTGCTCATCCACCAAATTGAACTATTTTGCAATAGGTTGTTAGTAAAAACTTTCAAACGCTGTAATAAATTATCAATACTGTGGTATACCTACAGGTCCTGCTAGTTCGGTATTATTGCTATAGTCATTATTTCATGTTCTTTAATTAGATCTCTAGTAGATTTTTAGATAATTTTTCTCGTTCATTATATTTCATTCAAATCTACAACTGATTTTTTTCTCATCTCCCTCAATCTGATACAAGAAAGCACTGTTCAACCAAAGGGACCGAGGGACTGTTTGTTCCCCCTCGATCTCTGCGAATGAACGCTAGGTTTTCATCAGCTGCCCAATGAAATGCTGTATGACATGATCCTTAATCGGATGACCAACTAGAAGTGTTTAGGTCTACAATTTTCTATGAAATTGAGATTACGAGACTGTTTTAACCAGTGAAAGGAAACCCAGATGGACAATGAGAAAATTCCTTACCACTGAAAAAAAAAAAAAACTACAGCCCTAAGGGACAGGGCGTTGATTCACACAGGTTAGGATTTAAAATATGGGATGTATTATCTGTCGCACCCCATACAAAACAAACGATTATGTATTATCAAATTCATAAAAAAAGTATTTTCTAACTATTTAGTAACTAGTCAAGTAGAAAAAAGATTTATGTAGTGTTGATGTTTTGAATGCATTGAGTTTGGAAAACATGTAGAAAACTTAATGTATTCAAAACATCCACCATCTTTTTAACTATATAAATCTTTTTTCTTTTTGACTAATTTTATATTGCCCGGAAGAAGGTTTTTTTTAAAACCGAAATGTTCAAACATCGACTAATAAATTTCCATCCATATAACATCCTGTGTTTGTTCTACATTTCTTCCAAATACTGTCGGATATTTATTTCCTCATTTTACTCCCATATCCCTGTATTTGCACCTTTTGTATAAATTATATCATCTTTTAGCTCAATGGTTAGAACAACACTCTGATGGCTTCAAGGCTTGTAATTTTAGAAGAAAAAATCTTACTCCATTTTCTACAGAAAGCAATAATAACAAAAGAACCTTTTCCCCTGCAATTAGTTGTGTGCTTATGGAATCTGAAATGGAAATAGATAATATCAATATCTTTTTTCTCTCTCTCTCTCTCTCTCTCTGGATAAATTGCAAATTCCTTTTGCTTCTTGTATCAAAGAAGCTTTTGTAAATCTTTTGACAATATTACGAGGGTGAGTCAAAAAGTGTGTGTGTGTGTGTGTATGTATATATATATATATATATATATATATATATATACCACATGAGAGGCAAAAAGTAATGCCGTTTTCTTTATTTCATTTTTTTATAAGACTAAGGTCTACATTGAGACCCTAATGAAGCTCGGAGCAAGAATCCAGTGAATAAGATCCAACTTGCCAATCGATAATGTCCTCCTTCTGCAGGACATTACTTGACCACACACAAGCATTAGGACAAGGGAGAAAATCGCCTCATTCGAGTGGACAACTTTACCGTATCCTGCATACTCACCAGATTTAGTGCCTTCAGACTATCATCTCTTTGGCCCCATGAAAGAGGGTTTGAGAAGCAAACATTATTCCATTGACGATGAAGTGAAATCTGTAGTGAAGAAGTAGCTCAAAGAACAGTCAACAGAATTTTATGGAGCAGGATACATGCTCTCATTCGAAGGTGAAACATTTCTATTGAGAGAAATGGTGACTGTGGAGGAGTAGGGAAGTGATCCACAGAGGACCAGCTTTATTTTGATGTATGATATATGTTCCTGTGTTGGTAATTATACCCTGTCCTAAACAAAATGGCATTACTTTTTGACTAACCCTTGTATTTATATATGAATGATATAATAACATCATTTTTTTATACCCTTTTCTTAGAAACATTATAATAGTAAACAGACATCTGCTGTTATCAGTTGTTATATATATGTATTTTTTTATTTTTAGGTTTACCAAAAACCTATCCCCTGACAAGATCAGCCTTAGTGCTCTTCGAGGGGAAGGGGAATTAGCCAATTTGGAACTGGATGAGACAGTGTTGATGGACATCTTGGAACTTCCTACTTGGTTGAGATTATCCAAGGCCATATGCAACAGAGTAGGAATAAAGGTGAGTGCTGATTTCTTTTCTATTTTTCAGTTGAGGTGATCCTCCGGATGTATGTCCGGAATATTCAATTGTCATCTATACATATATAAAGGGCAGTTTGTGCATATGTATGTCCGGATGAAACTACAAAAATAAAACAATTAATAACAAAGTAAATATATATATATATACACATTAAATATCACTAGTTCTTGCTTTTTGTGCCAAAAATTATGAAGATTTGATTTATATTTGAAGATATTTAAGAATTAAAATATACATAGAAATAGCATTGAAATTCTACTTAAAATGTCCAGTATTTGTAAATCTCAAAAGTAAAACAAATCAATACACCAGGGTTTCCCCCACCACCCCTATACCCAGGAAATGCTGGGTAGCCACTTCTAGTATTGCATATGTCTTCTTTCTTTAAGACAGATTATTGCATGTTTTATGTACACCCATATATTTATTGTTTGAGTTGTTAATTCTTACCAAATGTTCAGTGTTAGTGAATCCATGGAAGTACTAATGCATTTATAAGAACCTAGTGTTGGTTATATACCAATACCCACCATTCTTATAAGAGGAAAACAGTGGACTGATAAATGTCTTTCTGTTACATAATCTATGCTGTTGCATAAGATTATTGTCAATCCCCTGTATTTCTAAAATATGTGAAGTTACGTGGGACCTGGTTGGGTCCTCAGTTTCAGTTTGGACGTCGGGCAGAGATGTACTGCCTTAACTGGAACTCACTGCATACGCGCGCTATGTTAGTCAGATGTTTAGTTACATGAAATGTTTAGTTAAGTAAATAAAAGCTTAAGAAAATAACCTGGTTTTGTGATTAATGAATGTCTTGTTAACATGACTGATCTAGAAGAAGAAATGAGTTAAGTGCGACCGACCACCAAGACGAAGTCCAGATGTTAGAAGAGACGCTAAAAGAAACTGACCTAGAAGAACTTAAGATATCAAAGACGCCAGAAGAAGAATAGAAGAAAGTAAAGAAGAGTATACAACATTTCCATGACACCTTCCAGGGAGAAGCTGCTATTAGTACATCCCAGTTTTAGTAAATCCTACCCAGGTTATCATTAGTTACATATTTTTCACCAGTGCCAATATTATAGCACAATAAACTCATGAATTTGAGTGCTGGTTTTTTAAGTAGGCATTATTCTGCCTTCTCTTGTCTGCGAAGATCAGACACAGTAAGCTTAACCAAGCTATCGGTTGAAGAACATTGTTAGAATCTTTTGGGCCATGGTGGATCCCTTAAGCAAGAGCGCTTATCCAGTGGAATTGGATCCTTGATAAAGAGTCCTGGGTATTAGTAAAGATCTGGTAATCCTGTAAGTCCGTCCTGAGTGTTGATAAGATCTGGTAATCCTGTAAGTCTGTCCTCAATGAGTGCAGTTAGAATTATGACCAATGTGGGGGGGGGAGTTAAGTATTGTATCAGCCACGCAGTATTGCTAGTGATTGGCTGCAAGAATAACTTACATGACCTTGGCTAGTCTATCAATCCAGGTGGGGGATTAGAGCACACCTTATATACAAAATAAGGGCAGACTGGGTTCTTTAACCATGGCTAGGTAACCAGTCTAGGAGAAGGAAAACTCTGAATTCAAACCTGTTAAACTCCGCTTAAGAAATTGACCTTGTGTCGTATCCTGCTCATGCAGAGGAGTTGGTAAATATATATATATATACAAAATAAATCCAACTAACATCAAACAATTAATTGAAATAACAAAAAAGGGAAAACTGAAAACATAAATGTTATATATTGAACATAAATACAAACAATTAAACAAGATGACAAAAAAAGAGGAAAAGTTCAAAGTCCTTAACAGACCTCAGATAGAAAAGTATTGAGTGGATGAGGGTGATCGAAGAGTGGTGAAGAGATACGTCTGGTGGGGTTGAAAGTAGGTATGTGTTGATTGTCACATAAGCCTCTGGTGTCATGCTAAGGTCGGACACAGAGGTAGGAAGGAATTGGTTTCAGAGAGGAGTCAATGAATGTATGTATGTATGTAGGCAGAAAAGGCATACACTTACTTAGATTTTTTTGTGTAAGATAACCGTCTTTTCAAGTGTTCACTGTAGTAGTGTGTGATTAATTAAGGCTAAACAAACATCCAACATGAAAACAAATACCCATGTAGCTATCACTGTGCTCTTTATATTGATATTTTGTGTCTGTTTTAGTACCATCTGTTGTAATGAAATTTTATCTATTCTCTTAGATATATTTCTAAAACTTGATATGTTGTATACCCTTCATTACTTCTTTACTTCTTACTTGCTTGTATATCTTGGACATCTATTCTTCTGGCCGGCTTTGCTTCTTCTATCATCTTAGTCTGGTCTCTTCTAAGGTCTGGACTTTCTTGGGGACTTCAGGTCTGGTTTCTGTTAGGGATTTCTCCTTATCAGAAGCCCTGTGTCATTGTTAGTTTTTAGGTAATAAACACAAGACTTCGATTTACTTTGATGTTACTTTATTCTCAATCCCCAACCCAGACATCTGCGCAGAGTGAGACTTACATCTTACGAGCTCGGCTCCTACTTGCTAACTGACTGACTTACTATCCTTAAACCGGAAAACAGGGTCTTCTATGCCTTTCAGTTCTCACGATTTATCCCCGGAAGGCAAGGTGAGAGTGAGGTCAAGCCTTATCACTCATCCTTCAAGGCAGTGGGCTGTAGCTTATAACAGCCATTTTGATTTCTACATTATTGCCATAAATATTAGGTATCTAATAATTATGTAACAGATATTCTTTCTAGTTTTGTCCATACTGAAGCTGAATTTTAAAGAGTCCAATTTTCAATTGCTTAATTAGATTTGACTTTTTATGGTTTAGTTAAATATTTAACTGTCCTGTTTGCTGCAGACTGCTGACTGCACCTCTGCAGAGGAGTAAGACCCCCCCCACCACCACCACCATCAATGAGGCCACCTGGAATAATGTTTACCTCAGACTATCATCTCTTCAGCCCCATGAAAGAGGGTTTGAGAGGCAAACATTAATCCAGTGACGAGGAAGTGAAATCTGTAGCGAAGAAGTGGCTCAAAGAACAGTCAACAGAATTTTATGGGGCAGGGATACATGCTCTCATTCAAAGGTGGAACATTGCTATTGAGAGAAACAGTGACTATGTGGAAAAGTAGGGATGTGATCCACAGAGGACCAGCTTCATTTTGATGTATGATACATATTTCTGTGTTGGTAATTATACCTGTCCTAAACAAAATGGCATTACTTTTTGTCTCACCCAGTAACTATATGGTTGTCCTGATTATATTCTTCATATTGCTCTTATAAAAAACATCCACTGTTTTTTATCATATAGATGCTAGAAAGTAGTGGCTGAGGTCAATCACCAGTATTTATTAATACACATGAAGGTAATCAAAATTATTTCTAACAATTAATACACATTTCATATAAATAAGTCATACATACATACATATATATAATATATATATATTATATATATATATATATATATATATATATATAGGCGCGTGGTATAATGATTAAAGTTGTAGGAAATGGACTCGTTGACCTGAGTTTAAATCCTCAATGAGGCTGTTTGAATTTCACATAGCACTAATACCCTTGGAAAATATATGAATTCATATATTCTCCCTCCAGCTATGGATAAATAGTAGGGCAGACTGGGTTCTTTAACCTTGGATAGGTAACCAGTCTATGATAAGGAAAACTCTGAATTCAAACCTGTTAAACTCCGCTTAAGAAATTGACATTGTGTCACATCCTGCTCATTGTGGGGGGTTGGTAAATATATATATATATTATATAATGTAAGTAAAAATATGGCTATTTCAGCTGACAATAGCCATATTT
Organism: Doryteuthis pealeii; assembly: GCA_023376005.1. Classification (NCBI taxonomy): domain Eukaryota; kingdom Metazoa; phylum Mollusca; class Cephalopoda; order Myopsida; family Loliginidae; genus Doryteuthis; species Doryteuthis pealeii. Next base: position 98,004,432 of record CM042154.1, read on the forward strand.
GTTTACGTTCACGTAAGTTCGTGCGAAGTCTCTTAAGAGGAATATGAGTACTACTACTACCTAAACAAAGCGATGAAAAACTGCGAGGTTCTGTTTGGTGTAGAGGTAAGAGGCTTGCTTTGTCGATCCGACATACAGGTTTCGAATCACACACGAGGCGATCTTCGTATCTATAGCTCTGCTGATGAGGCCTAATAGGCCGAAATGTACATACAGATTGATTTTTCTCGATTTGTTTAGCCTTACATTTAAGTAGTTAAATCCCGCCTAATTAATCATTAATGAATTAACTTTCCAAAAAATTAGGTCTGACTTCAATTAAGCACATATTCTCCCATATATATATGTGTGTGTGTGTGTGTGTGCATGTATTGAGTACTTTAGTATATTTAACTTAGGCCACTTTTGCAGTATTTTTTTTCTATTGGGCATTCTAATAGTATCATCTGATTATTTTCCGGAGGTGCATATGATTTGGTCTTTTATTTTTTTATGAATTTTTTTTCTTGCAGCGAAAGTTTGTATTGTGTAATTACAGACTATAAAACCGGGAGTTTTTTTATACTGTCGGAGTAAAAATTAAAAATAAAAATATATATATAAAGATTTTACATTAAATAACCCACAAGGGTTGATATTAAATTAAACCAAACAACTAATTAAATATTTAAGACTGACAAAAATAAGATTGACACACTTTACTCAAGATATAAAAAAATCTAAGCTAGATTACAATAAATGTTCTTCTCACACAGATCAATAAATGCACAGATTTCAAAATAAATAATCAATCAACAATAGGCAGACCCCACGCCAGAATTGTCTTTCAGGGTGTTGCACTTCCATCTTCTGTCAGTATATCTTTATAAAATAAAGTCTGTAGATTGGCCTATTATTAGTATCAGCCAAACAGTGAGGGAGTCTATTTCCTTTTTTGCTAGTGTCAGACCAGGGAGATTGTTTTTTTTTTTTAGTGAGCTGGAGCGTCACACTTTTTGTGATCTCCCAGATGCTTTACTGCACGGATCAGATTATCATAAGTTATGTTAGTCCTGTGCCAAGTTAGCAAGGGCAGGTATCAAACCTGGAACCCTGCAATTCCTAAGTGGTTGCTCTACTAACTGAGCTAATCTTATACTAATTAAGAATACTTAGAAACTCTTCATCTTTAAGAAGAAAAAAAGAAAAAAACTATGGAAAAGGTAAGCCATATTTTTGTTGTGATAAACATCTTCAATACTTTTTCATACCAATTAATTTCTCTCTGTTGAAAAAGGTCAACCTCTTTGTCATTTATCTGATTATCATTATATTGTTACATAATCTATGTGGTTGCATACGATTATTGTCAATCCCCTGTATTTCTAAAGGGATGGCCCTTTTCATATCACGGGCGGGACTTTCCATGGAATATTACAGAAAGCCCGTGAAATACGTGAAGTCACGTGGGACCTGGTTGGGTCTTCAGTTTCAGTTTGGATGTCAGGCAGAGAAGATGTACTGCCTTAACTGGAACACACCTGCATACGCGCGCTATGTTTAGTTACATGAAATGTTTATTTAAGTAAATAAAAGCTTACGAAAATAACACGGTTTTGTGGTTGGTGAATGTCTTGGTAACAAGACTGATCTAGAAGAAGAAATGAGTTAAGTGCGACCGACCACCAAGACGAAGTCCAGATGCTAGAAGCAGACGCAAGATAGAAAAGACGTCAGAAGAAGAATATTTGTAGAAAGAAGTAAAGAGGTATACAACAATATTATATTATAATGATCATATGTTTATATGATTAAGATATTATATTCATTATAACTAGCAAATATATGCACCATCCAGGTGCAAGTACTCAAGTTTTAATGTGATAAAATATCATATTAAATTAGAAAGGCTAATGAAACTAAATAAGAATGCCGATAAAAAGATTTGAAACAGAGGAGGATAGAATTGAAAAATAGAACAACTTAAACTTACTCTTCCATCACTCAATTTTCCTTCCTATGTAGTTAAAATAGGAAGTAAAGAATAAAATTACAGTTATTTCTTCTTGTTAATGGATTTCTTTTAAAATTTAACCCAGAGATTTTTGCTCATATTCATTAAGGTAAGACCAAATAATTAGAAATTAATAATACCAAATACACATTTATTAAAATCAAATTTTTAATATCAATATGCAAATTAGCCTTCCCGTTCACACTGTAAACTGCTATTTTGTATATATATAAATACAATTGCATTTTATTAGTATGTAGATAAGGCTAAAAAACAATTATTCAATAATGAAGCTTAAATAAAATCATGGAGAATGTGATGTAAATAACTAAGGGAATTGTGACTTCGGTAGTGCTATATTTTCGGTTACAGACAAACACACAATCTCCATTAAAATAAGATTATACGTTTACATCATTATATCATTATAATGTTTTAGCTCAGTCGGTAGAGCGTTCGGCTAGAAACCACAAGGTTCCTAGTTCGATACCGGCCCTCGCCAACTCAGTGTATGAGTTGCACAAGGATCTGTGCAGTAAAGTAAAGAGCTGATAGTAGGTGTGGCACTCCACCTCAGATGCAAAAGAATCACCTTGGTCTAGTGCTATTGAAAAGGGGATAGACTCCCTCGCTGATTGGCTGATACCGACTTTAGGCCACCCAGACAATTTACTTTAAAAAAATTTTTTTTTTACTTATTATTATTTACTCCTTTTGAGTTTTCACATCAGTGTTAGCTGATGGTCTTTCACTGGAGTCTGAGTGACAGCAAGTCTCCTCAGGTCTCCAGGGCTCTTCTGAGTATTCTGGCAGATTGCAGCAGTGCAGTGTTCTGAATGGTTTCAATCCTTCCTCTGATATTCCAAACTTTCCAAGCCCTTTTCTAATCCTTTTGGGACTGTTCCAAGTGCACCAACTACAATTGGTATCACTTTCACTATTATTATTATTATTATAATGATTTTCTGTTAATCTAACTTCCTATTTTATTATTCCATACTAATATTTTTCATTGATGATATCATTTTGAATAGACAGTGTCCAATGGCTCACCTGTCAAACTCATTAACTCTTGATAAAACAATCTTTTTATACAAAGTCTGAAAAGAACATGACCAAACCATCAAATGTTGATGCTTTCTTCTTTTTCTCCCACCTTTTCTCTTTCTTTCTTTTTCTTTTTTTTTTATCATTAGACAGTTGGTTCTGTGTGATTGATTTTTTTGTTACTAATAATAGAATCCAGAAAACCTTCCTTCTTCTGCTCACCTGTTTTATCTTGCCGTGCAATCAATGTTTCATGTGTTACAACGAAGAGAGGCTGACTGAAAAGATGCGTCCTCTATTGAGAAATGATGCTAAAGTTTTAGGTAAAAAGAAAAAGAAAGAAATCTGCATAGTTGGAATCTAGTTTCTTTTCTGCATTTTACAAGGATAAAACCAAGCGATGGTTTAAATAGTGCCACTTTCTTTACAAGAATGTCTTTGGCATTAATTTTTGTTTTTTATTATGGCATATCAACCTCAGTGGGTTATTTAATGTCGACAAAGTTTTAAAAAATCAATTATTAAATTGATTTCTCTTTTTCTTTTTTTTTTTTTTTTTTTTTTTCTTTTTTTTTTTTTTTTCATATTGAACCACATTTTCTATTTAACCCATAGATGGTACCCTAACAGGTACTAACCCCTCTGTGGACCTGAAGCAATGGTGATGAAGGTGTGCTCCACATTCCCCAGACTTCCAAAACTGGAAGTCACCATCAAATAGAATTTAACGTCATTTCCAGGACATGAAGACCCTCAACCACCACCTTCTAGCACATATATGATAAAAGGGTTGGGGCTTGCCATAAAGGCAATAGGGTTGGTGGCAATCCTATTTAGTATTATGGCTTGACGTGACCAGCCGATTGATCGGAGTGTTGCAAGCCATGGACTGCTCAGCCCACTATGAATCCGTCCTTAAGACTCACGAGCACCACCCACTGCCAACAGGTGGCCCATTGGAGGAGGGGGTCTTACATCTCTACAGAGTGCAGTCAGTGTCATTTCTAAAAGCCTTCAGATGAGAGCGCTACACAAAGGTTGATATGCCATTGAGTAAAGAAACCAAAAATGAAAGCAGAAATAAAAATTGGTCAGAAAAAAGAAAAAAAAAAAAATGTGTTAAGCCCAGGAATATGTATATGGGTGAGTGGTTGTCTTTTAAGGACACAAAGGATTGGGCAGTAAAGTTTAAGAGAATTGAATGGCCACCATCTATGTTATAAAAGAAAAAAGCTGTTTTTATGAGAAAATCTCTTTTGAGGGAACCGTTATTTCTAAAAATCCTTGAATCAATTACATTTTTTTTACACTTATTGATCAGATTAGGCAATTTGTTTCAAAAATATATAGGGTAGTCTGCTGGACTGCCGACAACATATAAGCAAGTTCAAATGCCAGTCACACTTATTATGTTCACTTTTGGACTAATACCCTTAAGAAAAGCATTGAACTCCTTCATCCCTCCCAGCTATGGATTAAATAGTACACTACTGTTTATTCTTTCAAGGATGGCTTTGTATTAATAACCCATAAGGGTGATATGTTGATATGCATTAAAACAAAAAAAAACCCAAAAAACAAACTACACTATTGCTGTTTTGTCTGATTAGACAATTTCTTCCAAAAATATATTGTACATAATTTCATTGTAGTTTATGAATTATGTAGAGTACTGAGTAGATAATTTTGATTCAGAGTTTGTTAGATGAAAATAACGGGTTGAGTGTTAAAATTTACTTCGAGCGTTATGGCCATGGTAATGACCCTCGGCTTGACCCCTTTGAAAAGTGTTTGCCAATAGGGTTATGAGACAGTTTTTAGTTTAGTTGTGACCAGTCAATCGACGAGAGCGGATGTCCTCCAAGAGTTGCATCTCCACCGTTGAATCCTGGCTGAGTATGTTGTTAATAAAAAGCTAAGAGAAAAGCAACAAAGTCTTGTAATTCATTAAAACGAGATGAACCAGCCCAAACAAGAATAGAATCACCCTGAGAAAACTACCCGTGGATCAAGCCCTGAGGAAATGGCTAACAAATATAGCCAGCATTAACAAGTAGACACTAGAAAACAAGTAAAAGCCCCTCATCATATCTCATACTTCTATCTCTCTCTCTCTACCATTATATACCTGAGTAAAGGGGGTATATAAAATATTTACATTAAAATCAGAAAAACAACAAGCTACTAATAGGTAAACATAGGGGATCTCTGGCGAGAGTAGGATAAGAGGGGAAAGTTGTAAACATGAACAGCATCTAAATTAAGATAATAAATGACTCCCATAGCAGGAGGGGCATTCGATCTAACTAGGTCAAGACTAAAGAGCTACAACACAGTAGGGGTTATCCTCTCATAGAATAGGAATTTTGAATTAAAAAATTAACACTAGACTAAAGCAGGACAGGCATTGGCTCCACAACAACTAAGGAAAGACAGTCGGCATGGACATTTTAAAAAAAACAAACACGCAAAAAAAAACACCACCACCAAAAGGACTCTTGAAAGAAAGTATACACAAATATCGCCCCTGGGGGCGGGGAGAAATGTATATATGTAAAGCTGAATGTGGCCTAATTTGCCAGTCTGAATAAAAAAAATAGTGAGCCTGTCAACTGGGCTTATTTAGGAATAAACCGACATGACCTCGCAGAGGAGTAAGACCCTCCAAATTGGGACCGACCTGTTGGCCATAGGTGTTTAACCCATGATGCTTAAGGACAGGAATCCTGGGTGATAACAATGCAGGTCCATGACCTGCAAAATATTCTACTTAGATCCCTTACTTAGCTAGACAGGCGGTCAGAAAAGGTCCCCTCCGATCAATCGGCCTGGTCACGTCAAAGCCTAGCACCTATAGGATTGCACCTATTGGTCAAGCCCACAAACCTTTTTATCATATGGGGCATGAAGGTGTGTTTGGGCTGAGGTCTTCATGTCTCTGCGGCATGGACGTTTTAAACTCTATCTGATGGTGAAGTCCCAGTCTGTAGGTCTGGGGAATGGTGGACACCCCTTCATTCACCATTGACCCTCTCTGCGTTCCACTCTGAACCTGAATGGTAGTACCTGTTAGGGTCAATATATGGGTTAAGTAGAAAAACATTGAATCTAAAAAAAAAACTGAGTATCCATTAAGAAATGAATTTATTCAAAACATTTGTCGAGCATTAAGATGACCCACTGAGGTTGATAATGCCGTTTAAAACAAACCAAACCATGGTTCTTCCGGCCTTCTTCAGGTATGTTGTCAGTCCAGGAACCTTCTGGACTGCATAGCCTAGTGGATAAACGGAGCTAGGTTTAAAGACATGCAGGTTCAAATCCTGAGTCAAGGGGCAGCAGTAACATTAGAATAATAATTAACACAGCTTAACACCTGTACCCCAGCTATGGTTAAAGCGGAAATAGTGTAGAACGGATACCCCATGGACTGAATAAGGTTAGGTCAACGTCTGTTGATAGCTTCACCGATTAACGAACCAAAGGAAGTTCTCTGAGTTTGCAAAAGAAAGCTGCACCGAGTCTGACAAGAACAATACCTGAAGAAGGCCGCCGTGGGATATGTCGACGACAAAGTACTACACATATAAATGAGAATGAGGACAAATAGTACCGAACTAATCCAATAAACTAATTCTCAATCTCATCTCAAAATTCGAGAAAACCCAACCAAAGGAATGTGACCACTGCCAATAATTCGAGTAAAATCTATTAATAATGGAGATTGCTTCCGATTTTGTCTGTAACAAAAAACGAGGTCACATGATTACATCACTAACAAAAGCGTATAACAGTAACAAATACCTCAAAAATTGGAGCCATCAATGTTAGACACTCATTGTTTTTTTAAACAATTTAATAAAATAACAATACCTGTATTATCATATATAGTTTGTTTTATAATATATACTTAAAGTATCCCAACCTAAGTTCAATATTTTAATATTTTTATCCTTAAAAATTTGATGATTACTACTATGATTACCAACACATCCTTGATTATTGTAAATTTTCAACCCCAGACAAATATTATGTACTCCTGAGCGCCGGGTTTATTTTGCTTGTAATATTAATAAATATTGAAACAACTAAACCAGCATTAAACAATAATTTTTCTTCAAAGAATGATGAAGAAGGCAGCAAAAACTATAGAAAAACAAAATCGGCAGACCAAAACTGAAAGAATGCGACTAATTCTGCTGCATGTCCTACGTAAGGTCGGTTCCATTCCAAACCCCCCCACCCCACCCCGGGCCTTAATAATGGTTCCCCAGTGTTGAAAATTCTCATTTCTACTCAAAATAATAGCTCACAAGCAACATCCCTCCAAAATGGGAATCTTTTCTCTTTCTTCCCACTTAGAGCCATTTTTACTTTGCTGGGTTTTTTGTTTCCTCGTTTTCTTCTACTGATGCCTTACACCACACACACACACCACCAGTTAGTACCTCTCTTATTATTTTATCACACACTTTCCCATCTCACTCTTATATTCACCATACTCTTCTCTCTGCTCTCTCTCCAGTTCGATACCTTCAATTAGCTTATCACCACATCCTATCTCACTAAATCCTTATGCTCACATTCTCTTCTCCCTCTCTCTCCTCTCTTCTCTCTCTTTCTCTCTCTCTGCCCAGTTTTTACACTCTTTTATATTTATCACACACTCCCTTCTCTCTATACCCACTTCTCTCTCTTTTTCTCTCCTCTGGCAGTTATACGCCTCATATTATATTAATTAAAATCATCAAAGCCACTCCCTCTCACTCCTTATGCTTCCCATTCTCTCATCTATCTCTACAAGTTGTACCTCTCTATATATTTATCACCACACCTCTCCTTATGCCCACGTATGTCTCTCTTATCTTACTCTACAATTTATTAGCTCCTTTATGTTGTCACATACTCTCTCTCATTTCCTTATGCACACACACAACACAACACACACACAGCACACAGCACACTCTCCTACTCTCTCTCTTCTTTATATTTTACCTTTTTGTTTTCCTGAAATATTTTCCTGTCTCCAGATTTTGCTGTTTTCACACGATCTTCCATTTACGTTATCTTATCTTCCCATTTCTTTCTTCTCTATTTTTCTTTGAAAGATTTCTTTACTTTTCTCTACTTTTTTCTCATACGTTATCTCCTCTCACATTGGAAGAACTTGTTGGTTGAATATATCTATTGATTTGAGCCAAAACTTTTATTCTTGTTCGGTGAATTGGAAGAAAATCAATAAAATGATAAAAGAAAAAAAAGAAAAGGAATTTTAGATTCTCCGCTTTGTGAATATTGCAAACAAAGTGCTCACATTATCACGATTTTCTTTATAGCTTTCTTACACAACATTTTTCCTATACAAAGAGAAGAGTAACAAATTCAAGAGCAACCTCTCTCTTTGTCTTCTCCTTTGATTATTCTTATATTAATCAACACAGGCACCCAATTAATTTATGTCCTGGTTTTATGGACACTAAATCTGCATCTGAGTGGTGAGGTTCCAGTTCTGTAAAATCTGGGGAATGTGGAAGTAACCCTTTCTTGCCACTTACCCCAGGTCCACTCTGACTCGGGGAGTGGTAGTTCTGTTAGGGTTCTCCATTTATTAGGTTCAAATAACATGTTAAAAAAATTTTCTTATTCAATAGGAACCTCAATAACCTCTTAAGAAACAAGTACTTGCAAAAATAAAATATGAATGCAATTCCCCTAACCTCTAGGCATAAATAATCTCTTGGGTAATGGCACATAAAACTGCATTATAGTGAAGCTTCAGTTCTAAGCAGTCTAAAGGAATAGTGGAGTACCTCTTTCATGCGTGTGTATTAGCTTCCTGTAATCTAATAATAATAATCCCTAAGTAAAATTATTGAACGGTACTACTTTAACCAATAAATGGGACCCTAACAGAGTACTACCACTCAGAGTCAGGGAGTAGAACATGGGGGTAATCGGCAATGAAGAGGTACTCCAGCAATTTTCCTTTAGAGCTCTTTAGAACCTGAAGACTTCCACCTATCACAATGCAGTTAGTGACCATACCAAGACCAGGATCGTATTTATGCCTAGAAGGTTAGGGAATTTGCATTTCCATATTATATAGTTTTTGAGTACTTGTTTCTTAAGAGGTTATTAGGCAGTCCTAATGAAAATTAAGAATAATTTTTTTAACCCATGTTCTCCATTTGACCCCTCTAGCACCTTGGGCCTCGCCTCTACCCCTCCGGCGCGTCCCGCGTTGTGGCCCACCCTGGGGGTCACCTGGCCATGCACGGGGTTCCCTCCCCTTCCCCACGCCTTTCCAGACTGCCTCCCCTCCGCTTTGCCGTTTCGTGTCCTCCCCGGCCTGCCTTCCTGGGTTGCCTGTGTGCTCCTCTCCGCATCCATCCGCCGCCCACCCGCCGCCGCGTTGCTCATTGCCTTGTTCCTCTTCTTTTGTCTCCGGACCTGTTGTGTCCCGCCCGCTCCTCGCCACCTCGTGGCTCCCTGCCCGCCCTTTGTTTGCCCTCCCCCGCGGCGGCCTCTCCGCCCTTCCTTTCTTTTTTTTCTTTTCTCCCATGTCTTGTTTTTCTTCCCCCTCCCTCCACCCCGACCCTCCGTTTGGCTCACCGCTCCCTCATCTTCCCCCCCCCGTCTTCCCTGTGGCGGCCCGCACCCCGCCTGCGACCACCAGTCGCGCCCACGTCCGCCACTCTTTCCCGCCCCCGCAGCCCCGCCCAGCCCTGGCCCCGCCCCGCTCCACCGTCCCCTGGCGCCTGTGTTGCCCGCCCCCTCTGGCGCGCTTCCCCGGCCCCACCCGGTCCCATCTGCCCCGGGCGCAGGCGCGCGCGCCGCGTGTGGTGTGTGTGTGTGGTGCNAGATACAATGAAGAGTGGGACGATAGTCTGAATAATACAAATAATACAATTATCAAGGCTCATCTCAAAAATTCCGAGAGACAATGTATATATTAGTTTCATACTTATTAAAATGGACGATACAAAACCTAAGTCATGTTGATGAAATCTATGTCATGTGATTTAATCTGTTATCGAATGACAATTTTATATATTTAGTTCATGGGGGGGGGATTGACATTTGGATACAAAGGGAATGTGCTGGACTATGATATTGTAGAAAGTGAATTTTAACTCCATTCTTGCTATTATGTTCACTTTCAGACTAATACCTTGGAAAGGTATGAACATCCATTCTCTCCGCGTATGATTTAAAACATAATAAAAAAATATATGAATATTAAACGTAAAGAAAACAACAACACGGAAAATGCTAAATATAAATGATCCCTAACCTCTAGCATAAATGACTCCAATGTGTTGACAGGTGTTAAGATCAATCAACCTGAGTAAGATGGAATTTTAAAGTAATTAATAGATTAAACGCTGTTGGCCTAATAATAAACAAATTAAACAATAATTAAGAAATAATATGCTAATAACATTAAAAATAATTAAACTTATCTAGTTGTTAGTTTCAAGTGACGATCGCAATAATCAGTTTCTTCAACTGAAGAAAAAAGTATTCTGCTGGCAACATTCCTCCATAGTTCTTAGACAATTTCGTCACAAAAGTTCACTCACTTTAGATTGAAACACAACAAACGTTCTCTCTTCCATGGAAAAGATGTTCTTCCTGAGAGAACTTGCTCCTCGCATTTATTTCTCTTAGTGGCCGAAACACTTAGCTCACCGCGGGTAAACAGCAATGTCCACACTCATGATCAGGAGGTTGTTGAGTTCATCTCGAGTCACTCACTATACCCCCCCTCGCACAGGCCAGATACTACTTGATGCTCTTAGTCCTTGGGGCAGGGAATTCTAAACTCCATAGCTTCCACCTCCATCACTCCCCCGTGCTGTCTGTCACAGCTTATCCAATTTAGATTTTGAATAAATATTAAAATTTTTAACTATAATAAATTCGATGCAATGGTTTTAGTGTTATGTGAAATGGTTAAATCGAACTTAACAGACCTAAATTCCATATCATAATTCACCTGCCAAAAGAAAAACCATGTATCTTGAAATCTGTGTTACGCTCAAAGAAACGTGTTCACAATTAAACTGACCTGAACAAAGTAAAGGGTAATAAAAGAACGTCATAATACAAATATATCAAACACTGATATCAAAATTCTTTTAATTCCGATTTGTATTTTTTTTGTTTCGGCAGGGTAACATATGATGGTGGAATTTAGTTGTTAAGTTCATTTAACCGTGAAATGTAAACGGCCCTTCATTTTTCCCAAGATTTGAATTAGTCCCCCATTTCCTTATGACAATAACATTTACACCCAGGCACAACCTACTTGATAGCCTGTTATTTGAGTGCATTCATAAAATTAATTGCCAAGTTAGTATCAAAATTTCAGTTGGCAGAGATAACGTCATGTTTCAATACATGTCATGATTGATTTTTATTATTATTATTATTTTATTTATTATTTTTATTATTATTATTTATTTATTATTATTTTATTATTATTATTATTTATTATTTTCTCTTTATTATTTTTATTTATTATTTTTAAATTATTATTATTCTTATTATTATATTATTATTATTTTTATTCTCTTTATTATTTATTATTTTTATTTATTATTATTATTATTATTATTTATTATTATTCCCATTCCGACTTTCTGTGTTCATTTGTCTTGTTGAAAGGAAGCAATATTAAGTTGCATGAAATGGTGACAGTTTGGATTATCTTGCGGTTTTACAGCATATTGATAACCTCATTTCCAATTTGATTCAAGAGTTTTTGCCAAATGAATAGCAAAGGTGTTAGGGGTGGGGAGCAAGAAAAGATCCCTCACTTATCAGTAGGGGTTGGGGGTAGTAGGGGAAAGAAGAGATCCCTCACTATCAGCTTCCATTGAGATGGGATTTGTTAGAAAACAATATCATTCTTGTTTACTAATAACGTTGCTGGGAGTTGTATTCAATAGAGAATAGATTGGTCTGAATTTCTTTTATCATTCATTAGCAGCGGCTACCCGTGTCGCCGGGTTAGAGGGATTTTGTTAAGTTAGTCTCCGCAGATCCATTATTTACTGAATCGTAGTTGAATCCTCGTGGATGCCCCATTTAAATCCCTTGTAAAAGAATAGACCTAACTTGATCCAGCTACCCTGAAAAAGAAATGTCTACATCAAAATATTAGATTAAAAAAACAACATTCTGTTATCATTTAAATTTTTATTTTTAATCATCTCACGAATATAAATCAAATCTCTATTTTTTTTTTCAAAAACCAAGCCCTGTAATATTTTAATATGTATTATATATTTACTTTGTCGTAATTATTTTTATTTTTAAAGTTTCCTCGGACATACATATACACAAACTGCCCTTTATATATGTATGATAGACTTACTGACTAATCTTTATTCACCTCAATCAGTAAGTTATTAAGAAAAAGAAAAGATTACCAGATATTGAGGTGAGGTTTAGTTGCTTTGTTTAATACATATCAATCTTTATGGGTTATTTAATGTCAAAGCCATTCCTTGTAGAAGAACATTAGCTGAAGGGATGAGTTGGTTCATACCTTTTCCCAAGGATATTAGACCAAAGGAACATTTCATAGTGCTAATACTTTTTTGGAAGGTTATGCACAACTTTCTCCCTCCAGCCAAGGTAATAGTAAGTCAGCACTGGGCTTCTAACCTTGGTTAGACACCGTTCTAGAAGGAAAAACTATGAATTCCAACCTGTAAATTCCACTATTTTAGAGTCTTAACAGTTCTTGCCTATTAACTTTTGGTCGGCTTCAAATGATCTTTCTTCTTATTTCTCCTTCCCTAAATTTCTTCATTTATTCTAACCTTACACCCGACCCTGTTTGGTAAATTCATCAAAATACTTTCCATCATATCCACCCAGGCACCCAATATGGTGTAATGGTTTAGCAGTTAGTCTTGCGATCATTACTACCTCCACTTTGGGCCTATCTTGGCGCTGATGGGCGGTCGCGAGAGGCCCCCTCCGATCAAATTTGGCTGGTCACGTCAAGCCCTAGCACCTATATGATTTTCCTAACCCTATTGCCCTTATGGCAAGCCCCAAACCCCTTTATCATATGGGTGCTAGAGGCGGTGACTGTGGGTCTTCATGTCCTGGGAATGACGTTAAACTCTATCTGATGGTGAGGTTCCAGTTTTGGAGGTTTGGGGAATGTGGGGCACCCCTTCATCACCATTGCTTCCCTGGTCCACTCTGACCGGAGTGGTTAGTACCTATTAGAGTCCCATCTATGAGTGTAATAGAAAATCTATATTAAAAAAATTGTATTATTCCATGAAGAATTGATTTATTTCAAAACTTTATCGGCATAAATAACCCACTGAGGTTGATATGCCGTAAACAAAACAAACCAAACAAACCAATCAATTACTACTGAAAAGCGAGTTCGATCATTGCTGGATGTTCCATACTTGCAAACTTATATCATATCCTACCCATGCAAACAGGTTGAATAAATACTACTCTTTCATCATATCGAACCAAGTGTACCATCGGGTTAGCAAGCTAGTCTTGCAGATCCATTAATATTGAAAAATTGCTGGAAATACATGAAACCTTGTGTCACATTCTACTGGCAAATACTCTTTTATAATATTCCCCTTTCTGTTGCCTGTCCTTGCTCTGTCCATCATTCATGGTGTATTAATATACTAGAAAACATTTACCTTAGGTTTCTGGCTAATGCCATCATCAGAATATTATACCTCTCATGTTGGTAAACAAACAATTTATATTTCGGTTGGGAAAGGAACGCTGTTAATTTAAAAATACATCACAAAGTTCTCTCCCCTAAAAAACCCAGATTTTTCTCCAAAAACCCAAATTTTTTTCTCCCAAAAAACCCAGATTTTTTTCTTTCCATGCGGGAATCAACATAAAAAATATTTTTGAGTCTATGTATATATTTTTATATACATATTTTTTTTCAATTATTATGTTTAAATTTACGCTATTTTCCACGTATTTTTTTAGTTCAATCCTTATAGGGGCCTTCATTAGAATTTCTGCAATTTTATTTTTTTATTTATGATTTATTTTTTGTTTTTAATTTTATTAATTTATTCTAAAAATTTGATACAGAAAAGGTAATATTTCGGATGGTAAAAATCCTGTAATTTTTGTAAGTTTTATTCTAGGGTGGTAGATGAGTTTCACTTGTCCATGAGGTTAGTGAGTATATATATAATATATATATATGTTTTTTTTTTAGTACCTGGATGAAGTCGTGCTGAAGTGGAAACTTGTGAGAGCCACGGCCTCCAAACAATCCGCAGGTTGCAAGCTTAAGGTGAGGCTATTTGTTTTATTTTCATTAACAAAATTTTTGCATTGGACTATATAACTAGCATTCCACTTGATTTTTTTTATTTGAGCTTATAGTTATTTAATCATGTTAGTTATATAGAGCTTTGTAAATGGAGTTCAGAACTGTTTGAATTATGCAAATATCCCCAGTGGTTCAAAAGTTATGAGAATTTAAAGCCCGAAATTGGGGGTACAAAAGTGGACATGATTTTGATAAAAAAATATGTCAAATTCACGGACCAATTCAAAAAACAAGAAATTCAGTAATATCTTCACCATTCTTTATTTTTGGAGAAATTTTTTGATAAAACTTGGCATTCTTATGTAAAATTGTATGTTCTTTCTTGATTCTGCACTTAAATTGTATGTATTTCCATGCTGAACCCATTATTTGGGGAATAAGAAGTAGGGATTTTTTAAAAAGTTTCTCACAATTATTCAACATTTCATTTTAATACAGCATATATACATATATATAGTATAATTTAATATAAATAACATCACTTTGGACTTAAAATACCTTTTTAAATACCTGCTATGTTGTATTATATACAAGAAATAGAATAAACTCTTTATATAATTTATTTAACAAAGTCTGTCCTGTGTGTGCAGCTTTGTTTACGTAAGTTAGGTTTTTTTTTCCAAATTGAAAGTTTGACAAAATTCTGACAGTATACAATCATTAAAATATTAAAATTAATAGAAAATAATTCTGAGACTGTCTTCTTTAATTATATAGTGCTTTTTTTTTGCGGGGGGGCGGGGGGCTTATCTTATACTTTTTGAAGAAATCTCCATCAAATTTGGTTTGTTATGGTTTCACTTCCAAAATTCAGAAAGAAAAATACAAGTTTCTGCTGGTAGTTAGAAGTGTCTCCTAACTAAGTGTAAAATTTCAAAAATATTGATAAAGATTAGCTACTTTTATTTTTGAAAAACAAAATAGTGTATCAAATTTAGTCTAAAAAAATGTCATTTTTAGTTTCAACTGTTGAAGCAAAATATCATTTTAACTCACTGTAAAATAATTTCAATGGATAAACACACATAAAAATAACATATTTAGAAAGATTATTTTCTTTTCTTTCAAACCAATAAATATTTAAAAAATTGGACCAGAAATGCCACAATAAATTGCGATTTTTGAACCGATGAAGGTGAAAATTTGTCAATGTCCAATTGATTTTACTAAATGACCTGGTAATGTTACTATATAACTACTCATGTCACCCATCCTCACTTCACAATTTAAATAATGGAACATCTAATGAAAAACAAATTCATTACAGTAGCAAAGATGGTTTAATTCTTCTAAGCTGTAGCTGTGTCAGTGTACTTGTTATGTATTGAAATACATAAACGAGAAGGTGAGTGGTTGTAATAATAGTTTATTACAAATAATACAATAACAAAATAAAACGGCTTCCGGCCGGCAAGTGGTAAAAAAGTCTCTTGGTAAGATTACTTATCTTGAAGTTGTCGCACGTGTGTTGCAATCTGAGAATATGAAACAACGTTCGTGGTTGGAGATCAACTCGCATCACTCTGAGTCAATCTCTTGTTGCTCCTTTATACGTGTCTCATTTGCATACGTGAGGGTTACTTCCCTTTACAACACTACTGTATAGCTGTATTACTCTAATGAAATGCTTAGAGAAAAAGCTTGATGGGAACTATATAAGGATGCTGTGTGCTGTCTTGAACAAATCCTGGAAGCAACACTCCCTTAAGAAAGCAGCTGGGCAGTCACTTGCCCCCAATCATACAAAACCAACTAAGTAAGACAAACAGATTTGCTGGATACTGCTGAGAGAGCAAGGATGAACTCATAAGTGACATTCTCCTATAGATACCTACGCATGGACACACCAGTGTAGGCTGCCCAGTAAAAACCTACATCAATCAGCTCTGTGCAAATTTTGGATGCTGTGTGGAGGACATGTCAGGAGCGATTACTGATAGGGATGGTTGGTGAGAGAGAGCCATGGGAATCCATGCTGTCAGTGCCACCTGATGATGCTGATTTAATCAACACTTGAATAAATCTTTAATGAAATGAATAATTTATATAACATTTGACTATCAATGGCCTTACACAGTTTTTATTAATAAACAAGAAAGTTAAAACTAAACAGGAAAAAGTTGAAAGATATTTATTTATTGGATCATTATTTCTCGCACACACATACACATATATATATTTATTTATTTATTCTTAGAAAGACTTAGGAACATTGACCTACCAATTCTGTTTTTCCGACGTATGAGAGGGGATATGATCGAAGCCTACAAATACACGCATGGTTTTTTATTCAACGAACTCCGACCTACTAAACATTGCTCAAAAATACCTATACAAGGGGACATAAATTAAAACTCCTTAAAAAATCTTGTAAGCAAACGCAAGACAAAATTATTTTAGCTACAGAGTGGTGAATACATGGAATAAAACTACCTTCATCAGTAGTGAATGCTCCATCTATAAACTCCTTCAAGCAAAGTTGGATAATCTGTGGAATGACATTAAATATTCAGTGGATTTAAAATGAATATTTATAAGGAACAGCTGACAGGTCTCAGACTAATATACTAACTGAAAAGATATTATTATTCTTTCTTTTTTTCTTTTTTTTAAAATTTAGGCCTGGCAAATATGGTTTTGTGGAACGAGTAATTGATGGTATTTATGTTCACATAAATTCCGTTCAGGTGTTCTTCCTTTCGAAAACATTCCAGGCATGCTTGCAGGTAGGTACTTCCTTATACTTTATTTTCAAAACATTATTTCCTCTGTGTGTTGAGTAAATTGTGTATACTCTCTTTCCTTACTTTCTTTCTTCTATTATTCTTCTTCCAGCGTCTGGACTTCGTCTTGGGGACTTCGTGTCTGGTCTTCCATTGGGATTTCTCTTTATCAGAAGCCCTGTGTCATTGGTAGTTTTTAGATAATAACACAAGACTTCGATTTAACTTAGATCATATTTTTTCTGAATCCCACCAGACTACCTGCACAGATTGAGTTGCACCGTGCATAAACACGACTTACCACCTTCGTGGCTTTGGCCGGTCTGACTAAAACCTATTTCCAATCTAAACCGGAAGAGGGTCTTCTCCACCGATTCTCATGGTATCCACCGGAAGGATCAGGATGAAGTCAAGCCTTGTCATTCAATCCTTCAAGGCCGCATTAGGAATCTAATAATTATGTAACAAAATCTGTTTGTGAATCTGGGGAGTCCAAGAAGAACAGCAATAATCATCTTGTGTTGTAAGACAAAAAACCAAATTGCAAGAATCCTAAGGAAGTCAACAAAAAGCAACTTGTTTATTCTCTTCATTTGATACATCTGCACAAGGCCATGAGTAGCTTACAGTACCTCAGTGATGTGATAGCTTTTTGATTTAGTGTGTCATGGGGCACACATATTTGCTTTGAATGGGTCCCCAGGAAAATGTATGAGTCCCAACTAAACTCCTACCTTGTAACCTATCCTATGTAATTCATTTCTAAGAAACTATTGAAATGTATTTACAGTTATCTTCAAATAGTGAGGGAAGAAAAAAGAAAAACACTGGGATGTATGGATACAATTTTACTGCGTCCTTTTAGATTTGGTATGTCAGACACAGGAGGCGTACCTATCAGCATCTCTGTATTTAGATTCCTAAGCAGTCATCAATTGAAGTATTTATCAGGTTCAATGCTATTTAACTTTGTTGATCAGACTAGAACCGGTGATTTCAGTGTGACTTGTTTGTAAGCAAAACAACTTGTTTATTCTTATTTGGTACAAAAGAAAGTAAATCACAATCCAAGATTAGGTTATTTCCTAGAACTCCAACCTAAAAAAAGGGGAACCACTCAGATTGACTAATTAAATTATTTATTATTTATTTACTAGGAAAAAAGAAGACAGGGTTAGGGTTTAGGTTAGTTTAATGGGAAAAATAATGGGTAGATTAATTAACAGATAAAAATTCATTCAGAGTGGTTCCCCTTTTTTTTAGGATGGAGTAATAGGAAATAACCCAAGATTAACTATCAGAACAGTGTGTGTGTGAGACACATTTTTTATTATTTTTGATTGAAAATGATTCTATTATGTATATATATATATTGCTCAAAATGACAGTATGTCTGGCCACATTGGACAAACAGGAAATATACTTTATAAAATTATCTGACTCAATGCTGAACTGGACTACATTGTCGTTAGCAACTTTGAACTCTAGCCTTGCTATTATGTTCATTTTAGACTAATACTATGATATGAATCCTTATACCCCCAGCTATCGTTGAATAGTACCACTGTTCTTCTACAAAGATAGCTTTGACATTAAATAACCATGAAGGTTGATATGGCATTAAACAAAGAAACACAATCTGAAATTATCTGAAATTTGGTACACATCTTTTTGACTTCAGCTTTTGGCTAAAGTCCTGGACTGCGACATCATTGGAAGTGAGTTTGAACTCGAGTCTCACTATATTCACCTTGGATAATACTCTTGGGAAAGGTATGAACCTCCTTATACTACCAGCTATGGATTAAATAGTACCACTATTGATCTTCTACAAGGATTGCTTTGGCATTAAATAACTCATGAAGGTTGATATGCCATTAAACAAATAAACCAAATTAAACCCTGTCTAAATATATAATTGATTTAAATAACAATTTACCATTGCATCCTGTATAATAACTTATAATTATTTAATAAGTATTACTTTGCCTGGCACACAACTTATAATAACTGCTGTTACTAAGTGGTCACCCATTTAAGTACTAAACAGGCCTCATCATTGCTTAACATCTTAATACTCATGGCACCTTAGCAAGCTGGATTATGTCCTTGGTATAACACTAAACTGCATTCTAGTGTGAGGTTCAATTCTGGAGTTCTGGGAGTGTGGAGTAACCCTTCATTGCCATTACTCCCAGGTCCACTCTGACACGAGATGGTAGTACTTGTTAGGGTTCCTACATGCACAATAAAACCATACTCAACAAAATTTTAATAAAACAAACTTTGGCATAAAATAATCCAAGGGTTGACCGTATAAATCAATTAAACTGCTGAATTAGCTGACCATTGTTAGTGAGTTGATTCTCACTGGGTGACCCATACCTCTGGCCTGTGCCACACCTAAGCTTAATAGAAAATATCCCTTCACTGTTCATAATTGGATCGATTCACTCCTACACAGTGAGGGTTCTTTTGTTTACAGCCAATCATATTTTTTGCCTTTTTTCCTCAGATGTCCGAGTGAAAGTCCACAGTGTATCCCCAACGTGGCATGCAACCCTGACCTTCGGCTGACTCGTATCAAGGACGTTTCTCGGGAGAGGTTATTATTTAAAGGTGGATTGGCAGGCAACCCGGATCGAGGCACAAGCTGTTGACCCACATTCAAAAGGCGTCATCACCCAGACCCCAATTCGACTCATTGCGAATCAGGCTAAGCTGCGGATTGCTGTCAAAAAGAATATAAATGGTTTGTTGCTATTTCTTTTTTTTGGGGGGAAGTTCATTGTTTTAATAATTTTGTTGTTGTGCTTTTTCATTTCTTGTGCTTTTGTGTTAAAATTTGTGTGGTGGCGTATGTTGTTGACGGACACTGTAACAAGAATTCTAAGGGGCCATTGGTTTTCAGATCAGGGAATGGAAAACTACCAGATGGTTACAGCTCCTGACGCCAGAGGCGGGAATCTTGCACGTCAGTGATTTAGTTAGTTTAGATTTTAGTTTCAACCTCAGATTGGCGCAGAGTAGACATGCTACTGTGAGGTTCATTCTCCCCTCGAGGCGAATAAGGATGGATTAAATAAATCTTGATCAAGGAAATAAAAAGTCTTGTGAGTTGATTAATTGCATGACTAAAGACAAGCCCTTACAAGAATCCTTAGAAGAGACTAGACAACATGACAACTAAAGAAGGAGGAAACATGGCGACTAGTCATAATAAGTAGAAATGAAGAACACGTTAGTCTCAACACACAGTTTGCTACACACAAACCTGCTGACCTACCATACACAATAGTATTTACTTAGATGAAAGTAGGATACCAATTTTTTTTTTTTAATAAAAAATATTTGCTTTCAGTTTATAACTGAGAGAATATTTACCCCCCCCCCAACCTTTACTACAGATTCTTTATCCTTCTTCTTAGTCTGAATTTTTTAGATGAGAAATTATCATACACTAACATACTCGGATCACTGTCCTCTTTTTCAGGTATTTGCCACTTTAAGTAACTAAATACATGTTATCCAATATTCCTATCCACTAAAATACAGGATGCAGGACCTAGTGAAGCGGCATGTTTGCTAAAGGATTTGGTGGTTTGTTTTGTTTACGGCATATCAACCTCAGTGGCGTCATTAATGCCAATAAAGTGTGAAAAAATCATTCTTAATGCATAATACCATTTTGTTTTAAAACTCATGTTTTCAATTCAACCATAGATGGGACCCTAACAGGTACTACCACTGTCTCTCTCTTTCTGTCACCCGAGTTCCACTCTTGATTATATACCCGACGATGTCAATAGGGGTATACGATTCAAAGTTAATAATTGAATAACAGCTCTGACACGTTGTGAGACAAAACATTTAATAGGTGTACAGCACATGTACGATAAGATTCATAAAGTACATAGATACATAATACACATAAGAATAAGAGTAGAGATAAAAGGACACATCATGAATGGTAAATACAAGATACAATATTTAGGTATTAAACGAGATACCCAAATGTACATAAATATAAATGTTACAGACATGGAACTAAAGGATAGTCCATGCTGTATAAAAGATTTACAGTAATGTAGGGGGGCCAAAGCCCCACCGAGAAGGGATAGACATAAGTCTAACCCATGTGCTTGTTCAGAGGCAGTAAGAAAGAAGAAGGAAGCATTTGAATCAGCCGCTTATATACCAGAGTCCCCTGGTGCACAAACGGCAACACAGCGGGAAGATAACTCTTCCAGGCAAAGGAAGATTAATCCCCTACAGGGGTATACAGCATTTGGACACGGTCTTGATTTAGAGCTTATACGAACCATGATTTGAAGATCAAAGAAACCACCGCCTGTCAGCTGGGGAGGTTAGAATGCACCGACTGTACCTCTGCAGAGGGGTAAAACTCCCCCAATGGGCCACCTGTTGGCCGTGGGTGGCGACCCGTGATGCTTAAGGATAGAGCCCAGGTGGATGAGCAATTCATGACATGCAATACTCCACTTGGCCCTATCTTGGGCTAGACGGGCGGTCAGAGAGGCCCCCTCCGATCAATCGGCTGGTCACGTCAAGCCCTAGCACCTATTTGATTTGTCCCAACCCTATTGCCTATGGCAAGCCCCAACCCTTTTATATATGGGTGCTAGAAGGCGGTGGCTGCGGTCTACATGTCCTGGGAATGAAGTTAAACTGTATCTGATGTGAGGTTCCAGTTTTGGAGGTTTGGGGAACGTGGAGCACCCCATTCATCACCATTGCTCCCGGTCCACTCGACCCGGAGTGGTAGTACCTGTTAGGGTCCCATCTATGGGTTAAATAGAAAAATGTATATAAAAAAAATGTATTATCCATTAAGAATTGATTTATTTCAAAACTTTATCGGCATTAAATGACCCACTGAGGTTGATATGCCGTTAAACAAAACAAACCAAAATCAAAGAACCAATTAGTACAGGTGAAACATTTGAAAGATAAAGTGCATAAGGTATTTCTTCTGATTTGGTAACATTTATCATCTTATTAATATTTCAAATGATGCTTCCCATTATACCTCCTTTATCTCTTCAAAATATTAAGGAGATTAAAGCCAGGATTAAAAAGATAATGATATTATTACTTCTTGGATCATATGATAATATAGACATACAAGGGTGAATCAAAAACTAATTACATACAAATTCTGTTGTTGCCTTGCAATAACTAATACAAAAATATACAATAATAATGATACACATAACATTGCAAATCATCCTTTCTTGCTTAAAATATCTACTCTTTGATTGTTTTTTGCAAGCAATATCCACTCACTAAATCTCATTGGATGTGGTTTTCATTAAAATTTTGATAAATTTAATTCTTATTTATATGGGAGTCTACAAGATAATTCCTGAAATAGAAAAGGGTTCTGGCTCCAAAAGTTTGAAAACTACTGATTTCGAAATCAATGAATTTCACCAACATAAAGATTTTCACAATTCTTATAGGGAATAATATGAGCGTGAGTAAAAAAAAATAATGCCATTTTGGTAGGACAGCAGATGACTTTAGATGCAAAGGCCATTTTTAGCCATCTTTGATAAATCCTTATAGGAATGTGGCTCTGGACTTAGAAAATTCTCAACAGATGTTAAGTTAAACATATCTTTTACTTTTTTAACTGCTAAATGATGCTCTACAAAGACACAAAAGCAATAGTTTTTTCCCCTGATGGTGACACAGATTTCTTTGACATTGTTGATGGAGTCCTACAAAGAATACATTAGCACTATTTATATTTATAATATGTCTAGACTACATACAACAAACGTCATTAGATCTCATGAAAAAAAAAAGAAGGTTCATGCCTAAAAAAAAAAAGCAAGAAGCAAAAACTATCACAATGCAGACTACGTAGATAATCTAACACTTCTTGCAAATACACTTGCCCAAGCTGAATCACTGCTGCATAGCCTAGAGAATGCAAGAGGCATTGGCCGCTATGTGAACTCGGATGTAACAAAGTTTATGTTCTAAATAAGATGGAGACATCTCCACACTGGATGGCAAGTCTCTGAAATTAATAGACCAGTTCACATAACTAGGTAGTAATATCTCATCTACGAAAGCAGTTCATATATGCATAGGAAAGGCATGGACTGCTTTAGACAGATTATCGATTATATGGAAATCTGATCTCTCTATTACTTGCTGAAAGTCTAGCCAAATGCCCACGTTGTGTTCAGATCCCAAACGACTAGAAATCTACTATATTAAACTGATATTCCGCGGTTAACGGTGGCTTAGTGGTCACATAAGAAACAACGACTCCTTTTTCTTTCAAAACAACAACAAACATTTATATTTCAATAACAAAATAGGAAAATCAATTCTTACTCAAAGCTGTGGAGGATGGACCTCAAATTGATAACTTCTGGTCGGAATACAATCAGGGCCTCTGCAAGGTATTGTTCAAAATAGTTTGTAAGGTTGACTAGTTTTTCAATAGTCTTAGCTGAAGTCAGTTTCTGTTGGCTCTCAGTATTTGCGTTAACTTCGCTTTTCTAGCCCGCTAGCTTAGCTACCTCTCATTCATCCAGAGAGAGAGCTCAGTTAAATAGCTTCCCGACCCGGAACATTTGTATTTCCGGCCGGCATGAAGATATTAGTAACCCTCTCTGGACCTCACTCTGGAAAAATACCACCCTCCTTAGTTCTAACCAGCCAATCGAATTCACTTCCGCTCACCAATCTAAGTGCTATCCTTCCGGACTGAGTGGTTTTTAAACAAAAGTTTACCGAAAACACCTTGTTTGGTTTTTATCTAAAGAAAAATCTTTCATGCTCATAACTGAAGGATCAGCCAGTCAAGCTATCCAGATGCTTTTAGCGATTCTAAACAAAAGGACAAGTCCCAATTTTAACCGTCAGGCTGATTCTTATCTACCTTCACTGTTATCTTTTCTTAGCGGAAAAGTCCTTTATTCTAACATGACTAAATATGCTGGTGTTTTATTGCTGATTCCTATCTATGCCACTATTTATCTTTTCAGTGGAAAAATCCCTTTTATTCTTTTTATTTATAAGTTTCTGATCGACGACAAAAAAGATTTTCTAAGTATTCCAGTATCTTAATTCCGGTCTGCCCCAACCATGACCGGTCACATTGGCAATTGTTTTTCACTCTTCTCTACATGTATTCTACTTGATAAGTTGTTTTTGTACTACAGATTGCAGCATTGTGTCATCACGGTTATCCTGCTGCTAGACGATCTTCTGTGGGTCTTACAGAACACAACTGAAAGCTGCCTTGCTCTATGCACATCTCTGCAGGAAGTTATTGAGAAATCCACACGCCAGAGCAAGCAACTTGCAGCAGAAAAATTAAAGGTGGTTTGAATTTTTAATAAATACTACAACATTTAATTTGGGAAGTCATTTTGATTGATTGATTGATTTTAAGGGCACATAAGACCATCTAGGGTTATTTATGCAAGCGGTAAATGGTGAGGGATGGTCAGATTTTATTATGTTTTCCCAAGGATTTTCTTTATTTTAACAGTAAATTTTCAGGTCATTTAATAGCAATCAATTCATTTTAATATCCGGTTGCTTACAGTACTTGCTATTTACTCAAATGGTTATGCATTTAAGTAGATACAGGCCTCATGCTTCTAACTGACTGATCTAGCGAGAACTGGTACTTTCAACATGACACTGTAAAACCAAGGTATGCAACAAACAAAACTCACCATCCTTGATTTATACAATGACAGATGAACAAAAAAAGAGATTTTGATAAATTATAACAAGGTAATGCATAACCATTTGAGTAATTTACAGTCAAGTCATGTTGAAAGTACCAGTTCTCGCTAGATCAGTCAAGTTAAGAAGCAATGAGCCTGTTCAATACTTAAATGCATAACCATTTGAGTAATAGCAAGTACTGTAAGCAACCGGATATTAAAATGAATTGATTTGCTATTAAATGACCTGAAAATTTACTGTTAAAATAAAGAAAAATCCTTGGGAAAAACATAATAAATCTGACCATCCCTCACCATTTACCGCTTGGCATAAAATAACCCTAGATGGTCTTATGTGCCCTTAAAATCAATCAATCAATCAAAATGACTTCCCAAATTAAATGTTGTAGTATTTATTAAAAATTCAAACCCACCTTTAATTTTTCTGCTGCAAGTTGCTTGCTCTGGCGTGTGGATTTCTCAATAACTTCCTGCAGAGATGTGGCATAGAGCAAGGCAGCTTTCAGTTGTGTCTCTGTAAGCACCCACAGAAGATCGTCTAGCAGCAGGATAACACGTGATGACACAATGCTGCAATCTGTAAAGTACAAAAACAAACTTATCAAGTAGAATACATGTAGAGAAGAGTGAAAAACAATTGCCAATGTGACCCGGTCATGGTTGGGGCAGACCGGAATTAAGATACTGGAAATACTTAAGAAAATCTTTTTTGTCGTCGATCAGAACTTATAAATAAAAAGAATAAAAGGGATTTTTCCACTGAAAAGATAAATAGTGGGCATAGATAGGAATCAGCAATAAAAACACCAGCATATTTAGTTCAATGTTAGAATAAAGGACTTTTCCGCTAAGAAAAGATAAACAGTGAAGGTAGATAAGAATCAGCCTGACGGTTAAAATTGGGACTTGTCCTTTTGTTTAGAATCGCTAAAAGCATCTGGATAGCTTGACTGGCTGATCCTTCAGTTAATGAAAAGAATGAAAAGATTTTTCTTAGATAAAAACCAAACAAGGTGTTTTCCGGTAAACTCTTTGTTTAAAAACCACTCAAGTAACCGGAAGAGATAGCACTTAGATTGGTGAGCGGAAGTGAATTCGATTGGCTGGTTAGAACTAAAGGAGGGTGGTATTTTTCCAGAGTAGGAGGTCCAGAGAGGGTTACTAATATCTTCATGCCGGCCGGAAATACAAATGTTCCGGGTCGGGAAGCTATTTAACTGAGCTCTCTCTCTGGATGAATGAGAGGTAGCTAAGCTTAGCGGGCTAGAAAAGCGAAGATTAACGCAAATACTGAGAGCCAACAGAAACTGACTTCAGCTAAGACTATTGAAAAACTTAGTCAACCTTACAAACTATTTTGAACAATACCTTGCAGAGCCCTGATTGTATTCCGACCAGAAGTTATCAATTTGAGGTCCATCACTCCCACAGCTTTGAGTAAGAATTGATTTTCTATTTTGTTATTGAATATAAATGTTTGTTGTGTTTGAAAGAAAAAGGAGTCGTTGTTTCTTATGTGACCACTAAGCCACCGTTAACCGCGGAATATCAGTTTATATAGTAGATTTCTAGTCGTTTGGGATCTGAACACAACGTGGGCATTTGGCTAGACTTTCAGCAAGTATAGAGAGATCAGATTTCCATATAATCGATAATCTGTCTAAAGCAGTCCATGCCTTTCCTATGCATATATTGATACTGCTTTCTGTAGATGAGATATTACTACCTAGTTATGTGAACTGGTCTATTAATTTCAGAGACTTGCCATCCAGTGTGGAGATGTCTCCATCTTATTTAGAACATAAACTTTGTTACATCCGAGTTCACATAGCGGCCAATGCCTCTTGCATTCTCTAGGCTATGCAGCAGTGATTCAGCTTGGGCAAGTGTATTTGCAAGAAGTGTTAGATTATCTACGTAGTCTGCATCTGTGATAGTTTTTGCTTCTTGCTTTTTTTTTTTAGCATGAACCTTCTTTTTTTTTTCATGAGATCTAATGACGTTTGTTGTATGTAGTCTAGACATATTATAAATATAAATAGTGCTAATGTATCTTCTTGTAGGACTCCATCAACAATGTCAAAGAAATCTGTGTCACCATCAGGGGAAAAAACTATTGCTTTTGTGTCTTTGTAGAGCATCATTATAGCAGTTAAAAAAGTAAAAGATATGTTTAACTCTTAACATCCTGTTGAGAATTTTCTAAGTCCAGAGCCACATTCCTATAAGGATTTATCAAAAGATGGCTAAAAATGGCCTTTGCATCTAAAGTCATCTGCTGTCCTAACCAAAATGGCATTATTTTTTTTTACTCACGCTCATATTATTCCCTATAAGAATTGTGAAAATCTTTATGTTGGTGAAATTCATTGATTTCGAAATCAGTAGTTTTCAAACTTTTTGGAGCCAGAACCCTTTTCTATTTCAGGAATTATCTTGTAGACTCCAATATAAATAAGAATTAAATTTATCAAAAATATTTAATGAAAACCACATCCAATGAGATTTAGTGAGTGGGATATTGCTTGCAAAAAACAATCAAGAGTAGATATTTAAGCAAGAAAGGATGATTTGCAATGTTATGTGTATCATTAATTATTGTATATTTTTGTATTAGTTATTGCAAAGGCAACAACAGAATTTGTATGTAATTAGTTTTTGATTCACCCTTGTATGTCTATATTATCATATGATCCAAGAAGTAATAATATCATTATCTTTTTAATCCTGGCTTTTAATCTCCTTAATATTTTGAAGAGATAAAGGAGGTATAATGGGAAGCATCATTTGAAATATTAATAAGATGATAATAATGTTACCAAATCAGAAGAAATACCTTTATGCACTTTATCTTTCAAATGTTTCACCTGTACTAATTGGTTTCTTTGATTTTGGTTTGTTTTGTTTTACGGCATATCAACCTCAGTGGGTCATTTAATGCCGATAAAGTTTTGAAATAAATCAATTCTTAATGGATAATACATTTTTTTTATAAATACATTTTTCTATTTAACCCATAGATGGGACCCTAACAGGTACTACCACTCCGGGTCAGAGTGGACCAGGGAGCAATGGTGATGAATGGGGTGCTCCACGTTCCCCAAACCTCCAAAACTGGAACCTCACCATCAGATACAGTTTAACTTCATTCCCAGGACATGTAGACCCGCAGCCACCGCCTTCTAGCACCCATATGATAAAAAGGGGTTGGGGCTTGCCATAAGGGCAATAGGGTTGGGACAAATCATATAGGTGCTAGGGCTTGACGTGACCAGCCGATTGATCGGAGGGGGCCTCTCTGACCGCCCGTCTAGCCCAAGATAGGGCCAAAGTGGAGTATTGCATGTCATGAATTGCTCATCCACCTGGGCTCTATCCTTAAGCATCACGGGTCGCCACCCACGGCCAACAGGTGGCCCCATTGGGGGAGTCTTACCCCTCTGCAGAGGTACAGTCGGTGCATTCTAACCTCCCCAGCTGACAGGGCGGTGGTTTCTTTGATCTTCAAATCATGGTTCGTATAAGCTCTAAATCAAGACCGTGTCCAAATGCTGTATACCCCTGTAGGGGATTATCTTCCCTTTGCCTGGAAGAGTTATCTTCCCGCTGTGTTGCCGTTTGTGGCCACCAGGGGACCTCTGGTATATAAGCGGCTGATTCAAATGCTTCCTTCTCTCTTTCCTTACTGCCTCTGAACAAGCACATGGGTTAGACTTATGTCTATCCCCTTCTCGGT
The DNA here is from genome assembly GCA_023376005.1 of Doryteuthis pealeii. Taxonomy (NCBI): domain Eukaryota; kingdom Metazoa; phylum Mollusca; class Cephalopoda; order Myopsida; family Loliginidae; genus Doryteuthis; species Doryteuthis pealeii. The sequence goes on from CM042154.1 coordinate 98,033,032, forward strand.
GGGGCTTTGCCCCCCCCCTACATTACTGTAAATCTTTTATACAGCATGGACTATCCTTTAGTTCCATGTCTGTAACATTTATATTTTATGTACATTTGGGTATCTCGTTTATACCTAAATATTGTATCTTGTATTTACCATTCATGAATGTGTCCTTTTATCTCTACTCTTATATCTTATGTGTATCTTATGTATCTATGTACTTTATGAATCTTATCGTTACCATGTGCTGTACACCTATTAAATGTTTTGTCTCACAACGTGTCAGAGCTGTTATTCAATTATTAACTTTGAATCGTATACCCCTATTGAACATCGTCGGGTATATAATCAAGAGTGGAACTCGGGTGACAGAAAGAGAGAGACAGTGGTAGTACCTGTTAGGGTCCCATCTATGGGTTGAATTGAAAAACATGAGTTTATAAACAAAATGGTATTATGCATTAAGAATGAATTTATTTCACAACTTTATTGGCATTAAATGACCCACTGAGGTTGATATGCCGTAAAACAAAACAAACCAAACCAAATCCTTTAGCAAACATGCCGCTTCACTAGGTCCTGCATCCTGTATTTTAGTGGATAGGAATATTGGATAACATGTATTTAGTTACTTAAAGGTGGCAAATACCTGAAAAAGAGGACAGTGATCCGAGTATGTTAGTGTATGATAATTTCTCATCTAAAAAATTCAGACTAAAGAAGAAGAATAAAGAATCTGTAGTAAAGGTGTTGGGGGGGGGGTAAATATTCTCTCAGTTATAAAACTGAAAGCAAATATTTTTATTAAAAAAAAAAAATTGGTATCCTACTTTCATCTAAGTAAATACTATTGTGTATGGTAGGTCAGCAGGTTTGTGTGTAGCAAACTGTGTGTTGAGACTAACGTGTTCTTCATTTCTACTTATTATGACTAGTCGCCATGTTTCCTCCTTCTTTAGTTGTCATGTTGTCTAGTCTCTTCTAAGGGATTCTTGTAAGGGCTTGTCTTTAGTCATGCAATTAATCAACTCACAAGACTTTTTATTTCCTTGATCAAGATTTATTTAATCCATCCTTATTCGCCTCGAGGGAGAATGAACCTCACAGTAGCATGTCTACTCTGCGCCAATCTGAGGTTGAAACTAAAATCTAAACTAACTAAATCACATGACGTGCAAGATTCCCGCCTCTGGCGTCAGGGAGCTGTAACCATCCTGGTAGTTTTCCATTCCCTGATCTGAAAACCAATGGCCCCTTAGAATTCTTGTTACAGTGTCCGTCAACAACATACGCCACCACACAAATTATGTAACACAAAAGCACAAGAATGAAAAAGCACAACAACAAAAAATTAATTAAAACAATGAACTTCCCCCCAAAAAAAAGAAATAGCAACAAACCATTTATATTCTTTTTGACAGCAATCCGCAGCTTAGCCTGATTCGCAATGAGTCGAATTGGGGTCTGGGTGATGACGCCTTTTGAATGTGGGTCAACAGCTTGTGCCTCGATCCGGGTTGCCTGCCAATCCACCTCTTTAAAAATAATAACCTCTCCCCGAGAAACGTCCTTGATACGAGTCAGCCGAAGGTCAGGGGTTGCATGCCACGTTGGGGATACACTGTGGACTTTCACTCGGGACATCTGAGGAGAAAAAAGGCAAAAAAATATGATTGGCTGTAAACAAAAGAAACCCTCACTGTGTAGGAGTGAATCGATCCAATTATGAACAGTGAAGGGATATTTATCTATTAAGCTTAGGTGTGGCACAAGGCCAGAGGTATGGGTCACCCAGTGAGAATCAAACTCACTAACAATGGTCAGCTAATTCAGCAGTTTATTGGATTATACGGTCAACCCTTGGATTATTTTATGCCAAAGATTTTTTGTTTTATTAATTTTTTGTTGAGTATGGTTTTTATTTGTGCATGTAGGAACCCTAACAAGTACTACCACTCCGTGTCAGAGTGGACCTGGGAGTAATGGCAATGAAGGGTTACTCCACACTCCCCAGAACTCCAGAATTGGAACCTCACCACTAGATGCAGTTTAGTGTTATACCAAGGACATAATCCAGCTTGCTAAGGTGCCATGAGTATTAAGATGTTAAGCAATGATGAGCCTGTTTAGTACTTAAATGGGTGACCACTTAGTAACAGCAGTTATTATAAGTTGTGTGCCAGGCAAAGTAATACTTATTAAATAATTATAAGTTATTATACAGGATGCAATGGGTAAATTGTTATTTTAAATCATTATATATTTAAGACAGGGTTTAATTTGGTTTATTTGTTTAATGGCATATCAACCTTCATGAGTTATTTAATGCCAAAGCAATCCTTGTAGAAGATCAATAGTGGTACTATTTAATCCATAGCTGGTAGTATAAGGAGGTTCATACCTTTCCCAAGAGTATTATCACAAAGGTGAATATAGTGAGACTCGAGTTCAAACTCACTTCCAATGATGTCGCAGTCCAGGACTTTAGCCAAAAAGCTGAAGTCAAAAAGATGTGTACCAAATTTCAGATAATTTCAGATTGGTTTCTTTGTTTAATGCCATATCAACCTTCATGGGTTATTTAATGTCAAAGCTATCTTTGTAGAAGAACAGTGGTACTATTCAACCGATAGCTGGGGGTATAAGGGGATTCATATCATAGTATTAGTCTAAAAATGAACATAATAGCAAGGCTAGAGTTCAAAGTTGCTAACGACAATGTAGTCCAGTTCAGCATTGAGTCAGATAATTTTATAAAGTATATTTCCTGTTTGTCCAATGTGGCCAGACATACTGTCATTTTGAGCAATATATATATATACATAATAGAATCATTTTCAATCAAAAATAATAAAAAATGTGTCTCACACACACACTGTTCTGATAGTTAATCTTGGGTTATTTCCTATTACTCCATCCTAAAAAAAAAGGGGAACCACTCTGAATGAATTTTATCTGTTAATTAATCTACCCATTATTTTCCCATTAAACTAACCCTAAACCCTAACCCTGTCTTCTTTTTTCCTAGTAAATAAATAAATAAATAATTTATTAGTCAATCTGAGTGGTTCCCCTTTTTTTAGGTTGGAGTTCTAGGAAATAACCTAATCTTGGATTGTGATTACTTTCTTTTGTACCAAATAAGAATAAACAAGTTGTTTTGTCTTACAAACAAGTCACACTGAAATCACCGGTTCTAGTCTGATCAACAAAGTTAAATAGCATTGAACCTGATAAATACTTCAATTGATGACTGCTTAGGAAATCTAAATACAGAGATGCTGATAGGTACGCCTCCTGTGTCCCTGACATACACAAATCTAAAAGGACGCAGTAAAATTGTATCCATACATCCCAGTGTTTTTTCTTTTTTCTTCCCTCACTATTTGAAGATAACTGTAAATACATTTCAATAGTTTCTTAGAAATGAATTACATAGGATAGGTTACAAGGTAGGAGTTTAGTTGGGACTCATACATTTTCCTGGGGACCCATTCAAAGCAAATATGTGTGCCCCATGACACACTAAATCAAAAAGCTATCAACATCACTGAGGTACTGTAAGCTACTCATGGCCTTGTGCCAGATGTATCAAATGAAGAGAATAAACAAGTTGCTTTTTGTTGACTTTCCTTAGGATTCTTGCAATTTGTTTTTTTTGTCTTACAACACAAGATGATTATTGCTGTTCTTCTTGGACTCCCCAGATTCACAAACAGATTTTGTTACATAATTATTAGATTCCTAATGCGGCCTTGAAGGATTGAATGACAAGGCTTGACTTCATCCTGATCCTTCCGGTGGATACCATGAGAATCGGTGGAGAAGACCCTCTTCCGGTTTAGATTGGAAATAGGTTTTAGTCAGACCGGCCAAAGCCACGAAGGTGGTAAGTCGTGTTATGCACGGTGCCAACTCAATCTGTGCAGGTAGTCTGGTGGGGATTTCAGAATAAAATATGATCTAAGTTAAATCGAAGTCTTGTGTTATTATCTAAAAACTACCAATGACACAGGGCTTCTGATAAAGAGAAATCCCCAATGGAAGACCAGACACGAAGTCCCCAAGACGAAGTCCAGACGCTGGAAGAAGAATAATAGAAGAAAGAAAGTAAGGAAAGAGAGTATACAACAATTTACTCAACACACAGAGGAAAATAATGTTTTGAAAATAAAGTATAAGAAAGTACCTACCTGCAAGCATGCCTGGAATGTTTTCGAAAGGAAGAACACCTGAACGGAATTTATGTGAACATAAATACCATCAATTACTCGTTCCACAAAACCATATTTGCCAGGCCTAAATTTTTAAAAAAAAAGAAAAAAAGAAAGAATAATAATATCTTTTCAGTTAGTATATTAGGTCTGAGACCTGTCAGCTGTTCCTTATAAATATTCATTTTAAATCCACTGAATATTTAATGTCATTCCACAGATTATCCAACTTTGCCTTGAAGGAGTTTATAGATGGAGCATTCACTACTGATGAAGGTAGTTTATTCCATGTATTCACCACTCTGTAGCTAAAATAATTTTGTCTTGCGTTTGCTTTACAAGATTTTTTAAGGAGTTTTAATTTATGTCCCCTTGTATAGGTATTTTGAGCAATGTTTAGTAGGTCGGAGTTCGTTGAATAAAAACCATGCGTGTATTTGTAGGCTTCGATCATATCCCCTCTCATACGTCGGAAAACCAGAATTGGTAGGTCAATGTTCCTAAGTCTTTCTAAGAATAAATAAATAAATATATATATGTGTATGTGTGTGCGAGAAATAATGATCCAATAAATAAATATCTTTCAACTTTTTCCTGTTTAGTTTTAACTTTCTTGTTTATTAATAAAACTGTGTAAGGCCATTGATAGTCAAAATGTTATATAAATTATTCATTTCATTAAAGATTTATTCAAGTGTTGATTAATCAGCATCATCAGGTGGCACTGACAGCATGGATTCCCATGGCTCTCTCTCACCAACCATCCCTATCAGTAATCGCTCCTGACATGTCCTCCACACAGCATCCAAAATTTGCACAGAGCTGATTGATGTAGGTTTTTACTGGGCAGCCTACACTGGTGTGTCCATGCGTAGGTATCTATAGGAGAATGTCACTTATGAGTTCATCCTTGCTTCTCCAGCAGTATCCAGCAAATCTTGTTTGTCTTACTTAGTTGGTTTGTATGATTGGGGGCAAGTGACTGCCCAGCTGCTTTCTTAAGGGAGTGTTGCTTCCAGGATTTGTTCAAGACAGCACACAGCATCCTTATATAGTTCCCATCAAGCTTTTTCTCTAAGCATTTCATTAGAGTAATACAGCTATACAGTAGTGTTGTAAAGGGAAGTAACCCTCACGTATGCAAATGAGACACGTATAAAGGAGCAACAGAAGATTGACTCAGAGTGATGCGAGTTGATCTCCAACCACGAACGTTGTTTCATATTCTCAGATTGCAAACACACGTGCGACAACTTCAAGATAAGTAATCTTACCAAGAGACTTTTTTACCTTGCCGGCCGGAAGCCGTTTTATTTTGTTATTTGTATTATTTGTAATAAACTATTATTACAACCACTCAACCTTCTCGTTTATGTATTTCCAATACATAACAAGTAACACTGACACAGCTACAGCTTAGAAGAATTAAACCATCTTTGCTACTGTAATGAATTTGATTTTTCATTAGATGTTCCATTATTTAAATTGTGAAGTGAGGATGGGTGACATGAGTAGTTATATAGTAACATTACCAGGTCATTTAGTAAAATCATTGGACATTGACAAATTTTCACCTTCATCGGTTCAAAAATCGCAATTTATTGTGCATTTCTGGTCCAATTTTTAAAATATTTATATGGTTTGAAAGAAAAGAAAATAATCTTTCTAAATATGTTATTTTTATGTGTGTTTATCCATTGAATTATTTTTACAGTGAGTTAAAATGATATTTTGCTTCAAACAGTTGAAAACTAAAATATGACATTTTTTTAGACTAAATTTGATACACTATTTTGTTTTTCAAAATAAAAGTAGCTAATCTTTATCAATATTTTTGAAATTTTACACTTAGTTAGGAGACACTTCTAACTACCAGCAGAAACTTGTATTTTTCTTTTCTGAATTTTGGAAGTGAAACCATAACAAACCAAATTTGATGGAGATTTCTTCAAAAAGTATAAGATAAGCCCCCCCCCCCAAAAAAAAAGCACTATATAATTAATAGAAGACAGTCTCAGAATTATTTTCCTATTTAATTTTAATATTTTAATGATTGTATACTGTCAGAATTTTTGTCAAACTTTCAATTTTGGAAAAAAAAACCTAACTTACGTAAACAAAGCTGCACACACAGGACAGACTTTGTTAAATAAAATTATATAAAGAGTTATTCTATTTCTTGTATATAATACAACATAGCAGGTATTTAAAAAGGTATTTTTAAGTCCAAAGTGATGTTATTTATATAAATTAATACTATATATATGTATATATGCTGTATTAAAATGAAAATGTTGAATAATCTTGTGAGAAACTTTTTAAAAAATCCCTACTTCTTATTCCCCAAATAATGGGTTCCAGCATGGAAATACATACAATTTAAGTGCAGAATCAGAAAGAACATACAATTTTACATAAGAATGCCAAGTTTTATCAAAATTTCTCCAAAAATAAAGAAATGGTGAAGATATTACTGAATTTCTTGTTTTGAATTGGTCCGTGAATTTGACATATTTTTTTATCAAAATCATGTCCACTTTTGTACCCCCAATTTCGGGGCTTTAAATTCTCATAACTTTTGAACCACTGGGGATATTTGCATAATTCAAACAGTTCTGAACTCCATTTACAAAGCTCTATATAACTAACATGATTAAATAACTATAAGCTCAAATAAAAAAAATCAAGTGGGAATGCTAGTTATATAGTCAATGCAAAAATTTGTTAATGAAAATAAAACAAATAGCCTCACCTTAAGCTTGCAACCTGCGGATTGTTTGGAGGCCGTGGCTCCTCACAAGTTTCCACTTCCAGCACGACTTCATCCAGGTACTAAAAAAAAAACATATATATATATTATATATATACTCACTAACCTCATGGACAAGTGAAACTCATCTACCACCCTAGAATACAAACTTACATAAAATTACAGGATTTTACCATCCGGAAATATTACCTTTTCTGTATCAAATTTTTAGAATAAATTAATAAAAATTAAAAAACAAAAAAATAAAATAATAAATAAAAAAATAAAATTGCAGAAATTCTAATGAAGGCCCCTATAAGGATTGAACTAAAAAAATACGTGGAAAATAGCGTAAAATTTAAACATAATAATTGAAAAAAAATATGTATATACGAAAAATATATACATAGACTCAAAAAATATTTTTTATGTTGATTCCCGCATGGAAAGAAAAAAATCTGGGTTTTTTGGGAGAAAAAAATTTGGGTTTTTGGGAGAAAAATCTGGGTTTTTTAGGGGAGAGAACTTTGTGATGTTATTTTTAAATTAACAGCGTTCCTTTCCCAACCGAAATATAAATTGTTTGTTTACCAACATGAGAGGTATAATATTCTGATGATGGCATTAGCCAGAAACCTAAGGTAAATGTTTTCTAGTATATTAATACACCATGAAATGATGGACAGAGCAAAGGACAGGCAACAGAAAAGGGGAATATTATAAAAGAGTATTTGCCAGTAGAATGTGACACAAGGTTGCATGTATTTCCAGCAATTTTTCAATATTAATGGATCTGCAAGACTAGCTTGCTAACCCCGATGGTACACTTGGTTCGATATGATGAAAGAGTAGGTATTTATTCAACCTGTTTGCCATGGGTAGGATATGATATAAGTTTGCAAGTATGGAACATCCAGCAATGATCGAACTCGCTTTTCAGTAGTAATTGATTGGTTTGTTTGGTTTGTTTTGTTTTACGGCATATCAACCTCAGTGGGTTATTTAATGCCGATAAAGTTTTGAAATAAATCAATTCTTAATGGATAATACAATTTTTTTATAAATACATTTTTCTATTACACTCATAGATGGGACTCTAATAGGTACTACCACTCCGGGTCAGAGTGGACCAGGGAGCAATGGTGATGAAGGGGTGCCCCACATTCCCCAAACCTCCAAAACTGGAACCTCACCATCAGATAGAGTTTAACGTCATTCCCAGGACATGAAGACCCACAGTCACCGCCTTCTAGCACCCATATGATAAAAAGGGGTTGGGGCTTGCCATAAGGGCAATAGGGTTAGGAAAATCATATAGGTGCTAGGGCTTGACGTGACCAGCCAATTGATCGGAGGGGGCCTCTCCGACCGCCCATCTAGCCCAAGATAGGGCCAAAGTGGAGTAGTAATTGATCTGCAAGACTAACTTGCTAACCATTACACCATATTGGGATGCCTGGGTGGATATGATGGAAGAGTATTTTGATGAAGTTACCAAAACAGGGTCGGGTGTAAGGTTAGAATAAATGAAGAGAATTTAGGGAAGGAAGAAATAAGAAGAAAGATCATTGAAGCCGACCAAAAGTTGAATAGGCAAGAAACTGTTAAACTCCACTTAAAAAATTAAGTGGAATTTAACAGGTTGGAATTCATAGTTTTCCTTCTAGACTGGTTGTCTAACCAAGGTTAAAGAGCCCAGTCTGCCTTACTATTTACCCTTGGCTGGAGGGGAGAAAGTTGGATGCATACCTTTCCAAAAAGTATTAGCACTATGTAAAATGTTCACTTTGGTCTAATATCCTTGGGAAAGGTATGAACCAACTCATCCCTTCAGCTAATGTTCTTCTACAAGGATGGCTTTGACATTAAATAACCCATAAAGATTGATATGTCATTAAACAAAGCAACTAAACCTCACCTCATATCTGGTAATCTTTTCTTTTTCTTTAATAACTTACTGATTGAGGTGATAAAGATTAGTCAGGTAGTCTATCTATACATATATAAAGGGCAGTTGTGTATATGTATGTCCGGAGGAAACTTTAAAAATAAAATAATTAACGACAAAGTAAATATATATACATATTAAATATTACCAGGGCTTGGTTTTTGAAAAAAAATAATAGAGATTTGATTTATATTCGTGAAGATGATTAAAAAATAAAATTTAAATGATAACAGAATGTTTTTTTTTTAATCTAATATTTTAGATAGTAGACATTTCTTTTCAGGGTAGCTGGATCAATGTTAGGTCTATTCTTTTTACATAGGGATTTAAATGGGGCATCCCACGAGGATTCAACTCACGATTCAGTAATAATGGATCTGCGGGACTAACTTAACAAAAATCCCCCTCTACCCAGGCGACACCGGGTAGCCGCTGCTAATGAATGATAAAAGAAATTCAGACAATCTAATTCTCTATTGAATACAACTCCCAGCAACGTTATTAGTAAACAGAATGATATTGTTTTCTAAAATCCCATCTCAATGGAAGCTGATAAGTGAGGGATCTCTTCTTTCCCCTACACCCCCCACCCAACCCCTACTGATAAGTGAGGGATCTTTTCTTTCTCCCCCCACCCCTAACACCTTTGCTATTCATTTGGCAAAAACTCTTGGAATCAAATTGGAAATGAGGTTATCAATATGCTGGTAAAACCGGCAAGATAATCCTAACAACTGGTCAACCATTCATGCACTTAATATTGCTTCCTTTCAACCAAGACAAATGAAACAGAAGTCGGAATGGGAATAATAATAATAATAATAATAATAATAATAATAAATAAAAATAATAAAAATAATAAAGAGAATAAATAATAATAATAATAATAATAAATAAAAATAATAATAAATAAAAATAATAAATAAAAATAATAAAGAGAATAAATAATAATAATAATAATAATAATAATAATAATAAATAAAAATAATAATAAATAAAAATAATAAATAAAAATAATAATAATAATAAAAATCAATCATGACATGTATTGAAACATGACGTTATCTGCAACTGAATTTTGATACTAACTTGCAATTAATTTATGAATGCACTCAAAATAACAGGCTATCAAGTAGGTTGTGCTGTGGTGTAATGGTTATTGTCATAGGAAATGGGGGACTAATTCAAATCTTGGATGAGGCCGTTTACATTTCACGGTTAAATTGAACTTAACAGACCTAAATTCCACCATCATATGTTACCCTGCCGAAACAAAAAAAAAATACCAAAAATCGGGGAATTAAAAGAATTTAATGAAATATTCAGTGTTGATATATTAATGAATAAAAGATATAATGCACTAGTTATTTTATTTAAAAACCCTTTACATTTGTTTTCAGGTCAGTTAATTGTGAACCACGTTTCTTTGAGGCGTAACACAGATTCTCAAAGATACATGGTTTTTCTTTTGGCAAGGTGATATATGATGATGGAATTTAGGTCTGTTAAGTTCGATTTAACCCATTTCACATAACACTAAAACCATTGCATGAATTTATTATAGTTAAATTTTAATATATCATTCAAATCTAATTGATAAGCTGTGACAGACAGCACGGGGCGAGTGATGGAGGTGGAGACTATGGAGTTTAGAATTCCCTGCCCCCAAGGACTAAGCGCATCAGTATGTATCTGGCCTGTGCGAGGGGGGGTATAGTGAGTGACTCGAGATTGAACTCACAACCTCCTGATCATGAGTGGTGGAATTGCTGTTACCCCGGTTAGCTGAAGTGGTTCGGCCACTAAGAGAAATAAATGCCGAGGAGGCAAGTTCTCTCAGGGAGAACATCTTTTCCAGTGGAGAGAACGGTTTGTTGTGTTTCAATCTTAAAGTGAAGTGAACTTTTGACGAATTGTCTAAGAACTATGGAGAATGTTGCCAGCAGAATACTTTTTTCAGTTGAAGAAACTGATTATTGCGATCGTCACTTGAAACTAACAACTAGATAAGTTTAATTATTTTTAATGATTATTAGCAATATATATTTCTTAATTATTGTTTTATTTGTTTATTATTAGGCCTAAACAGCGTTTAATCTATTAATAACTTTAAAATTCCATCTTACATCAGGTTGATTGATTTTAACCACCTGTCAACACATTTGGAGTCATTTTATGCCTAGAGGTTAGGGAATCATTTATATTTACATTTTCGTGTTGTTGTTTCTTTACAGTTTAATATTCATATATTTTTTTTATTATGTTTTAAAATCCATAGCTGGAGAGAATGAGAGTGTTCATACCTTTCCCAAGGGTATTAGTCTGAAAGTGAACATAATAGCAAGAATGGAGTTAAAATTCACTTTCTACAATATCATAGTCCAGCACATTCCCCTTTGTATCCAAATGTCACCATGAAACTAAATATATAAAATTGTCATTTGATAACAGATTAAATCACATGACATAGATTTCATCACATGACTTAGGTTTTGTATCGTCCATTTTAATAAAGTATGAAACTAAATATATACATTGTCTCTCGGAATTTTTGAGATGAGCCTTGATAATTAGTATTATTTGTATTATTCAGACTATCGTCCTCATCTTCATTGTTATCTGAACAACATTTCGTCCGATGTGCCCTCCGGCCTTCTTCAGATATTTCTTCTCGGACTCGGGAACCTTCTTGTCGTAATCAGGAGCCATCATGGAACTTTGAACCTAACCCTTTATTCAGTCCATGGGGGTATCCTGTTCTTATTCCGCTAACCATAGCTGGAGTAGAGTCGTTAAGCTGTGTTAATTATTATTCTATGTTACTGCTGCCCCTGACCAGGATTGAACCTGCAGTCTAGAGATAACTGTCACTTAGAACTGTCTTAACCTAACTCCTTTATCCACTAGGCTATGTATCCAATTAATTTGAAGAGCAAAAGTCAATTCATAAAAAGATGTTAACAACAACAACAAAAAAGTGTGTGTACTTTTATGCATGAATGGAAACACTTTTCTTTCTCCTTTTTCTTATTCTTATCTACAAAAATATTTTCTAATGTTTATTTCATTTATTCTAATAGCATTTTCTAAAGCATTCTGTTGCACTTCCTTATATGGACATGAATACACATAAAAGCTAATAGTCATCAATTGACAAACCAATTGGATAACATTATTATAAAGACCATAACAATTTAAATGACAATTTATCTTTATTTTATCTTCTAGAAAATGTGGATTAAATAAGAGGCAACATCCAAAAGAGAAAAAAAGGAAAAGAAAAACAACTTAGATAAAATTTGATATATTTCAAACTGGTTATAGAATAAGTTTGTAGCTCAGATAAGAGCTATCTACTGACAAAATGAGAGTTGCTCAGTTTGTAGCGCAAACAGGAGTAATCTACTCACAAAATGAGAGTTGCTCAGTTTGTAGCGCAAACAGGAGTAATCTACTGACAAAATGAGAGTTGCTCAGTTTGTAGCGCAAACAGGAGTAATCTACTCACAAAATGAGACTTGCTCAGTTTGTAGCGCAAACAGGAGTAATCTACTCACAAAATGAGACTTGCTCAGTTTGTAGTGCAAATGGGATCTATCTACACACAAAATGACACTTGTCCAGTTTGTTGATCAAATAAAACAAAAACATTATCATGAATTGAAATAAGCAATAATAAATTGGTCTGCCAATGCTACCATGGGTTGGGTGTCTGTCTGTCTTGTTTACAGTTAAACTTTGTTTTGATGGCTGTCAACATTATTCAAATACAAATCTTCAGGTAAAATTGGTTTTAGAACGCCAACAAAATTATTCTCTTATAATTTGTTAGGACTCTTGAGGCCATTTTTAGGCTGCAAGTGAGAGCTAGTTACAGTGGAGATCCCTTGTGTCCCTCAGTGAAGAATCCTTGGTTGTTCCTTGGTGTTAGGCAGAGTCCTTGGTTGTTCCTTGGTGTTCCTTGGTTGCTGATCTGTTCCTTAGTGTTACATAGAATCCTTGTGTTCCTTGGTTGCTGATCCTCTGTGACGAATACGTGCAAATGAATAGCTTTCAAGATCGGCGATTAAATAGTTAACTAACCACATATTTGAGCATGCTGATTGGCTGGCTTTAATCCATGCACCCACGCAGAGTCTATAAGTTTAAGTGGTGGGTCACAGCACACCTTATATTACTAAAATAATCAAACATGATTTATTATTTGTCTATAAAAAAAGCAGGAATCAAGTAAAAACTTGTAAAATTTCAATATACAGTCAATTCCCAAACATGCTTTGCATAAAACAAACTGATTTATTCTCAATTCTAGCAACAGCAGCAGCAGCAGCACATTAAAAATGAGGTGCACATGGCGTAATGGTTATCATTGTAGGAAATGCACTTAGCAAGCCAAAATCAAATCCTGTATGAGGCTGTTTGTGTTCCACTTTTTGCCAATGATCTTGATAAAGACATGACTCTTTCTGCCTCCCTTCAGCTATAGGTAAATAGTAAGGCAGGACAGACTTTTTAGCTTTGGTATGGCAACTGGTCTAGGAGAATGAAAACTAAGTTCAAATGAGCTGGACTCAGGTTTAACCTTGTGTCATATCCTGCTTATGACAGAGGGGTTAGGTAACTACATACAGCACATAAATAAATATATAGTATAATTCAGTACTTGTGAAAATGATATTCAAATGTAACAAAACATTTCACAGTTTATTTTTTGATAACTGAAAAGATAACAATTTGAAATTTCTATTTAAAAAAAGAGAAAAAAAAAGAAAAAAAAAAAGGACTGACTTACCAAGCAGATGGGTTGAGTTTTTAGTTTGGTCCATTGAATCTGGAAAAAAGAAAAACACAAATTAGTTCAGTTTATATAAATTGATAAGAAACTCTCAATGATTTTTGTGTTTATAATTACTAAATTTTATATTCAACATAAAAAAGTGGTGAAATCCTACTTAACCACTATTTTATGTCACCTCGCCGAAAGAAAAAAAAATAAAAATCAAGGAATTAACCAAATTTAATGAAATGTTCAATGTTGATACATTAATGAATAAAAGATATAATGCACCAGTTATTTTATTTTAAAACTTTACATTTTTTCAGGTCAATTAACTTTGAACCACATATGTTTGTGAATCTATGTTACGCCTCAAAGATACTATCAATTGATCTAAAATGTTCCCTATGTAGACGAGAAGAGAAGATTCCTTAACTCCAAGAACGAAGCGCATCTGTAGATGTCTAGCCTGCACGAGGATGGTGGGGGGGGGCTCCGAAAGAGAGTAATTTAATTTAAGGAAAACACACACCAGAAATTCAAGATTGTGTTGGTGGCGTATGCAAATTTCACACAGGTTCGCAGCGCTAAGCGTAATTGGCCCAGATGTAAGATCTTGGTGAGTGCATTAGTCTGTCAATTATTATTTAAGGCCTACCTTCCCATATCACAGCACAGTTGTGTTTCATCCTCCAAACCAGAATAGAGACCAATGAACATTTGCATTGCACTGGAGACTAGTGAACATTGGCAGGTTTTATCGACGACAGTGATCACCGTGGTTGCTTTTAGTCGTCACTTCACACATCCATTTCGAAATAATAGTGTAGGGATTATCTTCCTGTTGAGTTGTCTGCCCGTTTAGTTTGCTGGTGCCCTTCTGCCTCTTTTCCTGTTCCTGATACTACGAGACACATGGGTTAGTTAAGGTCTACCCCGTCTCGTTGGGGCGTTCGCCCCCCCCTTACATTACTCTAAGTGAATTAACACAGCATGGACTATCCCTAGTCTCATGCCTGTGGCTTTTATATGTTATCTTGTACCATTCATGAATGTGTATCTATCTTTTTACCTATGTACTTTGTATCTCATCATATCCATGTGCTGTACTATATTAAATGTTTTGTCTGTTAACCTTCGTTGGAGTTTTGTATTCAAAGTATATATAACTTTGAACCTTTCTTACAATAGATTTATTTTGCACATTCTGTATGATTGTTGTATATTGTACAAACGGAAATAGGAATTTCCGGTTAAATTAAACAAAGAAAAGACAAAAAAAAATGACAAAGGACTTTTTTCCCCAGTAAAAGCGAACAAAGAAGTTAAAAAACGGAAGAGAGGGTTTCCGGTCAAAGAAGCAGGGAGAAGATAAAGAAATATATAACAAATGTCCGTTATCAGATCAAAAGATAAAGATGCGGAGGCGTATCTATCAATATAAAGGCGAGAAGATTCGAGCCGACACACAGAGACGCCAGCCAGCAGCCAAAAAGGACACTTCACATCTCCCATCAGCAAACACCCCTCGGGCACTCATTGTAAGCTCTGCGCCTTCACCACCCACACACCGAAGAAAATAAAGAAGGGTCCTCTCTTTGTACATACGTATCTGTTGTTTTATTGAAGTCCAGTAGTTAGTAGTAGCCGACTACTACATACCGCAACGACTACTTACTTACACGATTTAGCAAGCGTGAATTTGAAGCCGCTATATAACATATAGACATTTGATGCCAGTATACAACATGATGTTTTGTTACATATGCTATCGCTATATAGCGCTTCCATCAGAGATACCCAAGAGAGTTAAAAGACATGTATACAAAATTTGGCAATAAACAACAATAAAGCATGATATAATTTTAGAAAATTTAATTTAAAATCTTTAGTTCTAACGATAGATTTTAAATGTCCTTTTGAATTTCTTATTCAAAATCAAGTTCATAACGAAAGAAGTTACACTTATCTTTTTTTTATGTGGATATGATTCATTTTCCGTGGTTTAATTATCCCGGTATTAATTCCTTTATCTGGCATTTTCATTGTGATAACTTTGTTTCGGGAGACATTCTTTCCCTCCTCCACGAGATGTTCATTCATCGGTCCTCTGGTTTACACTGCCCAAGACTGACAACAGGGATCGCTTTCCCTTCCTCTAAATCGTGACGTCACCTGTATCGGTACATTTGGCCTACGTAGGTAAAGCAACGAGGTAGTATCAGTTCTTTTCGTGTGCCTTCCTCTTCTTAGCTAGGCCGGCTAGGGCCATGAGTAAGCAGTTTTTCTTCTTCTGGTGAGCTGTTAGAGTCAAATTCTGTGACTTCCCCCCCTCTCCCGGCGTCATCACGTCTCTCAGAATATTCCAAAAGTTCTATGATTTGATGGAACGTAACATGTTCAATTTGTATAATTAACATCAACTGCTGAATAGACAACCTGCAGGATGAAAAACAAGACCTGTAAAATGGCAGAGAAAGCTCTTTGCTCAACAGTTATCTAGTACATTATTTCTAAAGTCCAACCCCTCTTCATCACGGCAGTATGGTGTCAAAGCCATTCTGTCAGGAACCTAAATTACTGATAGGACCATCCAAGGTGAACAGGTCTAGCACTCAGTGGCATTAGAGCCACAACTCGGCCAAAGGGGTTCTGGTGAAAATTCCAAAAGGCATCTGCACTGGAAATCAGCGGTTACTATTGGTCCTCTCATGGATTCTCATTTTTTACTAGAGAGATCAGATTTCCATATGGTCAATATGAATGTAGAGATTCTCCAAGATAAAATGACTTTATTCGCATACACACACACACACACATATACACTAAGAATAGTCAAAAAGTAATGCCATTTTGTTTACGAGAGATATAATTACCAACACAGGAACATGTATCATACATCAAAATGAAGCTGGTACTCTGTAGATCACATCCTGACTTCTCCACATTGTCACAGTTTCATTTAATAGCAATGTTCCACCTTCGAATGAGAGCATATATCCCTGCCCCATAAAATTCTGTTGACTGTTCTTCGAACTACTTCGTCACTACAGATTTCACTTCCTTGTCACTGGAATAATGTTTGCCTCTCAAACCCTCTTTTATGATAGTCTGAAACAAATAGGCAAATATGTGGAGAAGTTGGGATGTAATCCACAGAGGACCAGCTTCATGTTCCTGTGTTTGTAATTATACCTATCCTAAACAAAATGGCATTACTTTTTGACTCACCTATGTGGAGAAGTAGGGATGTAATCCACAGAGGACTAGCTTCATTTTGATGCATGATACATGTTCCTGTGTTGGTAATTATACCTGTCCTAAACAAAATGGCAATACTTTTTTTTACTCACCCTTGTACTATTCTCAGAACATTTAAACATTCTTTCTAAAAATATTATGGATTCTTTTTGAAAACCATGATATTCGCACTATTTTTTTTTTATATTGGATTCTGTGCAGTCTTTCTAAAATTATAGATTCTGGATCTATTTCTGCCATATTTTTTCATTCTTGAAATCAAATTATGTATCAAGATGCTGCTGATTTTAAAGAGACCTAACCATCAAATCTATTAATAATGGAGATTCAGTCTATTTGTCTGTAACAAAAATTATGTCACTGCTTACGTCACAATTATCAAAGTCATCAATACATAGAATAAAGAACAATTATTACTAATAAAATAAATAAGAGCTATTCCTTATAATTCAATGTTTGAATCCTTTATATTATAATAAATGAATTATATACTATTTAAATAAATAAACTATATAAACTATGAAATCAATTAAAAAATTGTATTACTTTAAATGGAAAAAATTATTTGCTAAATTTGTAATCAATTTTTAAAATTATTTTTTACTCTTACCCTTTTTTCAGTAACAAGAAATTAACTAAAAGTTTACAAATAAATAAATACTTACGATTTTGTGTAAAATTTATGTGTAGAATATTCAAAATGATTATTTGATCAATAATTAATAGATGTGTCCAAAATTTTATTTGAGGAGAACAGAACTAAGTTTAATTTCAAATTGTCTTTTTTTGTTTTTTTACTCCTTTAATAAATTTCATAATTTTACTTACTTATGGTAGTACTATAGGTAAGTAAAATTATGAAACCATTGGTACAAAATCTCTGACATTGAATTTTTAACTCCCATCCCCCTCAGACAATATCTTTTAAAAATTAAATTTTACACCGCCCGGAGGGTGTTTTTTTTTTATTTTGCTAGTATTAATAATAGAAGCAATTTCTTTGCATGTCTATTCACTTGGAATAATAAAGTCTGATTAGATATTTTATTTGTTTTTTAAAAGACTTTAAAATGATTGATTGATTTTAACGACATACCAACTCACCTAGGATTATTTTATGCCTTGAAGTTAGGGAATTGTTTTAATTGTACGTTTATATTTACATTTGTTGTAGTTAAGCGTTTTGGGGTTTGTTTCTTTTTAGTTTTTTGCACCGTTATATGATATCAAGTATTTCTATCTAATACTAATAATTATATGGTTTCAAGTAATTATTTCTTTTTGATAATAGTCAATTATTTGCATTCAGTTATATGGTTTCAAATTACTGAAAATAATCCAAAGGATTTACAGTTATATGGCATCAAGTATTCTTATTGAATATGAATCATTTTTAAACAGATACATTTGTCTCATAGATGGGACCCTGACAGGCACTACCACTCCGGGACAGAGTGGACCTGTGAGTAATGGCAATGAAGAGGTACTCCACACTCCCTAGAGCTCCAGAACTGGAGTCCCACCATCAGATGCAGTTTAGTGTCATACTGAGGATGCTAAGACATTTAAAGCAAAAAATGAAACAAATTTCTTCTATTTCACTTTCACTTTCAATAGAGATATACTCTTACATATGTACTTCACTTATGTACCTTATCCACCAAGAAGAAAATACTTTTTTTTATTAATGGCTAAAGTGCTTATCAATGCTCCAATGATTTCATAAAATTCATTCATAAATTCATAAAACACAATAGTAGGATAGGTTATTAGAAGTAGTAAAGTCAGCAGAGTAGCCTAGTTTCACTATCAGCCAGACAGCAAAGGAGTCTATCCCCTTTTTGTGAGCACAAGACCAGAGAGATTATCTTTTGCTGAGGAAAAGAAAAACTATTGTTAACCATCTGAATGGTTTGGTTTCTTTGTTTAATGGCATATCAACCTTTGTAAGTTATTTAATGCCAAACCCATCCTTTAAGACCAGTAGTGGTACTATTTCACCCATAGCTGGGGGATGAGAGAGTTCATACCTTTCCGAGGTGTATTAGTTCGAAGGTGAACATAATAAATAATGTAACTGGAGCTCAAAGTTGCTTACTATGATATTGCAGTCCAGCATGTTAACCACTATGTCACAGGGATTTCCCCTACCCCCACCCATCTGAAAGCAAATATCTGGAGCTGATTTAGGTAGAACTAAGGGCCAATTTATCTCAGTTGGTAGAGCGTCAGCCTAGGAACCACAAGGTTCCTGGTTTGATACCAGCCCTTCCCAACTCACCGTATGAATAGCACAGGGATCTGTGCAGTAAAGTAAGGAGCTGATGGTAGGTGTGGCGCTCCACCTCAGACACAAAAATAATTTTCCTTGGTCTAACACTAGAGAAAAGGGGATGGACTCCCTCACTGTTTGGCTGATACCGACATTAGGCCACCCCTACTACTTTAGGAACTTAGTTTTTAAAGGACAACCTACAGAGAAGAAATCCTAACCAAGAAAACAAATATAGCAGAACAAAATTTAATTTAAAGATTAATGGCTGATTGATTTTTAAATGGCATATCAACCTATTTAGAGTTTTTTATGCCTAGCGTTTTGGAAATTGAGTTCATTGTATGTTCATGTTTACATTTTTGTGTAGTTGTTTAAGATATAATCTTTTTTTTTTGCATATGGTTATGTGGTATCAAGTATTCCTATCCAATACAAATAATTTTCCAAGCGTTGTATAGCTCCATGTATCTAATAATAATAATCCCTAGTAAATTATTGAACGGGTACTATTTAACCAATAAATGGGACCCTAACAGGTACTACCTACTGAGTCAGAGTAGACATGGGGGTAATGGCAATGAAGAGGTACTCCACATTCCTTAGAGCTCTAGAACTGAAGCTTCACTATCAAATGCAGTTTAGTGCCATACCCAAGACAGGATTATTTTATGCCTAGAGGTTAGGGAATTGCATTCATATTTATATTTTTGAGTACTTGTTTTCTTAAGACGTTATTGCAGTCCTATTGAATAAGAATAATTTTTTAACATGTCTATTTGACCTATAAATGGGACCCTAACAGGTACTACCACTCTGAGTCAGAGTGGACATGGAGGTAATGGCAATGAGGGGTACTCCACACTCCCAGATTTACAGAACTGGAACCTCACCATCAGATGCAGTTAGTGTCATACCCAGGACATGAAATTAATGGTTGCTGTGTTTGATTAATATAAGAATAATCAAAGAGAAACAAAGATAGAGTTTGCTCTTGAATTGTTACTCTCTTTTGTATAGGAAAATGTTGTGTAAGAAAGCTATAAGAAAATCGTGATAACTGGAGCAATTTGTTTGCAATTCACAAAGCAGAGAATTCTAAGAATTCCTTTCTTTTTTTTCTTTATCATGTTTATTGTTTTCTTCCAATCACTCGAACAAGAATAAAAAGTTTGGCTCAACTCAATAGATATTCACCACAAGTCTTCCATATGGATGAGAAAAGATGAGAAAAGTAAAGAATCTTTCAAAGAAAAAAGAGAAAGAAAGAATGGGAAGAAAGATAAAGTAAATGAGATGTGTGAAAAAGCAAAATCTGGAGACGAAAATATTCAGGAAACAAAAGGTAAATGAGAGAGAGAGAGAGAGAGAGAGAGAGAGAGAGAGAGAGGAGAGAGAGAGAGAGTGTGTGGTGTGTGGTGTGTGTTGTGCATAAGGAGAATGAGAGAGAGTATGTGATCAACATAAAGAGCATATAATTGTAGAGTAAGAAAGAGAGACATAACGTGGGCATAAGGAGAGTGTGTGATTAATATAAGAGGGGTACAACTGTAGAGAGAGAGAGAGAAAATGGAGCATAGAGTGAGAGGGAGTGTTGATTAATATAAAGAGGTATAACTTGCAGAGAGAGAGAAAAGAGAGAGAAAGTGGGTATTAAGAGTAAGAGGGAGTGTGTGATAATATAAAGATGTACAACTGCA
>CM042154.1:98054034-98126087 GCA_023376005.1 Doryteuthis pealeii
AAGCGATAGAAGCGTAGACCATCAGGTTAAAATAATGGACCTCATATTCCATTTTTATTCTAAAATAGAGAAGAAAAGGAGAAGAAAAAGGCCATGCTTAAGAGAAAAAAATATACCGGCGATGAGGAAAGAACAAAGAAAGAAGAATGTAGGAGAGATAGAGAGAGTGAGCGTAAGAACGATAACGGCAATCTGTTTCAAATCAAACATAATGACAAGAAGGAAAGAAAAGAAAAAAAAGAGTGGAGAAAGTTAAATCAAGATTATTATACTTTCATACATACACACACACCACCACAGAGCTCTTAAGTAAAACATATCAACATGTAATTATTAAATTATCATAAACGTGGTATATACACAGGTAACTGCTATTATTCATTATATCACTCATCATTCTTATTAAACTGCATTTTAACAATTAAATTCTGTGTCAAATCAATTGCTTACGATTCATGTAGAAATTAAAAGAATATAATTAAGAAAAAATGTACACTAATTTGAAAGTTTATGCTGATAAGTAATCATCAACCACCCACCCCCAAAAAATTAAGATTCGTATTTTTTAAATTTCTGAATGCTTCATTATTAATCTTTTCCTTATCTTCTTTTTTCTTCTTTTATCTTTTCCAGAATTAAAAAATAAAAGTGTGGTAACTCTTTGAATTTGGGTTACCACTGAAACATTTGCTTCCACTGCAAAAAATCTTCATGAAAACTACTTGAAGTTCTTGTAAGTATTTATATTTAAAAATATTTTCATCAAAACCAGAATAACGTTTCAGTCATATTACTGAATAATTCAAGTAATCTATGAAGTTAGTAAAGTTAATAATTCCAAACTAACCCAACCACTAATAAGTAAATATTATACAGTTTTATTGTATACTTAGTAAATCGTTGCATCTTGATTATTTACAATTAGACAGTTGTATTAGGTTTCATATGTCAATCGTTTTGTTCGATTTCAGATCAATAGACATAAATTTTTAAATGACAAATGTTTGACAGATTCTAGAGACTGACTCTATTGATACCCTTTAATAAGACATTGAACCTTTATCAATTTCTTTAAAAAAGGAAAATGTAATATTGTAAAACGTAAATAGAAGAATTAATTAAAGTGAAATAATTTTTTTGTATACTTATAAATATATGTATAATAGGAGCATACATATTGTCAAGATTTACTTTTCACTTTTGAATATGTCACACACTAGGACGGCCTAGAAAGCTCAATAGAAGTTATTTCTTATTTTTTAAAAAATGTAACCAATAAATTGATTGACAACAGTGAACAGACAACAAGAAACAAAAACATGTCTAAATGTGGTGGCTCTTCAAATTGATCTGAATCAGTTTCATTATATTAAAATCTCAGCAATTATTATAAAAAATGATATTTTTAGTCATTATTATTTATATTGAGAGGATTTTAACATGTAAGTCTATAACCTGTACTATTCTACTTATATATATATTTGTAGTCTTGTTTCTTTAGTATCATGGATACTGTGGATGTCTTTAAATATATTTTTTTATTATTGATTTTTGGTATTATTTGAGAAAAAAATAGATATACAATCATCAGTGATATGTGTCTTGATTATATATGTCATCGCATACACTATTCATGTTTCTTCTCTGGTTTAAAATTAAAAATCTCTTCATAACCTATATATCTCCCCCAGAGGAAAAAAACAAAAATAAATTGCTGAAAGGATATCTGAATATTTCAAGATTCCTAATAATTACAAAATAACCAATATTAAAAAAGGTTATCAAGTCATTTTGATTTCTTGGCTGAATATTGTTTTAGGAATTGTTAAAACCTGTACTACTGTGGCTTAATGTTTGAGGGTTTGGTTATTTATGATTTACTTTTTCAGAGAGAGGTTACTCATGTAGACAATTAAACAAGGGGAGCAGGCCAGTACACTTGCAAGTTAACATCCCAACCATCCTAATGGAGGTGGCCAATTTGTGGGAGATGAAAAATGTTATAACCATCACACACAGCACGAAAAAGACTACTATTAGAGTCGTAAAAGAGAAGAGACAAAAAATCACAAACACAAAGCAAGGTAGAGCTTCAGAGCCTGCTAATTTCAGGTATGAAATTTATAATTCACGTCACAAGAGAGAGATCAAACACAATAAGGATGTTTTAGTTGTAAAGGAAATATTTCTTCTTACAAAATGAATTGAAGATTTCACGTGTTTTTCTTAATTAGATAGCAGCTTTGGTATAAAAAAAAGAAATCCAAAATTTAAAATTTTATTTTATGTTTATTATATATCCCATTAGTAATACAGCATTTAAACTAATTATTGAATATTAAATAGAAAATCACTGACTTGTCAAATGATTTAATTGTCCTGGTTTTTACAGTTGTTATGTTTGTTTATCAATTGTAAATTTCTATATAAAAAGAACAACATCATTTCTTGTAGATATCGGAGATAAACTGGTTTGAAGTTGCTGGGTAAGAACAGTCCTTCACGCTGGTAATGGTCCACGTGGAAAGTCAGATACGGGCTAACGTCGGCACAAAAACAGACCAATCTGGGTACTCAAGTAAGTTGGGTTTTTTGACTTTTGTTTTTTCCTCATAATTATCAAAGACAATTTTTATTTTTGGTCAAAAAATACAAATCTATTCCAATCCCTATTTTTTCTTTTCCAGGACACAAAACGTGTACCAATGCAAATTGAATGAGCAACCTTGGGTACAGAATCCTTGCACAGAAGTAAATGCTTAATACTTTTGTTTGCACTATAAGTATTTACCTGTTTTTCTTCGGGGGTACATCAACCAGAGGTAGCACAAATACAGATAAATCTATTATTATTATTATTACTTATTAAACTGTTCATGTTATTCCAAGAAATTAAAAGTTAGCAGATAATGTATTAGTGTAGTATTTCTATTGTGCAAAAAGTGACAAACTTGGTTCTTAACTGCTAGGATTATAATTAAATTCAATTTTGTTTACTCTCTTTAATGAAATAGGTTATTTCTCCTAAGCAACAGTACCCCTTCCACAATTTTATATGCCATTTAATACTGAACAAAAATCAAAATTGAAATTTTAGTATCTTGGGTAATTCATCTAAGAAATATACATATAACAATTTTTTTGTAAATCTGGCATACAGCACATTTAAATCTGTTTTAATCCCTCATAGTTTCTCCAAATGAAAAATGAAAAAGAATTCATAAAACTATTCTTGTTTTAACATGTAAAGATAAATATTGAAAACAATGACATTTTAACTGGTTTATTTATTATTTGCTTTATTTCAAATTTTAGAATTACAATTAAACACAAAAACCAGGTTGCTCAATGCTAATGGGACCCAAGGAAGAAAGCCGGTGGACTTCTCAAAATCTTCCGATGATATGCAATAATGGTTAAATGGTAACTAGGACGGAACGAATTGCGGGAAGATGGGCGTGCCTGGAGGGATTATCTGGTGACGGAACTCCGGCTGGACAACGAATCTGATGGTGACAGTGAGGCCGGACAATTGTGTCCCTATAGTAAGTCCTGATGGCAGAGCGGTGGCATAGGCCCGTTTACAGCTTATAAGAAGGACAACCCCCTGAGTTTTGCTTCCAGACTATTTATATTTTTTTATATACTATATATCAACACATGACAGGATGTGGCCAAGCAAAGGTCATTTCTTTAAAGTGAGTTTTAACAGGTTTGGTAATTCCAGTTTTTTCCTTCTCCGCTAGACTGGTTGCGTAACCGAGGCTGAAAAGCTCAGTCTGCCTACTATTTATCCATAGCTGGAGGAAGTATAGTTGGATTCATACTTTCCCAAGGGTATTAGTGCTATATAAAATGCAGACAGCTTTGTCCAGGATTTTGAACTCGGGTTGACGAGTTTTCATTTCTTACGGCTCCACCATTATGCCATGTGCCGTCCATTTAGAGTTGAATATAGGTTGGTCAGATAAGATTTTCTTGATAATACATCATGATGAACACTAATGCTATTTTTCAAATCCTCAGATTGGCCTATTTTGGTTAAAAGTAAAAATTATCTTTAAATGAATTTATTATGAATAAGATCTGAAAATAAAATAACAACCCATTTGAAAAACACCAGATACAATATATTCTTAATGGGTTTTATATTGTTAGAATTACTCATAAAACTAACCTAAATAACACATTTTTTAGCAATTTATTGATATCATCAGATTACTGAGGTAACATGTTGCTAGTAATAGTAGTAGTAGCATAACTCTCATTTCATAGGTAAAAATCTGCGAATGCATATATATCTCTGTGTGTGGAAGAAACGTAAACAAAACACGGGATGTTACAATGGATGGAAAATTTATTAATCGTCGAATCTCACCATCAGATAGAAATTAACGTCATTCGCAGGAGCATGAAGACCTCAGCCACCGCTCCTAGCGCCCATATAGAAGGGTTGGGGCTTGCTATAAGGGCAATAGGATTGGCACAATCATATGGGTGCTAGGACTTGAACATGACCAGCCAATTGGTCAGGAGCAGGTCTCTCTGGGTTTAAGTGGAGTGTTGTATGTTATGGACTGCTCATCCACCAAAATTGAACTATTTTGCAATAGGTTGTTAGTAAAAACTTTCAAACGCTGTAATAAATTATCAATACTGTGGTATACCTACAGGTCCTGCTAGTTCGGTATTATTGCTATAGTCATTATTTCATGTTCTTTAATTAGATCTCTAGTAGATTTTTAGATAATTTTTCTCGTTCATTATATTTATTCAAATCTACACTGATTTTTTCTCATCTCCCTCAATCTGATACAAGAAAGCACTGTTCAACCAAAGGGACCGAGGGACTGTTTGTTCCCTCGATCTCTGGAATGAACGCTAGGTTTTCATCAGCTGCCAATGAAATGCTGTAATGACATGATCCTTAATCGGATGACCAACTAGAAGTGTTTAGGTCTACAATTTTCTATGA
Source organism: Doryteuthis pealeii (assembly GCA_023376005.1). Lineage (NCBI taxonomy): Eukaryota > Metazoa > Mollusca > Cephalopoda > Myopsida > Loliginidae > Doryteuthis > Doryteuthis pealeii. The sequence goes on from CM042154.1 coordinate 98,059,010, forward strand.
AATTGAGATTACGAGACTGGTTTTAACCAGTGAAAGGAAACCCAGATGGACAATGAGAAAATTCCTTACCACTGAAAAAAAAAAAAAACTACAGCCCTAAGGGACAGGGCCGTTGATTCACACAGTTTAGGATTTAAATATGGGATGTATTATCTGTCGCACCCATACAAACAAACGATTATGTATTTCAAATTCATAAAAAAAGTATTTTCTAACTATTTAGTAACTAGTCAAGTAGAAAAAAGATTTATGTAGTGTTGATGTTTTGAATGCATTGAGTTTGGAAACATGTAGAAAACTTAATGTATTCAAAACTCCACCATCTTTTTAACTATATAAATCTTTTTTCTTTTGACTAATTTTATATTGCCGGAAGAAGGTTTTTTTTTAAAAACCGAAATGTTCAAACATCGACTAATAAATTTCCATCATTATAACATCCTGTGTTTGTTCTACATTTCTTCCAAATACTGTCGGATATTTATTTCTCATTTTAACTCCATATCCCTGTATTTGCACCTTTGTATAAATTATATCATCTTTTAGCTCAATGGTTAGAACACACTCTGATGGCTTCAAGGCTTGTAATTTTAGAAGAAAAAATCTTACTCCTTTTCTAAGAAAGCAATAATAACAAAAGAACCTTTTCCCTGCAATTAGTTGTGTGCTTATGGAATCTGAAATGGAATAGATAATATCAATATCTTTTTTCTCTCTCTCTCTCTCCTCTCTGGATAAATTGCAAATTCCTTTTGCTTCTTGTATCAAAGAAGCTTTGTAAATCTTTTGACAATATTACGAGGGTGAGTCAAAAAGTTGTGTGTGTGTGTGTATGTATATATATATATATATATATATATATATAATCACATGAGAGGCAAAAGTATGCCGTTTTCTTTATTTCATTTTTTTTATAAGACTAAGGCTACATTGAGCCCTAACGAAGCTCGGAGCAAGAATCCAGTGAATAAGATCCAACTTGCCAATCGATAATGTCCTCCTTCTGCAGGACATTACTTGACCACACACAAGCATTAGGACAAGGGAGAAAATCGGCCTCATTCGAGTGGACAACTTTACCGTATCCTGCATACTCACCAGATTTAGTGCCTTCAGACTATCATCTCTTTGGCCCATGAAAGAGGGTTTGAGAGGCAAACATTATTCCATTGACGATGAAGTGAATCTGTAGTGAAGAAGTAGCTCAAAGAACAGTCAACAGAATTTTATGGAGCAGGGATACATGCTCTCATTCGAAGGTGGAAACATTTCTATTGAGAGAAATGGTGACTGTGGAGGAGTAGGGAAGTGATCCACAGAGGACCCAGCTTTATTTTGATGTATGATATATGTTCCTGTGTTGGTAATTATACCCTGTCCTAAACAAAATGGCATTACTTTTTGACTAACCCTTGTATTTATATATGAATGATATAATAACATCATTTTTTTTACTCTTTTTCTTAAAAACATTATAATAGTAACAGACATCTGCTGTTATCAGTTGTTATAATATATGTATTTTTTTTTATTTTTAGGTTTACCAAAACCTATCCCCTGACAAGATCAGCCTTAGTGCTCTTCGAGGGGAAGGGGAATTAGCCAATTTGGAACTGGATGAGACAGTGTTGATGGACATCTTGGAACTTCCTACTTGGTTGAGATTATCCAAGGCCATATGCAACAGAGTAGGAATAAAAGGTGAGTGCTGATTTCTTTTCTATTTTTCAGTTGAGGTGATCCTCCGGATGTATGTCCGGAATATTCAATTGTCATCTATACATATATAAAGGGCAGTTTTGTGCATATGTATGTCCGGATGAACTACAAAAAAAAACATTAATAACAAAGTAAATATATATATATACACATTAAATATCACTAGTTCTTGCTTTTTGTGCCAAAAATTATGAAGATTTGATTTATATTTGAAGATATTTAAGAATTAAAATATACATAGAAATAGCATTGAAATTCTACTTAAAATGTCCAGTATTTGTAAATCTCAAAGTAAACAAATCAATACACCAGGTTTCCCCCACCACCCCTATACCCAGGAAATGCTGGGTAGCCACTTCTAGTATTGCATATGTCTTCTTTCTTTAAGACAGATTATTGCATGTTTTATGTACCCCATATATTTATTGTTTGAGTTGTTTTAATTCTTACCAAATGTTCAGTGTTAGTGAATCCATGGAAGTACTAATGCATTTATAAGAACCTAGTGTTGGTTATATACCAATACCCACCATTCTTATAAGAGGAAAACAGTGGACTGATAAATGTCTTTCTGTTACATAATCTATGCTGTTGCATAAGATTATTGTCAATCCCTGTATTTCTAAAATATGTGAAGTTACGTGGGACCTGGTTGGGTCTCAGTTTCAGTTTGGACGTCGGGCAGAGATGTACTGCTTAACTGGAACTCACTGCATACGCGCGCTATGTTAGTCAGATGTTTTAGTTACATGAAATGTTTAGTTAAGTAAATAAAAGCTTAAGAAAATAACCTGGTTTTTGTGATTAATGAATGTCTTGTTAACATGACTGATCTAGAGAAGAAATGAGTTAAGTGCGACCGACCACCAAGAGAAGTCCAGATGTTAGAAGAGACGCTAAAAGAAACTGACCTAGAAGAACTTAAGATATCAAAGATGCCAGAAGAAGAATAGAAGAAAGTAAAGAAGAGTATACAACATTTCCATGACACCTTCAGGGAGAAGCTGCTATTAGTACATCCAAGTTTTAGTAAATCCTACCAGGTTATCATTAGTTACATATTTTTCACCAGTGCCAATATTATAGCACAATAACTCATGAATTTGAGTGCTGGTTTTTTAAGTAGGCATATTCTGCTTTCTCTGTCTGCGAAGATCAGACACAGTAAGCTTAACCAAGCTATCGGTTGAAGAACATTGTTAGAATCTTTTGGGCCATGGTGGATCCCTTAAGCAAGAGCGCTTATCCAGTGGAATTGGATCCTTGATAAAGAGTCCTGGGTATTAGTAAAGATCTGGTAATCCTGTAAGTCCGTCCTGAGTGTTGATAAGATCTGGTAATCCTGTAAGTCTGTCCTCAATGAATGCAGTTAGAATTATGTCCAATGTGGGGGGGGGGAGTTAAGTATTGTATCAGCCACGCAGTATTGCTAGTGATTGGCTGCAAGAATAACTTACATGACCTTGGCTAGTCTATCAATCCAGGTGGGGGATTAGAGCACACCTTATATACAAAATAAGGGCAGACTGGGTTCTTTAACCATGGCTAGGTAACCAGTCTAGGAGAAGGAAAACTCTGAATTCAAACCTGTTAAACTCCGCTTAAGAAATTGACCTTGTGTCGTATCCTGCTCGTGCGGAGGAGTTGGTAAATATATATATATATATATACAAAATAAATCCAACTAACATCAAACAATTAATTGAAATAACAAAAAAGGGAAAACTGAAAACATAAATGTTATATATTGAACATGAATACAAACAATTAAACAAGATGACGAAAAAAGAGGAAAAGTTCAAAGTCCTTAACAGACCTCAGATAGGTATGTGTTGATTGTCACATAAGCCTCTGGTGTCATGCTAAGGTCGGACACAGAGGTAGGAAGGAATTGGTTTCAGAGAGGAGTCAATGAATGTATGTATGTATGTAGGCAGAAAAGGCATACACTTACTTAGATTTTTTTGTGTAAGATAACCGTCTTTTCAAGTGTTCACTGTAGTAGTGTGTGATTAATTAAGGCTAAACAAACATCCAACATGAAAACAAATACCCATGTAGCTATCACTGTGCTCTTTATATTGATATTTTGTGTCTGTTTTAGTACCATCTGTTGTAATGAAATTTTATCTATTCTCTTAGATATATTTCTAAACTTGATATGTTGTATACCCTTCATTACTTCTTTACTTCTTACTTGCTTGTATATCTTGGACATTATTCTTCTGGCCGGCTTTGCTTCTTCTATCATCTTAGTCTGGTCTCTTCTAAGGTCTGGACTTTCTTGGGGACTTCAGGTCTGGTTTCTGTTAGGGATTTCTCCTTATCAGAAGCCCTGTGTCATTGTTAGTTTTTAGGTAATAAACACAAGACTTCGATTTACTTTGATGTTACTTTATTCTCAATCCCCAACCCAGACATCTGCGCAGAGTGAGACTTACATCTTACGAGCTCGGCTCCTACTTGCTAACTGACTGACTTACTTACTATCCTTAAACCGGAAAACAGGGTCTTCTATGCCTTTCAGTTCTCACGATTTATCCCCGGAAGGCAAGGTGAGAGTGAGGTCAAGCCTTATCACTCATCCTTCAAGGCAGTGGGCTGTAGCTTATAACAGCCATTTTGATTTCTACATTATTGCCATAAATATTAGGTATCTAATAATTATGTAACAGATATTCTTTCTAGTTTTGTCCATACTGAAGCTGAATTTTAAAGAGTCCAATTTTCAATTGCTTAATTAGATTTGACTTTTTATGGTTTAGTTAAATATTTAACTGTCCTGTTTGCTGCAGACTGCTGACTGCACCTCTGCAGAGGAGTAAGACCCCCCCACCACCACCACCACCATCAATGAGGCCACCTGGAATAATGTTTACCTCAGACTATCATCTCTTCAGCCCATGAAAGAGGGTTTGAGAGGCAAACATTAATCCAGTGACGAGGAAGTGAAATCTGTAGCGAAGAAGTGGCTCAAAGAACAGTCAACAGAATTTTATGGGGCAGGGATACATGCTCTCATTCAAAGGTGGAACATTGCTATTGAGAGAAACAGTGACTATGTGGAAAGTAGGGATGTGATCCACAGAGGACCAGCTTCATTTTGATGTATGATACATATTTCTGTGTTGGTAATTATACCTGTCCTAAACAAAATGGCATTACTTTTTGTCTCACCCAGTAACTATATGGTTGTCCTGATTATATTCTTCATATTGCTCTTATAAAAAACATCCACTGTTTTTTATCATATAGATGCTAGAAAGTAGTGGCTGAGGTCAATCACCAGTATTTATTAATACACATGAAGGTAATCAAAATTATTTCTAACAATTAATACAATTTCATATAATAAGTCATACATACATACATATATATATATATATATATATATATATATATATATATATATATATATATAGGCGCGTGGTATAATGATTAAAGTTGTAGGAAATGGACTCGTTGACCTGAGTTTAAATCCTCAATGAGGCTGTTTGAATTTCACATAGCACTAATACCCTTGGAAAATATATGAATTCATATATTCTCCCTCCAGCTATGGATAAATAGTAGGGCAGACTGGGTTCTTTAACCTTGGATAGGTAACCAGTCTATGATAAGGAAAACTCTGAATTCAAACCTGTTAAACTCCGCTTAAGAAATTGACATTGTGTCACATCCTGCTCATGTGGAGGGGTTGGTAAATATATATATATATATATATATGTAAGTAAACAAATATGGCTATTTTCAGCTGACAATAGCCATATTTGTTTACGTTCACGTAAGTTCGTGCGAAGTCTCTTAAGAGGAATATGAGTACTACTACTACCTAAACAAAGCGATGAAAAACTGCGAGGTTCTGTTTGGTGTAGAGGTAAGAGGCTTGCTTTGTCGATCCGACATACAGGTTTCGAATCACACACGAGGCGATCTTCGTATCTATAGCTCTGCTGATGAGGCCTAATAGGCCGAAATGTACATACAGATTGATTTTTCTCGATTTGTTTAGCCTTACATTTAAGTAGTTAATCCCGCCTAATTAATCATTATGAATTAACTTTCCAAAAATTAGGTCTGACTTCAATTAAGCACATATTCTCCATATATATATATGTGGTGTGTGTGTGTGTGCATGTATTGAGTACTTTAGTATATTTAACTTAGGCCACTTTTGCAGTATTTTTTTTCTATTGGGCATTCTAATAGTATCATCTGATTATTTTCCGGAGGTGCATATGATTTGGTCTTTTATTTTTTTATGAATTTTTTTTCTTGCAGGCGAAAGTTTGTATTGTGTAATTACAGACTATAAACCGGGAGTTTTTTTATACTGTCGGAGTAAAAATTAAAATAAAAATATATATATAAAGATTTTTACATTAAATAACCCACAAGGGTTGATATTAAATTAAACCAAACAACTAATTAAATATTTAAGACTGACAAAAATAAGATTGACACACTTTACTCTCAAGATATAAAAAATCTAAGCTAGATTACAATAAATGTTCTTCTCACACAGATCAATAAATGCACAGATTTCAAAATAAATAATCAATCAACAATAGGCAGACCCCACGCCAGAATTGTCTTTCAGGGTGTTGCACTTCCATCTTCTGTCAGTATATCTTTATAAAAAAAGTCTGTAGATTGGCCTATTATTAGTATCAGCCAAACAGTGAGGAGTCTATTTCCTTTTTGCTAGTGTCAGACCAGGGAGATTGTTTTTTTTTTTTAGTGAGCTGGAGCGTCACACTTTTTGTGATCTCCCAGATGCTTTACTGCACGGATCAGATTATCATAAGTTATGTTAGTCCTGTGCCAAGTTAGCAAGGGCAGGTATCAAACCTGGAACCCTGCAATTCCTAAGTGGTTGCTCTACTAACTGAGCTAATCTTATACTAATTAAGAATACTTAGAAACTCTTCATCTTTAAGAAAAAAACTATGGAAAAGGTAAGCCATATTTTTGTTGTGATAAACATCTTCAATACTTTTTCATACCAATTAATTTCTCTCTGTTGAAAAAGGTCAACCTCTTTGTCATTTATCTGATTATCATTATATTGTTACATAATCTATGGGTTGCATACGATTATTGTCAATCCCCTGTATTTCTAAAGGGATGGCCCTTTTCATATCACGGGCGGGACTTTCCATGGAATATTACAGAAAGCCCGTGAAATACGTGAAGTCACGTGGGACCTGGTTGGGTCTTCAGTTTCAGTTTGGATGTCAGGCAGAGAAGATGTACTGCCTTAACTGGAACACACCTGCATACGCGCGCTATGTTTAGTTACATGAAATGTTTATTTAAGTAAATAAAAGCTTACGAAAATAACACGGTTTTGTGGTTGGTGAATGTCTTGTAACAAGACTGATCTAGAAGAAGAAATGAGTTAAGTGGACCGACCACCAAGACGAAGTCCAGATGCTAGAAGCAGACGCAAGATAGAAAAGACGTCAGAAGAAGAATATTGTAGAAAGAAAGAGGTATACAACAATATTATAATAATGATCATATGTTTATATGATTAAGATATTATATCATTATAACTAGCAAATATATGCACCATCTAGGTGCAAGTACTCAAGTTTTAATGTGATAAAATATCATATTAAATTAGAAGGCTAATGAAACTAAATAAGAATGCCGATAAAAGATTTGAAACAGAGGAGGATAGAATTGAAAAATAGAACAACTTAAACTTACTCTTCCATCACTCAATTTTCCTTCCTATGTAGTTAAAATAGGAAGTAAAGAATAAAATTACAGTTATTTCTTCTTGTTAATGGATTTCTTTTAAAATTTAACCCAGAGATTTTTGCTCATATTCATTAAGGTAAGACCAAATAATTAGAAATTAATAATACCAAATACACATTTATTAAAATCAAATTTTTAATATCAATATGCAAATTAGCCTTCCCGTTCACACTGTAAACTGCTATTTTGTATATATATAAAACAATTGCATTTTATTAGTATGTAGATAAGGCTAAAACAATTATTTCAATAATTGAAGCTTAAATAAAATCATGGAGAATGTGATGTAAATAACTAAGGGAATTGTGACTTCGGTAGTGCTATATTTTCGGTTACAGACAAACACACAATCTCCATTAAAATAAGATTATACGTTTACATCATTATATCATTATAATGTTTTAGCTCAGTCGGTAGAGCGTTCGGCTAGAAACCACAAGGTTCCTAGTTCGATACCGGCCCTCGCCAACTCAGTGTATGAGTTGCACAAGGATCTGTGCAGTAAAGTAAAGAGCTGATAGTAGGTGTGGCACTCCACCTCAGATGCAAAAAGAATCACCTTGGTCTAGTGCTATTGAAAAGGGGATAGACTCCCTCGCTGATTGGCTGATACCGACTTTAGGCCACCCAGACAACTTTACTTTAAAAAAATTTTTTTTTTACTTATTATTATTTACTCCTTTTGAGTTTTCACATCAGTGTTAGCTGATGGTCTTTCACTGGAGTCTGAGTGACAGCAAGTCTCCTCAGGTCTCCAGGGCTCTTCTGAGTATTCTGGCAGATTGCAGCAGTGCAGTGTTCTGAATGGTTTCAATCCTTCCTCTGATATCCAAACTTTCCAAGCCCTTTTCTAATCCTTTTGGGACTGTTCCAAGTGCACCAACTACAATTGGTATCACTTTCACTATTATTATTATTATTATAATGATTTTCTGTTAATCTAACTTCCTATTTTATTATTCCATACTAATATTTTCATTGATGATATCATTTTGAATAGACAGTGTCCAATAGGCTCACCTGTCAAACTCATTAACTCTTGATAAAACAATATCTTTTATTACAAAGTCTGAAAAGAACATGACCAAACCATCAATGTTGATGCTTTCTTCTTTTTTTTCTCCCACCTTTTCTCTTTCTTCTTTTTCTTTTTTTTTTATCATTAGACAGTTGGTTCTGTGTGATTGATTTTTTGTTACTAATAATAGAATCCAGAAAACCTTCCTTCTTTCTGCTCACCTGTTTTATCTTGCCGTGCAATCAATGTTTCATGTGTTACAACGAAGAGAGGCTGACTGAAAAGATGCGTCCTCTATTGAGAAATGATGCTAAAGTTTAGGTAAAAAGAAAAGAAAGAAATCTGCATAGTTGGAATCTAGTTTCTTTTCTGCATTTTACAAGGATAAACCAAGCGATGGTTTAAATAGTGCCACTTCTTTTACAAGAATGTCTTTGGCATTAATTTTTGTTTTTTATTTTATGGCATATCAACCTCAGTGGGTTATTTAATGTCGACAAAGTTTTAAAAAATCAATTATTAATTGATTCTCTTTTCTTTTTTTTTTTCTTTTTTTTTTTTTTCATATGAACACATTTTTCTATTTAACCCATAGATGGTACCCTAACAGGTACTACCCCTCTGTGGACCTGGAAGCAATGGTGATGAAGGTGTGCTCCACATTCCCCAGACTTCCAAAACTGGAACGTCACCATCAAATAGAATTTAACGTCATTTCCAGGACATGAAGACCCTCAACCACCACCTTCTAGCACATATATGATAAAAAGGGTTGGGGCTTGCCATAAAGGCAATAGGGTTGGGGCAATCCTATTAGTATTATGGCTTGACGTGACCAGCCGATTGATCGGAGTGTTGCAAGCCATGGACTGCTCAGCCACTATGAATCCGTCCTTAAGACTCACGAGTCACCACCCACTGCCAACAGGTGGCCCCATTGGAGGAGGGGGTCTTACATCTCTACAGAGGTGCAGTCAGTGTATTCTAAAGCCTCAGATGAGAGCGCTACACAAAGGTTGATATGCCATTGAGTAAAGAAACCAAAAATGAAAGCAGAAATAAAAATGGTCAGAAAAAGAAAAAAAAAAGAATGTGTTAAGCCCAGGAATATGTATATGGGTGAGTGGTTGTCTTTTAAGGACACAAAGGATTGGGCAGTAAAGTTTAAGAGAATTGAATGGCCACCATCTATGTTATAAAAGAAAAAAGCTGTTTTTATGAGAAAATCTCTTTTGAGGGAACCGTTATTTCTAAAATCCTTGAATTCAATTACATTTTTTTTACACTATTGATCAGATTAGGCAATTTGTTTCAAAAATATATAGGGTAGTCTGCTGGACTGCGACAACATAGTAAGCAAGTTCAAATGCCAGTCACACTATTATGTTCACTTTTGGACTAATACCCTTAAGAAAAGCATGAACTCCTTCATCCCTCCCAGCTATGGATTAAATAGTACCACTACTGTTATTCTTCAAGGATGGCTTTGGTATTAAATAACCCATAAGGGTTGATATGTTGATATGCCATTAAACAAAAAAAAACCCCCAAAAAACAAACTACACTATTGCTGTTTTTGATCTGATTAGACAATTTCTTCCAAAAATATATTGTTACATAATTCATTGGTAGTTTATGAATTATGTAAGTACTGTAGTTAGATAAATTTTGATTCAGAGTTTGTTAGATTGAAAATAACGGGTTGAGTGTAAAATTACTTCGAGCGTTATTGGCAGGTAATGACCTCGGCTTGACCCCTTGAAAAGTGTGCCAATAGGGTTTGAGACAGTTTTTAGTTTAGTTGTGACCAGTCAATCGACGAGAGCGGATGTCCTCTCAAGAGTTGCATCTCACCGGTTGAATCCTGGGCTGAGGTTGTTGTTAATAAAAGCTTAAGAGAAAAGCAACAAAGTCTTGTTAATTCATTAAAACGAGATGACCAGCCCAAACAAGAAATAGAATCAACCCTGAGAAAACAACCCGCTGGATCAGCCTGAGGAAATGGCTAACAAATTAGCAGCAGTAACAAGTAGACAGAGAAAACAAGTAAAAGCCCCTCATCATATCTCATACTCTATCTCTCTCTCTCTTACCATTATATACCTGAGTAAAGGGGTATATAACAATATTTACATAAAATCAGAAAAACACAAGCTACTAATAGGTGAAACATAGGGGATCTCTGGGAGAGTAGGGATAAGAGGGGGAAGTTGTAAACATGAACTAGATCTAAATTAAGATAATAAATGACCTCCCATAGCAGGAGGGGCATTACGATCTAACTAGGTCAAGACTAAAGAGTACAACACAGTAGGGGTTATAGAATAGGAATTTTGATTAAAAATTAACACTAGACTAAAGCAGACAGGCATTGGCTCCACAACAACTAAAGGAAGAAGTCGGCATGACATTTTTAAAAAAAACAAAACAAAAAAAAACACCACCAACCAAAAGACTCTTGAAAGAAAGTATACACAAATATCGCCCCTGGGGGCGGGGAGAAATGTATATATGTAAGCTGAATGTGGCTATTTGCCAGTCTGAATAAAAAAATAGTGAGCCCTGTCAACTGGGGCTTTAGAATACACCGACTGCACCTCTGCAGAGGAGTAAGACCCCTCCAAATGGGACCACCTGTTGGCCATAGGTGGTAACCCATGATGCTTAAGGACAGAATCCTGGTGAACAAGCAGTCCATGACCTGCAATATTCTACTTAGATCCTTACTTAGGCTAGACAGGCGGTCAGAAAGGTCCCCTCCGATCAATCGGCTGGTCACGTCAAGCCCTAGCACCTATAGGATTGCCCTTATGGCAAGCCCCAAACCTTTTTATCATATGGGTGCTAGAAGGTGGTGGCTGAGGGTCTTCATGTCCTGGGAATGGCGTTAAACTCTATCTGATGGTGAGGTCCCAGTTCTGTAGGTCTGGGGAATGTGGAGCACCCCTTCATCACCATTGCTCTCTGGTCCACTCTGAACCTGAATGGTAGTACCTGTTAGGGTCACATATATGGGTTAAGTAGAAAAACATGAATCTAAAAAAAAACTGAGTATCCATTAAGAATGAATTTATTCAAAACTTTGTCAGCATTAAATGACCCACTGAGGTTGATATGCCGTAAAACAAACCAAACCAATGTGTCTTCCGGCCTTCTTCAGGTATTTGTTGTCAGATTCAGGAACCTTCTTGGACTCATAGCCTAGTGGATAAAGGACTTAGGTTAAGACTGCAGGTTCAATCCTGGTCAGGGGCAGCAGTAACATAGAATAATAATTAACACAGCTTAACACCTGTACCCCAGCTATGGTTAGCGGAATGAGAACAGGATACCCCCATGGGCTGAATAAAGTGTTAGGTTCAACGTTCTGTGATAGCTCCCGATTACGACAAGAAGTTCTCGAGTTTGAAAAGAAGGCTCCCGAGTCTGACAAGAAATACCTGAAGAAGGCCGGTGGGTATGTCGGACGAAATATTGTACAGATATCAATGAAGATGAGGACAATAGTCCGAATAATCCAAATAATACTAATTCTCAAGCCTCATCTCAAAAATTCCGAGAAAACCAAACCAAAGGAAATAGTGACCACTGCAATAAATCGAGTAAAATCTATTAATAATGGAGATTCGCTTCCGATTTTTGTCTGTAACAAAAACGACGTCACTGATTACGTCACACTACCTAAAACGTCATAACGTAGAACAAATACACTCAAAATTTGAGCATGCAATGTTAGACAGTCTTCATTTTTTTTTTTTAAACAAGTTTTAATAAATACATACCTGGTATTATCTATCTATATATAGTTTGTTTTATTTTAATATATATTTAAAGTTATCAGAACTAAGTTTCAATTTTTTAATATTTTTTACTCCTTTAATAAATTTGATGATTTTACTTTTACTTATGATACAAACACTCTGATATTAAATTTTCAACTCCAGACAATATTTATTTTACGTCGCCCAGAGGGTGCTTTTTTATTTTGCTAGTAATATTAATATAAGATATGAAAACCAACAACTTAAACAGTTGGCAATTGTAAATCACAATTGGGAATTTCTTTCAAAGAATTGATGAGAAGGCAGCAAATATCTATTTAGAAATGAGACTAACCTGATTCGGTTCATGACTACCAGTGTTCAGTCAAACTTTGATGATGATTTTTTTTTTTTGTTTATGTGTGTACTTTTGTATTGGTCTGCTTGTTCCAGTTGTCTTACGTAAGTCTGTTTGTTCCATTCCAATCCCCCCACCCCACCCCGGGCCTTAATAATGTTCAGTGTTGAATCTCATTTCTACTCAAATAATAGCCACAAGCAACATCTCAATGGAATCTTTCTGCTTTCTTCCCACTTAGCCATTTTTATTCTGTTTTTTTTTTCTTTCTTCTCTATGCCTACACACACAGTTGTACCCTCTCTTTATATTTATCACACACTCCCTCTCTCTCTTATATTCACATTCTCTCTCTCTCTCTCTCTCTCTCAGTTGTACCTTCTTTATGCTTATCACACATCCTTCTCACTATCCTTATGCTCACATTCTTTCTCCCTCTCTCTCTCTCTTTCTCTCTCTCTCTCTCTCTCTCTCTCTGCAGTTGTACACTCTTTATATTTATCACACACTCCCTCTTACTCTTATACCCACTTTCTCTCTCTTTTTCTCTCTCTCTGCAGTTATACCCTCTTTATATTAATCAAACACTCCCTCTCACTCTTATGCTCCCATTCTCTCTCTCTCTCTACAGTTGTACCCTCTCTTTATATTATCACACACTCTCCTTATGCCCACGTTATGTCTCTCTTTCTTACTCTACAATTATATGCTCTTTATGTTGATCACATACTCTCTCTCATTCTCCTTATGCACACACACACACACACACACACTCTCTCTCTCTCTCTCTCTCTCTCTCTCTCATATTTTACCTTTTTGTTTCCTGAATATTTTCTGTCTCCAGATTTTGCTTTTTCACACATCTCATTTACTTTATCTTTCTTCCATTTCTTTCTTTCTCTTTTTTCTTTGAAAGATTTCTTTACTTTTCTCATCTTTTCTCATCCATATGGAAGACTTGTGGTGAATATCTATTGAGTTGAGCCAAACTTTTATTTCTTGTTCGAGTGATTGGAAGAAAACAATAAACATGATAAAAGAAAAAAAAGAAAGGAATTCTTAGATTCTCTGCTTTGTGAATTGCAAACAAATTGCTCCAGTTATCACGATTTTCTTTATAGCTTTTCTTACACAACATTTTTCCTATACAAAAGAAGAGTAACAATTCAAGAGCAACTCTATCTTTGTTTCTCTTTGATTATTCTTATATTAATCAACACAGGCACCCATTAATTTCATGTCCTGGGTATGACACTAAACTGCATCTGATGGTGAGGTTCCAGTTCTGTAAATCTGGGGAGTGTGGAGTACCCCTTCATTGCCATTACCTCCATGTCCACTCTGACTCAGAGTGGTAGTACCTGTTAGGGTCCCATTTATAGGTCAAATAGACATGTTAAAAAATTATTCTTATTCAATAGGACTGCAATAACGTCTTAAGAAACAAGTACTCAAAAAATATAAATATGAATGCAATTCCCTAACCTCTAGGCATAAAATAATCCTGTCTTGGGTATGGCACTAAACTGCATTTGATAGTGAAGCTTCAGTTCTAGAGCTCTAAGGAATGTGGAGTACCTCTTCATTGCCATTACCCCCATGTCTACTCTGACTCAGAGTGGTAGTACCTGTTAGGGTCCCATTTATTGGTTAAATAGTACCGTTCAATAATTTACTAGGGATTATTATTATTAGATACATGGAGCTATACAACGCTGTGAAAATTATTTGTATTGGATAGGAATACTTGATACCACATAACCATATGCAAAAAAAAAAGATTATATCTTAAACAACTACACAAAAAATGTAAACATGAACATACAATGAACTCAATTTCCAAAACGCTAGGCATAAAATAACTCTAAATAGGTTGATATGCCATTAAAAATCAATCAGCCATTAATCTTTAAATTAAATTTTGTTCTGCTATATTTGTTTTTCTTGGTTAGGATTCTTCTCTGTAGGTTGTCCTTTTAAAACTAAGTTCTTAAAGTAGTAGGGGTGGCCTAATGTCGGTATCAGCCAAACAGTGAGGGAGTCCATCCCCTTTTCTCTAGTGTTAGACCAAGGAAAATTATTTTTGTGTCTGAGGTGGAGCGCCACACCTACCATCAGCTCCTTACTTTACTGCACAGATCCCTGTGCTATTCATACGGTGAGTTGGGAAGGGCTGGTATCAAACCAGGAACCTTGTGGTTCCTAGGCTGACGCTCTACCAACTGAGATAAATTGGCCCTTAGTTCTACCTAAATCAGCTCCAGATATTTGCTTTCAGATGGGTGGGGGTAGGGGAAATCCCTGTGACATAGTGGTTAACATGCAATATCATAGTAAGCAACTTTGAGCTCCAGTTACATTATTTATTATGTTCACCTTCGAACTAATACACCTCGGAAAGGTATGAACTCTCTCATCCCCCAGCTATGGGTGAAATAGTACCACTACTGGTCTTAAAGGATGGGTTTGGCATTAAATAACTTACAAAGGTTGATATGCCATTAAACAAAGAAACCAAACCATTCAGATGGTTAACAATAGTTTTTCTTTTCCTCAGCAAAAGATAATCTCTCTGGTCTTGTGCTCACAAAAAGGGGATAGACTCCTTTGCTGTCTGGCTGATAGTGAAACTAGGCTACTCTGCTGACTTTACTACTTCTAATAACCTATCCTACTATTGTGTTTTATGAATTTATGAATGAATTTTATGAAATCATTGGAGCATTGATAAGCACTTTAGCCATTAATAAAAAAAAGTATTTTCTTCTTGGATAAGGTACATAAGTGAAGTACATATGTAAGAGTATATCTCTATTGAAAGTGAAAGTGAAATAGAAGAAATTTGTTTCATTTTTTGCTTTAAATGTCTTAGCATCCTCAGTATGACACTAAACTGCATCTGATGGTGGGACTCCAGTTCTGGAGCTCTAGGGAGTGTGGAGTACCTCTTCATTGCCATTACTCACAGGTCCACTCTGTCCCGGAGTGGTAGTGCCTGTCAGGGTCCCATCTATGAGACAAATGTATCTGTTTAAAAATGATTCATATTCAATAAGAATACTTGATGCCATATAACTGTAAATCCTTTGGATTATTTTCAGTAATTTGAAACCATATAACTGAATGCAAATAATTGACTATTATCAAAAAGAAATAATTACTTGAAACCATATAATTATTAGTATTAGATAGAAATACTTGATATCATATAACGGTGCAAAAAACTAAAAAGAAACAAACCCCAAAACGCTTAACTACAACAAATGTAAATATAAACGTACAATTAAAACAATTCCCTAACTTCAAGGCATAAAATAATCCTAGGTGAGTTGGTATGTCGTTAAAATCAATCAATCATTTTAAAGTCTTTTAAAAAAAACAAATAATATCTAATCAGACTTTATTATTCCAAGTGAATAGACATGCAAAGAAATTGCTTCTATTATTAATACTAGCAAAATAAAAAAACACCCTCCGGGCGGTGTAAAATTTAATTTTTAAAAGATATTGTCTGAGGGGATGGAGTTAAAAATTCAATGTCAGAGATTTTGTACCAATGGTTTCATAATTTTACTTACCTATAGTACTACCATAAGTAAGTAAAATTATGAAATTTATTAAAGGAGTAAAAAAACAAAAAAAGACAATTTGAAATTAAACTTAGTTCTGTTCTCCTCAAATAAAATTTTGGACACATCTATTAATTATTGATCAAATAATCATTTTGAATATTCTACACATAAATTTTACACAAAATCGTAAGTATTTATTTATTTGTAAACTTTTAGTTAATTTCTTGTTACTGAAAAAAGGGTAAGAGTAAAAAATAATTTTAAAAATTGATTACAAATTTAGCAAATAATTTTTTCCATTTAAAGTAATACAATTTTTTAATTGATTTCATAGTTTATATAGTTTATTTATTTAAATAGTATATAATTCATTTATTATAATATAAAGGATTCAAACATTGAATTATAAGGAATAGCTCTTATTTATTTTATTAGTAATAATTGTTCTTTATTCTATGTATTGATGACTTTGATAATTGTGACGTAAGCAGTGACATAATTTTTGTTACAGACAAATAGACTGAATCTCCATTATTAATAGATTTGATGGTTAGGTCTCTTTAAAAATCAGCAGCATCTTGATACATAATTTGATTTCAAGAATGAAAATATGGCAGAAATAGATCCAGAATCTATAATTTTAGAAAGACTGCACAGAATCCAATATAAAAAAAAAAATAGTGCGAATATCATGGTTTTCAAAAAGAATCCATAATATTTTTAGAAAGAATGTTTAAATGTTCTGAGAATAGTACAAGGGTGAGTAAAAAAAAAATTGCCATTTTGTTTAGGACAGGTATAATTACCAACACAGGAACATGTATCATACATCAAAGCTGGTCCTCTGTGGATTACATCCCGACTTCCCCACATATTTGCCTATTTGTTTCAGACTATCATCTCTTCAGCCCCATAAAAGAGGGTTTGAGAGGCAAACATTATTCCAGTGACAAGGAAGTGAAATCTGTAGTGACGAAGTAGTTCGAAGAACAGTCAACAGAATTTTATGGGGCAGGGATACATGCTATCATTTGAAGGTGGAACATTGCTATTAAATGAAACTGTGACAATGTGGAGAAGTCGGGATGTGATCTACAGAGTACCAGCTTCATTTTGATGTATGATACATGTTCCTGTGTTGGAAATTATACTTGTCCTAAACAAAATGGCATTACTTTTTGACTATTCTTAGTGTATATGTGTGTGTGTGTGTATGCGAATAAAGTCATTTTATCTTGGAGAATCTCTACATTCATATTGACCATATGGAAATCTGATCTCTCTAGTAAAAAATGAGAATCCATGAGAGGACCAATAGTAACCGCTGATTTCCAGTGCAGATGCCTTTTGGAATTTTCACCAGAACCCCTTTGGCCGAGTTGTGGCTCTAATGCCACTGAGTGCTAGACCTGTTCACCTTGGATGGTCCTATCAGTAATTTAGGTTCCTGACAGAATGGCTTTGACACCATACTGCCGTGATGAAGAGGGGTTGGACTTTAGAAATAATGTACTAGATAACTGTTGAGCAAAGAGCTTTCTCTGCCATTTTACAGGTCTTGTTTTTCATCCTGCAGGTTGTCTATTCAGCAGTTGATGTTAATTATACAAATTGAACATGTTACGTTCCATCAAATCATAGAACTTTGGAATATTCTGAGAGACGATGACGCCGGAGAGGGGGGAAGTCACAGAATTTGACTCTAACAGCTCACCAGAAGAAGAAAAACTGCTTACTCATGGCCCTAGCCGGCCTAGCTAAGAAGAGGAAGGCACACGAAACGAATGCCTGATACTACCTCGTTGCTTTACCTACATAGGCCAAACGTACCGATACAGGTGACGTCACGATTTAGAGGAAGGGAAAGCGATCCCTGTTGTCAGTCTTGGGCAGTGTAAACCAGAGGAGGGAAGACGAAGAATGTCTCCCGAAAACAAAGTTATCACAATGAAAATGCCAGATAAAGGAATTAATACCGGGATAATTATAACCACGGAAAATGAATCATCCACATAAAAAAAAGATAAGTGTAACTTCTTTCGTTATGAACATTATATATTGATTTTGAATAAGAAATTCAACCAAAAGGACATTAAAAAACTCTAGCCTGTCGGCGGTCGTATTAGAACTCCCAAAGATTTTAAATTAAATTTTGTTCTAAAATTATATCATGCTTTATTGTTGTTTATTGCCAAATTTTTGTATACATGTCTTTTAACTCTCTTGGGTATCTCTGATGGAAGCGCTGTATAGCGTTGAGCGATAGGCATATGTAACAAACATCATGTTGTATACTGGCATCAAATGTCTATATGTTATATAGCGGCTTCAAATTCACGCTTGCTAAATCGTGTAAGTAAGTAGTCGTTGCGGGTATGTAGTAGTCGGCTACTACTAACTACTGGACTTCAATAAACAACAGATACGTATGTACAAAGAGAGGACCCTTCTTTATTTTCTTCGGTGTGTGGGTGGTGAAGGCGCAGAGCTTACAATGAGTGCCCGAGGGGTGTTTGCTGATGGGAGATGTGAAGTGTCCTTTTTGGCTGCTGGCTGGCGTCTCTGTGTGTCGGCTCGAATCTTCTCGCCTTTATATTGATAGATACGCCTCCGCATCTTTATCTTTTGATCTCATAACGGACATTTGTTATATATTTCTTTATCTTCTCCCTGCTTCTTTGACCGGAAACCCTATCTTCCGTTTTTTAACTTCTTTGTTCGCTTTTACTGGGGAAAAAAGTCCTTTGTCATTTTTTTCGTCTTTTCTTTGTTTAATTTAACCGGAAATTCCTATTTCCGTTTGTACAATATACAACAATCATACAGAATGTGCAAAATAAACCTATTGTAAGAAAGGTTCAAAGTTATATATACTTTGAATACAAAACTCCAACGAAGGTTAACAGACAAAACATTTAATATAGTACAGCACATGGATATGACGAGATACAAAGTACATAGGTAAAAAGATAGATACACATTCATGAATGGTACAAGATAACATATAAAAGCCACAGGCATGAGACTAGAGATAGTCCATGCTGTGTTAATTCACTTACAGTAATGTAATGGGGGGGGCGAATGCCCCAACGAGACGGGGTAGACCTTAACTAACCCATGTGTCTCGTAGTATCAGGAACAGGGAAAGAGGCAGAAGGGTTTGAACCCAGCGGTTAAATACTATAGCCCTCTAGCGGGCACCACCAACTAAACGGGCAGACAACTCAACGGGAAGATAATCCCTACACTATTATTTCGAAATGGATGTGTGAAGTGACAACTAAAAGCAACCACGGTGATCACTGTCGTCGATAAAACCTGCCAATGTTCACTTGTCTCCAGTGCAATGCAAATATTCATTGGTCTCTATTCTGGTTTGGAGGATGAAACACAACTGTGCTGTTATATGGAAAGGTAGGCCTTAAATAATAATTGACAGACTAATGCACTCACCAAGATCTTACACTGGGCCAATTACGCTTAGCGCTGCGAACCTGTGTGAAATTTGCATACGCACCAACACAATCTTGAATTTCTGGTGTGTGTTTTTCCTTAAATTAAATTACTCTCTTTCGGAGCCCCCCCACCATCCTCATGCAGGCTAGACATCTACAGATGCGCTTCGTTCTTGGAGTTAAGGAATCTTCTCGTCTACATAGGGAACATTTTAGATCAATTGATAGTATCTTTGAGGCGTAACATAGATTCACAAACATATGTGGTTCAAAGTTAATTGACCTGAAAAAATGTAAAAGTTTTAAAATAAAATAACTGGTGCATTATATCTTTTATTCATTAATGTATCAACATTGAACATTTCATTAAATTTGGTTAATTCCTTGATTTTTAGTATTTTTTTTCTTTCGGCGAGGTGACATAAAATAGTGGTTAAGTAGGATTTCACCCACTTTTTTATGTTGAATATAAAATTTAGTAATTATAAACACAAAAATCATTGAGAGTTTCTTATCAATTTATATAAACTGAACTAATTTGTGTTTTTCTTTTTTCCAGATTCAATGGACCAAACTAAAAACTCAACCCATCTGCTTGGTAAGTCAGTCCTTTTTTTTTTTCTTTTTTTTTCTCTTTTTTTAAATAGAAATTTCAAATTGTTATCTTTTCAGTTATCAAAAAATAAACTGTGAAATGTTTTGTTACATTTGAATATCATTTTCACAAGTACTGAATTATACTATATATTTATTTATGTGCTGTATGTAGTTACCTAACCCCTCTGTCATAAGCAGGATATGACACAGGTTAAACCTGAGTCCAGCTCATTTGAATTTAGTTTTCATTCTCCTAGACCAGTTGCCATACCAAAGCTAAAAAGTCTGTCCTGCCTTACTATTTTACCTATAGCTGAGGGCAGAAAGAGTCAGTCATTTTTTATCAAGATCATTGGCAAAAACACAAAACAGCCTCATACAGGATTTTGATCTTGGCTTGCTAAGTGCATTTCCTACAATGATAACCATTACGCCATGTGCACCTCATTTTTAATGTGCTGCTGCTGCTGCTGTTGCTAGAATTGAGAATAAATCAGTTTGTTTTATGCAAAGCATGTTTGGGAATTGACTGTATATTGAAATTTTTAAAAGTTTTTACTTGATTCCTGCTTTTTTTATAGACAAATAAATAATAAATGTTTTGATTATTTTAGTAATATAAGGTGTGCTGTGACCCACCACTTAAACTTATAGACTCTGCATGGGTGCATGGATTAAAGCCAGCCAATCAGCATGCTCAAATATGTGGTTAGTTAACTATTTAATCGCCGATCTTGAAAGCTATTCATTTGCACGTATTCGTCACAGAGGATCAGCAACCAAGGAACACAAGGATTCTATGTAACACTAAGGAACACCAAGGAACAACCAAGGATTCTTCACTGAGGGACACAAGGGATCTCCACTGTAACTAGCTCTCACTTGCAGCCTAAAAATGGCCTCAAGAGTCCTAACAAATTATAAGAGAATAATTTTGTTGGCGTTCTAAAACCAATTTTACGTGAAGATTTGTATTTGAATAATGTTGACAGCCATCAAAACAAAGTTTAACTGTAAACAAGACAGACAGACACCCAACCCATGGTAGCATTGGCAGACCAATTTATTATTGCTTATTTCAATTCATGATAATGTTTTTGTTTTATTTGATCAACAAACTGGACAAGTGTCATTTTGTGTGTAGATAGATCCCATTTGCACTACAAACTGAGCAAGTCTCATTTTGTGAGTAGATTACTCCTGTTTGCGCTACAAACTGAGCAAGTCTCATTTTGTGAGTAGATTACTCCTGTTTGCACTACAAACTGAGCAAGTCTCATTTGTGAGTAGATTACTCCTGTTTGCACTACAAACTGAGCAAGTCTCATTTTGTGAGTAGATTACTCCTGTTTGCACTACAAACTGAGCAAGTCTCATTTTGTGAGTAGATTACTCCTGTTGCACTACAAACTGAGCAAGTCTCATTTTTGAGTAGATTACTCCTGTTTGCACTACAAACTAAGTCTCATTGTCAGTAGATAGCTCTTATCTGGGCTACAAACTTATTCTATAACCAGTTTGAAATATATCAAATTTTATCTAAGTTGTTTTTCTTTTCCTTTTTTTCTCTTTGGATGTTGCCTCTTATTTAATCCACATTTTCTAGAAGATAAAATAAAGATAAAATTGTCATTTAAATTGTTATGGTCTTTATAATAATGTTATCCAATTGGTTTGTCAATTGATGACTATGCTTTTATGTGTATTCATGTCCATATAAGGAAGTGCAACAGAATGCTTTAGAAAATTCTATTAGAATAAATGAAATAAACATTAGAAAATATTTTTGTAGATAAGAATAAGAAAAAGGAGAAAGAAAAGTGTTTCCATTCATGCATAAAAGTACACACACTTTTTTGTTGTTGTTGTTAACATCTTTTTATGAATTGACTTTTGCTGTTCAAATTAATTGGATACATAGCCTAGTGGATAAAGGAGTTAGGTTAAGACAGTTCTAAGTGACAGTTATCTCTAGACTGCAGGTTCAATCCTGGTCAGGTGCAGCAGTAACATAGAATAATAATTAACACAGCTTAACGCCTCTACTCCAGCTATGGTTAGCGGAATAAGAACAGGATACCCCCTGGACTGAATAAAAGGTTAGGTTCAAAGTTCCATGATGGCTCCTGATTACGACAAGAAGGTTCCCAAGTCCGAGAAGAAATATCCGAAGAAGGCCGGAGGGCACATCGGATGAAATGTTGTTCAGATAACAATGAAGATGAGGACGATAGTCTGAATAATACAAATAATACTAATTATCAAGGCTCATCTCAAAAATTCCGAGAGACAATGTATATATTTAGTTTCATACTTTATTAAAATGGATGATACAAAACCTAAGTCATGTGATGAAATCTATGTCATGTGATTTAATCTGTTATCAAATGACAATTTTATATATTTAGTTTCATGGTGACATTTGCATACAAAGGGGAATGTGCTGGACTATGATATTGTAGAAAGTGAATTTTAACTCCATTCTTGCTATTATGTTCACTTTCAGACTAATACCCTTGGGAAAGGTATGAACACTCTCATCCTCCCCAGCTATGGATTTTAAAACATAATAAAAAAAATATATGAATATTAAACTGTAAAGAAACAACAACACGAAAATGTAAATATAAATGATTCCCTAACCTCTAGGCATAACATGACCCCAAATGGGTTGACAGGTTGTTAAAATCAATCAACCTGATGTAAGATGGAATTTTAAAGTTATTAATAGATTAAACGCTGTTTAGGCCTAACAATAAACAAATAAAACAATAATTAAGAAATATATATTGCTAATAATCATTAAAAATAATTAAACTTATCTAGTTGTTAGTTTCAAGTGACGATCGCAATAATCAGTTTCTTCAACTGAAAAAAGTATTCGGCTGGCAACATTCTCCATAGTTCTTAGACAATTCGTCAAAAGTTCACTTCACTTTAAGATTGAAACACAACAAACCGTTCTCTCCACTGGAAAAGATGTTCTCCCCGAGAGAACTCGCCTCCTCGGCATTTATTTCTCTCAGTGGCCGAACCACTTCAGCTAACCGGGGTAACAGCAATTCCACCACTCATGATCAGGAGGTTGTGAGTTCAATCTCGAGTCACTCGCTATACCCCCCCTCGCACAGGCCAGATACATACTGATGCGCTTAGTCCTTGGGGCAGGGAATTCTAAAACTCCATAGTCCCACCTCCACCCACTCGCCCCGTGCTGTCTGTCACAGCTTATCAATTAGATTTGAATGATATATTAAAATTTAACTATAATAAATTCATGCAATGGTTTTAGTGTTATGTGAAATGGGTTAAATCAAACTTAACAGACCTAAATTCCATCATCATATATCACCTTGCCGAAAGAAAAAACCATGTATCTTGAGAATCTGTGTTACGCCTCAAAGAAACGTGGTTCACAGTTAACTGACCTGAAAACAAATGTAAAGGGTTTTTAAATAAAATAACTAGTGCATTATATCTTTTATTCATTAATATATCAACACTGAATATTTCATTAAATTCTTTTAATTCCCCGATTTTTGGTATTTTTTTTTTTTTCGGCAGGGGTAACATATGATGGTGGAATTTAGGTCTGTTAAGTTCGATTTAACCGTGTGAAATGTAAACGGCCTCATCCAAGATTTGAATTAGTCCCCATTTCCTATGACAATAACCATTACACCACAGCACAACCTACTTAATAGCCTGTTATTTTGAGTGCATTCATAAATTAATTGCAAGTTAGTATCAAAATTCAGTTGCAGATAACGTCATGTTTCAATACATGTCATGATTGATTTTTGTTATTATTATTATTTTTATCTATTATTTATTTTATTATTATTTTTATTTATTATTATTTTTATTTATTATTATTTTTATTTATTTTATTTTATTTATTATTTTATTTATTATTATTTTATTATTTTATTTTTTTATTTTTATTTATTAATTATTTTTTATTATTATATTATTTTTATTTATATATTTATTATTTTATATTTTTATTTTATTATATATTATTCCCATTCCGACTTCTGTTCATCTGTCTTGGTTGAAAGGAAGCAATATTAAGTGCATGAATGGTTGACCAGTTGTTAGGATTATCTTGCCGGTTTTACTAGCATATTGATAACCTCATTTCCAATTTGATTCCAAGAGTTTTTGCCAAATGAATAGCAAAGGTGTTAGGGGTGGGGGGAGAAAGAAAGATCCCGCACTTATCAGCAGGGGTTGGGTGGGGGGGTGTAAGGGAAAGAAGAGATCCCTCACTTATCAGCTTCCATTGAGATGGGATTTTAGAAAACAAAATCATTGTTGTTTACTAATAACGTTGCTGGAGTTGTATTCAATAGAGAATTAGATTGTCTGAATTTCTTTTATCATTCATTAGCAGCGGCTACCCGGTCGCCTGGGTAGAGGGGATTTCTGTTAAGTTAGTCCCGCAGATCCATTATTACTGAATCGTGAGTTGAATCCTCGTGGGATGCCCATTTAAATCCCTATGTAAAAAGAATAGACCTACATTGATCCAGCTACCCTGAAAAGAAATGTCTACTATCTAAAAATATTAGATTAAAAAAAAAACATTCTGTTATCATTTAAATTTTATTTTTTAATCATCTTCACGAATATAAATCAAATCTCTATTATTTTTTTTCAAAAACCAAGCCCTGGTAATATTTAATATGTATATATATTTACTTTGTCGTTAATTGTTTATTTTCAAAGTTTCCTCCGGACATACATATACACAACTGCCCTTTAATATGTATAGATAGACTACCTGACTAATCTTTATCACCTCAATCAGTAAGTTATTAAAGAAAAAGAAAAGATTACCAGATATGAGGTGAGTTTAGTTGCTTTGTTTAATGACATATCAATCTTTATGGGTTATTTAATGTCAAAGCCATCCTTGTAGAAGAACATTAGCTGAAGGGATGAGTTGGTTCATACCTTTCCCAAGGATATTAGACCAAAGTGAACATTTTACATAGTGCTAATACTTTTGGAAAGGTATGCATCCAACTTTCTCCCCTCCAGCCAAGGGTAAATAGTAAGGCAGACTGGGCTCTTTAACCTTGGTTAGACAACCAGTCTAGAAGGAAAACTATGAATTCCAACCTGTTAAATTCCACTTAATTTTTTAAGTGGAGTTTAACAGTTTCTTGCCTATTCAACTTTTGGTCGGCTTCAATGATCTTTCTTCTTATTTCTTCCTTCCCTAAATTCTCTTCATTTATTCTAACCTTACACCCACTTCATCAAAATACTCTTCCATCATATCCACCCAGGCATCCCAATATGGTGTAATGGTTAGCAAGTTAGTCTTGCAGATCAATTACTACTCCACTTTGGCCCTATCTTGGGCTAGATGGGCGGTCGGAGAGGACCCCTCCGATCAATTGGCTGGTCACGTCAAGCCCTAGCACCTATATGATTTCCTAACCCTATTGCCTTATGGCAAGCCCCACCTTTTTATCATATGGGTGCTAGAAGGCGGTGACTGTGGGTCTTCATGTCCTGGGAATGACGTTAAACTCTATCTGATGGTGAGGTTCCAGTTTTGGAGGTTTGGGAATGTGGGGCACCCCTTCATCACCATTGCTCCCTGGTCCACTCTGACCCGGAGTGGTAGTACCTATTAGAGTCCCATCTATGAGTGTAATAGAAAAATGTATTTATAAAAAAAATTGTATTATCCATTAAGAATTGATTTATTTCAAAACTTTATCGGCATTAAATAACCCACTGAGGTTGATATGCCGTTAAACAAAACAAACCAAACAAACCAATCAATTACTACTGAAAAGCGAGTTCGATCATTGCTGGATGTTCCATACTTACAAACTTATATCATATCCTACCCATGGCAA
This sequence comes from Doryteuthis pealeii, assembly GCA_023376005.1. Taxonomy (NCBI): domain Eukaryota; kingdom Metazoa; phylum Mollusca; class Cephalopoda; order Myopsida; family Loliginidae; genus Doryteuthis; species Doryteuthis pealeii. Next base: position 98,085,138 of record CM042154.1, read on the forward strand.
ACAGGTTTGAGTAAATACCTACTCTTTCATCATATCGACCCAAGTGTACCATCATCGGGTTAGCAAGCTAGTCTTGCAGATCCATTAATATTGAAAAATTGCTGGAAATACATGCAACCTTGTGTCACATTCTACTGGCAAATACTCTTCTATAATATTCCCCTTTTCTGTTGCCTGTCCTTTGCTCTGTCCATCATTTCATGGTGTATTAATATACTAGAAAACATTTACCTTAGGTTTTCTGGCTAATGCCATCATCAGAATATTATACCTCTCATGTTGGTAAACAAACAATTTATATTTCGGTTGGGAAGGAAATGCTGTTAATTTAAAAATAAACATCACAAAGTTCTCTCCCCTAAAAACCCAGATTTTTCTCCCCCAAAACCCAAATTTTTTTCTACCCAAAAAACCCAGATTTTTTTCTTTCCATGCGGAAATCAACATAAAAAAAAATTTTTTGAGTTGATGTATATATTTTTTCGTATATACATATTTTTTTTCAATTATTATGTTTAAATTTTACGCTATTTTCCACGTATTTTTTTAGTTCAATCCTTATATATTTAGAATTTCTGCAATTTTATTTTTTTATTATTATTTTATTTTTTTGTTTTTAATTTTATTAATTTATTCTAAAAATTTGATACAGAAAAGGTAATTTTCCGGATGGTAAAATCCTGTAATTTAATGTAAGTTTGTATTCTAGGGTGGTAGATGAGTTTTCGCTTGTCCATGAGGTTAGTGAGTATATATATAATATATATATATGTTTTTTTTAGTACCTGGATGAAGTCGTGCTGGAAGTGGAAACTTGTGAGGAGCCCACGGCCTCCAAACAAATCCGCAGGTTGCAAGCTTAAGGTGAGGCTATTTGTTTTATTTTCATTAACAAATTTTTGCATTGACTATATAACTAGCATTCCCACTTGATTTTTTTTTATTTGAGCTTATAGTTATTTAATCATGTTAGTTATATAGAGCTTTGTAAATGGAATTCAGAACTGTTTGAATTATGCAAATATCCCCAGTGGTTCAAAAGTTATGAGAATTTAAAGCCCCGAAATTGGGGGTACAAAAGTGGACATGATTTTGATAAAAATAATGTCAAATTCATGGACCAATTCAAAACAAGAAATTCAGTAATATCTTCACCATTTCTTTATTTTTGGAGAAATTTTGATAAAACTTGGCATTCTTATGTAAAATTGTATGTTCTTTCTGATTCTGCACTTAAATTTGTATTTCCATGCTGGAACCCATTATTTGGGGAATAAGAAGTAGGGATTTTTTAAAAAAGTTTCTCACAAGATTATTCAACATTTTCATTTTAATACAGCATATACATATATATATATATTAATTTATATAAATAACATCACTTTGGACTTAAAAATACCTTTTTAAATACCTGCTATGTTGTATTATATACAAGAAATAGAATAACTCTTTATATAATTTTATTTAACAAAGTCTGTCCTGTGTGTGCAGCTTTGTTTACGTAAGTTAGTTTTTTTTTTCCAAAATTGAAAGTTTGACAAAAATCCTGACAGTATACAATCATTAAAATTTCACACATTATATAGGAAAAATAATTCTGAGACTATCTTCTATTAATTATATAGTGCTTTTTTTTTTTTTTTTGTTTTTTTTTTTTTTTGTTTTTGGCTTATCTTATACTTTTTGAAGAAATCTCCATCAAATTTGGTTTTTATGGTTTCACTTCCAAAATTCAGAAAAGAAAAATACAGGTTTTGCTGGGTAGTTAGAAGTGTCTCCTAACTAAGTGTAAAATTTCAAAAATATTGATAAAGATTAGCTACTTTTATTTTGAAAAACAAAATAGTGTATCAAATTTAGTCTAAAAAAAATGTCATATTTTAGTTTTCAACTGTTCGATGCAAAATATCCTTTTAACTCACTGTAAAAATAATTCAATATTATTCACATAAAAATATCATATTTAGAAAGATTATTTTCTTTTCTTTCAAACCATATAAATATTTTAAAAATTGGACCAGAAATACACAATAAATTGCGATTTTGAATCGATGAAGGTGAAAATTTGTCAATATCCAATGATTTTACTAAATGACCTGGTAATGCTACTATATAACTACTCATGTCACCCATCCCCACTTCACAATTTAAATAATGGAACATCTAATGAAAAATCAAATTCATTACAGTAGCAAAGATGGTTTAATTCTTCTAAGCTGTAGCTGTGTCAGTGCTACTTGTTATGTATTCGAAATACATAAACGAGTAGGTTGAGTGGTTGTAATAATAGTTTATTACAAATAATACAAATAACAAAATAAAACGGCTTCCGGCCGGCAAGGTAAAAAAGTCTCTTGGTAAGATTACTTATCTTGAAGTTGTCGCACGTGTGTTTGCAATCTGAGAATACGAAACAACGTTCGTGGTTGGAGATCAACTCGCATCACTCTGAGTCAATCTTCTGTTGCTCCTTTATACGTGTCTCATTTGCATACGTGAGGGTTACTTCCCTTTACAACACTCTACTGTATAGCTGCATTACTCTAATGAAATGCTTAGAGAAAAAGCTTGATGGGAATATATAAGGATGCTGTGTGCTGTCTTGAACAAATCCTGGAAGCAACACTCCCTTAAGAAAGCAGCTGGGCAGTCACTTGCCCCTATCGTACAAACCAACTAAGTAATACAAACAAGATTTCTGGATACTGCTAGAGAAGCAAGGATGAACTCATAAGTGACATTTCTCCTATAGATACCTACGCATGGACACACCAGTGTAGGCTGCCCCAGTAAAAACCTACATCAATCAGCTCTGTGCAAATTTTGGATGCTGTGTGGAGGACATGTCAGGAGCGATTACTGATAGGGATGGTTGGTGAGAGAGAGCCATGGGAATAATGCTGTCAGTGCCACCTGATGATGCTGATTAATCAACACTTGAATAAATCTTTAATGAAATGAATAATTTTATATAACATTTTGACTATCAATGGCCTTACACAGTTATTAATTAAACAAGAAAGTTAAAACTAAACAGGAAAAAGTTAAAAGATATTTATATTGGATCATTATTTCTCGCACACACATACACATATATTATTATTTATTTATTCTTAGAAAAACTTAGGAACATTGACTACCAATTCTGGTTTTCCGACGTATGAGAGGGGATATGATCGAAGCTACAAAATACACGCATGGTTTTTATTCAACGAACTCTCTACTACTAAACATTGCTCAAAATACCTATACAAGGGGACATAAATTAAAACTCTTAAAAAAATCTTGTAAAGCAAACGCAAGACAAAATTATTTTAGCTACAGAGTGGTGAATACATGGAAATAAACTACCTTCATCAGTAGTGAATGCTCCATCTATAAACTCCTTCAAGGCAAAGTTGGATAATCTGTGAATGACATAAATATTCAGTGGATTTAAAATGAATATTTATATAAGGAACAGCTGACAGGTCTCAGACCTAATATACTAACTGAAAAGATATTATTATTCTTTCTTTTTTCTTTTTTTTTTTAAATTTAGGCCTGGCAAATGGTTTTTTGTGGAACGAGTAATTGATGGTATTTATGTTCACATAAATTCCGTTCAGGTGTTCTTCTTTCGAAAACATTCCAGGCATGCTTGCAGGTAGGTACTTTCTTATACTTTATTTTCAAAACATTATTTCCTCTGTGTGTTGAGTAAATTGTTGTATACTCTCTTTCCTTACTTTCTTTCTTCTATTATTCTTCTTCCAGCGTCTGGACTTCATCTTGGGGACTTCGTGTCTGGTCTTCCATTGGGGATTTCTCTTATCAGAAGCCCTGTGTCATTGGTAGTTTTTAGATAATAACACAAGACTTCGATTTAACTTAGATCATATTTTATTCTGAAATCCCCACCAGACTACCTGCACAGATTGAGTTGGCACCGTGCATAACACGACTTACCACCTTCGTGGCTTTGGCCGGTCTGACTAAAACCTATTTCCAATCTAAACCGGAAGAGGGTCTTCTCCACCGATTCTCATGTATCCACCGGAAGGATCAGGATGAAGTCAAGCCTTGTCATTCAATCCTTCAAGGCCGCATTAGGAATCTAATAATTATGTAACAAAATCTGTTTGTGAATCTGGGGAGTCCAAGAAGAACAGCAATAATCATCTTGTTGTAAGACAAAAAAAACAAATTGCAAGAATCCTAAGGAAAGTCAACAAAAAGCAACTTGTTTATTCTCTTCATTTGATACATCTGGCACAAGGCCATGAGTAGCTTACAGTACCTCAGTGATGTTGATAGCTTTTTGATTTAGTGTGTCATGGGCACACACATATTTGCTTTGAATGGGTCCCCCAGGAAAATGTATGAGTCCCAACTAAACTCCTACCTTGTAACCTATATCCTATGTAATTCATTTCTAAGAAACTATTGAAATGTATTTACAGTTATCTTCAAATAGTGAGGGAAGAAAAAAGAAAAAACACTGGGATGTATAGATACAATTTTACTGCGTCCTTTTAGATTTGTGTATGTCAGGGACACAGGAGGCGTACCTATCAGCATCTCTGTATTTAGATTTCCTAAGCAGTCATCAATTGAAGTATTTATCAGGTTCAATGCTATTTAACTTTGTTGATCAGACTAGAACCGGTGATTTCAGTGTGACTTGTTTGTAAGACAAAACAACTTGTTTATTCTTATTTGGTACAAAAGAAAGTAATCACAATCCAAGATTAGGTTATTTCCTAGAACACCAACCTAAAAAAATGGGAACCACTCAGATTGACTAATAAATTATTTATTTATTTATTTACTAGGAAAAAAGAAGACAGGGTTAGGGTTTAGGGTTAGTTTAATGGGAAAATAATGGGTAGATTAATTAACAGATAAAATTCATTCAGAGTGGTTCCCCTTTTTTTAGGATGGAGTAATAGGAAATAACCCAAGATTAACTATCAGAACAGTGTGTGTGTGAGACACATTTTTTATTATTTTTGATTGAAAATGATTCTATTATGTATATATATATATTGCTCAAAATGACAGTATGTCTGGCCACATTGGACAAAAAGGAAATATACTTTATAAAATTATCTGACTCAATGCTGAACTGGACTACATTGTCGTTAGCAACTTTGAACTCTAGCCTTGCTATTATGTTCATTTTTAGACTAATACTATGATATGAATCCCCTTATACCCCCAGCTATCGGTTGAATAGTACCACTGTTCTTCTACAAAGATAGCTTTGACATTAAATAACCCATGAAGGTTGATATGGCATTAAACAAAGAAACCAATCTGAAATTATCTGAAATTTGGTACACATCTTTTTGACTTCAGCTTTTTGGCTAAAGTCCTGGACTGCGACATCATTGGAAGTGAGTTTGAACTCGAGTCTCACTATATTCACCTTTGTGATAATACTCTTGGGAAAGGTATGAACCCCTTATACTACCAGCTATGGATTAAATAGTACCACTATTGATCTTCTACAAGGATTGCTTTGGCATTAAATAACTCATGAAGGTTGATATGCCATTAAACAAATAAACCAAATTAAACCCTGTCTTAAATATATAATGATTTAAAATAACAATTTACCCATTACATCCTGTATAATAACTTATAATTATTTAATAAGTATTACTTTGCCTGGCACACAACTTATAATAACTGCTGTTACTAAGTGGTCACCCATTTAAGTACTAAACAGGCTCATCATTGCTTAACATCTTAATACTCATGGCACCTTAGCAAGCTGGATTATGTCCTTGGTATGACACTAAACTGCATCTAGTGGTGAGGTTCCAATTCTGGAGTTCTGGGGAGTGTGGAGTAACCCTTCATTGCCATTACTCCCAGGTCCACTCTGACACAGAGTGGTAGTACTTGTTAGGGTTCCTACATGCACAAATAACAACCATACTCAACAAAAAATGAATAAAACAAAAAATCTTTGGCAAAAAAAATAATCCAAGGGTTGACCGTATAATCCAATAAACTGCTGAATTAGCTGACCATTGTTAGTGAGTTTGATTCTCACTGGGTGACCCATACCTCTGGCCTTGTGCCACACCTAAGCTTAATAAATAAATATCCCTTCACTCTTCTATGAATAATGGATTGATTCACCCCTACACAGTGAGGGTTTCTCTTGTTTACAGCCAATCATATTTTTTTGCCTTTTTTCACCTCAGATGTCCCGAGTGAAAGTCCACAGTGTATCCCCAACGTGGCATGCAACCCCTGACCTTCGGCTGACTCGTATCAAGGACGTTTCTCGGGGAGAGGTTATTATTTTTAAAGAGGTGGATTGGCAGGCAACCCGGATCGAGGCACAAGCTGTTGACCCACATTCAAAAGGCGTCATCACCCAGACCCCAATTCGACTCATTGCGAATCAGGCTAAGCTGCGGATTGCTGTCAAAAAGAATATAAATGGTTTGTTGCTATTTCTTTTTTTGGGGGGGAAGTTCATTGTTTTAATTAATTTTTTGTTGTTGTGTGCTTTTCATTCTTGTGCTTTTGTGTTACATAATTTGTGTGGCGTATGTTGTTGACGGACCCTGTAGCAAGAATTCTAAGGGGCCATTGGTTTTCAGATCAGGGAATGGAAAACTACCAGGATGGTTACAGCTCCCTGAAGCCAGAGGCGGGAATCTTGCACGTCATGTGATTTAGTTAGTTTAGATTTTAGTTTCAACCTCAGATTGGCGCAGAGTAGACGTGCTACTGCGAGGTTCATTCTCCCTCGAGGCGAATAAGGATGGATTAAATAAATCTTGATCAAGGAAATAAAAAGTCTTGTGAGTTGATTAATTGCATGACTAAAGACAAGCCCTTACAAGAATCCCTTAGAAGAGACTAGACAACATGACAACTAAAGAAGGAGGAAACATGGCGACTAGTCATAATAAGTAGAAATGAAGAACACGTTAGTCTCAACACACAGTTTGATACACACAAACCTGCTGACCTACCATACACAATAGTATTTACTTAGATGAAAGTAGGATACCAATTTTTTTTTTTTTAATAAAAATATTTGCTTTCAGTTTTAGGTACTCTATGAGGAAGTTCGTCCCGGTCCCCTGCCTCCAAATTTGCTGTCCGGTGACATATCAAATACCAACCCCAACTAGCGGTGTTACTTGAAAGAAAACAACCAACTCAAATAACAACCCCAACTATCGTATCGGCGCCTATTTGAGGGGGGGGGCTTTTTTGTCTTAATTCTTGTTTATTTATTTTTTCCATTCGAAAGAAAAAAACATTAAACTGTTTTTTATTATCATCTTATTAATATTTCAAATGATGCTTCCCATTATACCTCCTTTATCTCTTCAAAATATTAAGGAGATTAAAAGCCAGGATTAAAAAGATAATGATATTATTACTTCTTGGATCATATGATAATATAGACATACAAAAACTAATTACATACAAATTCTGTTGTTGCCTTTGCAATAACTAATACAAAAATATACAATAATTAATGATACACATAACATTGCAAATCATCCTTTCTTGCTTAAATATCTCCTCTTGATTGTTTTTTGCAAGCAATATCCCACTCACTAAATCTCATTGGATGTGGTTTTCATTAAATATTTTTGATAAATTTAATTCTTATTTATATTGGAGTCTACAAGATAATTCCTGAAATAGAAAAGGGTTCTGGCTCCAAAAAGTTTGAAAACTACTGATTTCGAAATCAATGAATTTCACCAACATAAAGATTTTCACAATTCTTATAGGGAATAATATGAGCGTGAGTAAAAAAAAATAATGCCATTTTGGTTAGGACAGCAGATGACTTTAGATGCAAAGGCCATTTTTAGCCATCTTTTGATAAATCCTTATAGGAATGTGGCTCTGGACTTCTCAACAGGATGTTAAGAGTTAAACATATCTTTTACTTTTTTAACTGCTATAATGATGCTCTACAAAGACACAAAAGCAATAGTTTTTTCACCTGATGGTGACACAGATTTCTTTGACATTGTTGCTGGAGTCCTACAAGAAGATACATTAGCACTATTTATATTTATAATATGTCTAGACTACATACAACAAACGTCATTAGATCTCATGAAAAAAAAAAGAAGGTTCATGCTAAAAAAAAAAAAAGCAAGAAGCAAAAACTATCACAGATGCAGACTACGTAGATAATCTAACACTTCTTGCAAATACACTTGCCCAAGCTGAATCACTGCTGCATAGCCTAGAGAATGCAAGAGGCATTGGCCGCTATGTGAACTCGGATGTAACAAAGTTTATGTTCTAAATAAGATGGAGACATCTCTACACTGGATGGCAAGTCTCTGAAATTAATAGACCAGTTCACATAACTAGGTAGTAATATCTCATCTACAGAAAGCAGTATCAATATATGCATAGGAAAGGCATGGACTGCTTTAGACAGATTATCGATTATATGGAAATCTGATCTCTCTATACTTGCTGAAAGTCTAGCCAAATGCCCACGTTGTGTTCAGATCTCAAACGACTAGAAATCTACTATATAAACTGATATTCCGCGGTTAACGGTGGCTTAGTGGTCACATAAGAAACAACGACTCCTTTTTCTTTCAAACACAACAAACATTTATATTCAATAACAAAATAGAAAATCAATTCTTACTCAAAGCTGTGGGAGTGATGGACCTCAAATTGATAACTTCTGGTCGGAATACAATCAGGGCTCTGCAAGGTATTGTTCAAAATAGTTTGTAAGGTTGACTAAGTTTTTCAATAGTCTTAGCTGAAGTCAGTTTCTGTTGGCTCTTAGTATTTGCGTTAATCTTCGCTTTTCTAGCCCGCTAAGCTCATCTACCCATCAAGCTTTCTTAGCTACCTCTCATTCATCCAGAGAGAGAGCTCAGTTAAATAGCTTCCCGACCCGGAACATTTGTATTTCCGGCCGGCATGAAGATATTAGTAACCCTCTCTGGACCTCCTACTCTGGAAAAATACCACCCTCCTTTAGTTCTAACCAGCCAATCGAATTCACTTCCGCTCACCAATCTAAGTGCTATCTCTTCCGGTTACTTGAGTGGGTTTTAAACAAAGAGTTTACCGGAAAACACCTTGTTTGGTTTTTATCTAAGAAAAATCTTTTCATTCTTTTCATTAACTCTGAAGGATCAGCCAGTCAAGCTATCCAGATGCTATTAGCGATTCTAAACAAAAGGACAAGTCCCCATTTTAACCATCAGGCTGATTCTTATCTACCTTCACTGTTTATCTTTTCTTAGCGGAAAAGTCCTTTATTCTAACATTGAATTAAATATGCTGATGGTTAGTTTTATTGCTGATTCCTATCTACGCCCAGTCTTTACCTTTTCAGTGGAAAAATCCCTTTTATTCTTTTTATTTATAGATTCTGATCGCCGACAAAAAAGATTTTCTTGAGTATTTCCAGTATCTTAATTCCGGTCTGCCCCAACCATGACCGGGTCACATTGGCAATTGTTTTTCACTCTTCTCTACATGTATACTACTTGATAAGTTTGTTTTTGTACTTTACAGATTGCAGCATTGTGTCATCACGTGTTATCCTGCTGCTAGACGATCTTCTGTGGGTGCTTACAGAGACACAACTGAAAGCTGCCTTGCTCTATGCCACATCTCTGCAGGAAGTTATTGAGAAATCCACACGCCAGAGCAAGCAACTTGCAGCAGAAAAATTAAAGGTTGGTTTGCATTTTTAATAAATACTACAACATTTAATTTGGAAAGTCATTTTGATTGATTGAGTGATTTTAAGGGCACATAAGCCCATCTAGGGTTATTTTATGCCAAGCGGTAAATAGTGAGGGATGGTCAGATTTTTTTTTTTTTTTTTTTCCCAAGGATTTTTCTTTATTTTAACAGTAAATTTTTAGGTCATTTAATAGCAAATCAATTCATTTTAATATCAGGTTGCTTACAGTACTTGCTATTGCTTAAATGGTTATGCATTTAAGTATTGAACAGGCTCATTGCTTCTTAACTTGACTGATCTAACAAGAACTGGTATTTTCAACATGACTTGACTGTAAATTAATAACCGTGTTATAATTTATCAAATCTCTTTTTTGTTCATCTGTCATTGTATAAATCAAGGATGGCTAGAGTTATGATCAAGCTGTTTTGAGCAGATTAAAGGGGTCCACCAGTGTAAAATAGGAATCAAGGGGTCCACCAGAGTAAAATGGAATCAAAGGGGTCCACCAGAGTAAAATGGAATCAAGGGGTCCACCAGTGTAAAATGGGAATCAAAGGGGTCCACCAGTGTAAAATAGGAATCAAAGGGGTCCACCAGAGTAAAATAGGAATCAAAGGGTCCACCAGTGTAAAATAGGAATCAAAGGGGTCCACCAGAGTAAATGGGAATCAAAGGGTCCACCAGAGTAAAACTTTCCTAAGTTCTTAGTGGATGATTTACAATGTAAGTAGAATTATTCCACTTATTTTCTTTAAAACCAAGCAGCCTGGCATCTCCTTGTCAAACAAGGCATAAAATGGAGTGATAAAGAGAGGAAAGAAGAGAGCCAGAAGGAAGGAGAGACAACAGCAACTCCAGCAAGCATCACTGTTTGTTTGCAGTCACTGTGCCAGAGATTGCCATTCAAAAATTAGTCCCGATTATGACAAGAAGCTTCCCGAGTCCGACAAGAAATACCTGAAGAAGGCCAGAGGGCACATTGGCCGAAATGTACAGATAACAATGAAGATGAGGACAATAGACTGAATAATACTAATCATCAGCCTCATTTAAAAAATTCAGAGTTATAAAAATTAGCCTGTTCAGCCACTCATGCAGATGCTGTCTAAAAAAAAAAATTGGATACTACGACATCGTCTGTAGTAGACCGAAGGATGGCAACACACACAAAATTAGAATTAGGAAAAGATGAATCATTTGAGCCCATAAACCCAATATTTAAGACTGAACGCTATTTTACTATTCATCATATAGATATTGATTAGTAAAGGTAACGGGCATTGCTTTGTGGGGAGGGGATAATAGATAAATTATTTTTATGAAATGATTCTAATATATATATATATATATATATATATATATATATATATATATATATATATATATATAAATTTTGGATGTTTGTTTTTTAGAAGCATTGTTGAATAAAGTATATATTATTATTTATATTTTTGCTTGAAGGCAATTACAATGTGTATATCGCATAAAATTTGATAATTATAGAAAATAATCATGACAAGTGAATCTCGACAAAGAATTGTTCGGTGTGTAGAACATTGTACAAACTGTTTCAACTTTATTAAGTCTCATCAGCGATGTATACTAATGATTTCCCTCCGACAGAAATCGAAACCGGGACTTCAGCAGGCATAGTCAGAGACTATACTGCTTCGGCCATGATACACACTGGACAATCCTTGCGGAATTAACCTGTCAATGATACTGATAGGCCTCTACCATATGAGGTACGGGGACGTTGAGTGAATAAAAAAAAACAGGCCTATGCCCCGGCAAAGGAAATAAGATTTTAGATGTTTGTTTTTTAAAAGCATTGTTGAATAAAGTATATATTATTATTTATATTTTTGCTTGAAGGCAATTACAATGCGTATATCGCATAAAATTCGATAATTATAGAAAATAATCATGACAAGTGAATCTCGACAAAGAATTGTTTGGTGTGTAGAACATCGTACAGACTGTTTCAACTTAATTCTATAGATACAGAAATATGAAGAAGACACATCTGTTTCTTTTCCTATCCAACTATGTGTAAAATAGTAATGCAGACTTTAGTCTTAGTATGGAAACCAATCTAAAAAACCACTCTGAATTCAACCCACCTGCTAGCACATGACAAGGTCTATTACACTCTATATCTTACATGTGGTTTTTATTGAAGGTGAGAACAAGAAGGTGGCACCTATCAGCTGGCAATCTAAAACGTTGGACAGAGTTATAAAAAGTCTATTAGCATCTGAAACTTTGGCATTAAGTGAGGCAGCAAATGTAGGATTCTTCATTTCTTCTTTGGTGCAAGAAACTTTTGGTATGGCTGTACTACCACTAGTATGATGCTATACAGACAATGTATCACTAACTAGTGCTTTAGGCACTACAAATATTGTTAGTGATAGAAGATTGAGAGTGGACATGGCAAGATTGAAGGAAGTGGTATCAGAGGGGGAAATTGAGGTATTTTGGGTTGATGGGGAAACTACAACTGGCAGATTTTCTGACCAAAAGGAACTCTTTGGCAACAGATTACATATACGACGATCGTCCACCATTAGAGTGCCATTCAACTGCCTATTGATATTACAGACCTTGAAGTTCTCACTAGTATATATTTTCCAAGTCTCCCACTAAACTGGATTGATAAAGTCTTTTTGGTAATCTGAACATTAGCTACATAAATGAGAGTAACCACCCTTGTTTGTTTCACTGTATGCTGTATGCTTTCGTCGGCCATTTTCATTTCACTGTAAACCTACACTGAAAATACGAATTTGTTTGAATTAATACAACTGCATGTTTTAACACAAAAATATCATAAAATGTATTCTTAATTGTGCTTGCACAATATTTGAAATGAACTTAATTGTTATTAAGAACACATTTTATGATATTTTCGTGTTAAAACATGCAGTTGTATTGATCCTTTGGTTGTTCCTTGGTGTCCCTTAGTGTTGGGTAGAATCCTTTGGTTGTTCCTCGGTGTCCCTTAGTGTTGGGTAGAATCCTTTGATTGAGCAAAGTTCTTGGTTGTTGCAGATCCTTTTGACCGTGTCGAATACATGCAAATGAACAGCTTTCAAGATCGGCGATTGAATAGTTAACTAACCACATATTCGAGCTGTTGATTGGCTGGCTTTAATCCATGCGCCCATGCAGAGTCTATAAGTTTAAGTGGTGGACTTCAGCATACCTTATATGTCAAAATACTCCAATATGTGGGAGAGTGAGTGAGCTAAAATACAGGGCCCCTGAAGGCTGAGAGACTAATTGGTCAATAGGTTATATATATTGCAAATTATTAGGGACTAGAAGTGGCTACCCAGCGTTCCCTGGGTAGAGAGAGGGTAGCAAAAAGAGTTAGTCTCGCAGGTCCATTATTACTGAATCACGAGTTGGATCCTCACAGGATGCCCCATTAAAATCCCTATATAAAAAAAAAAAACCTTGCATTGATTCAGCCACTCTGAAAAAGAAATTATTATCTACTATTTAAAATCTTAAATGCAAAAGAAATTCTATGCTCTTATCATTTAAATTTTATTTTTTAATTATCTTCACAAATATAAATCAAACTTTCATTATTTTTACTCAAAAACCAAGCCCTGGTGATATTTAATGTGTATATATATTTACTTTGTCGTTAATTGTTTTATTTTCGGAGTTTCATCGGACATACACGTACACACAACTGCCCTTTATATATGGATAGATAGATAGATAATCATTTTTGTATTATTTTATTCATTGTAAGTTTGAAAAAAAACAACCCTCTAATTTAATATCTTTTTTTTTTTTTCTCTCTGCAGAAACAAGGACATATTGTGTCTGACCAATTAAAAAGATTGCAACAGATGAGACAGAACAAAGCAATGTCAACATCCAAAGTGTCTCGGGTATTTGCCAAATTTGACGTTTTATCCACATCTTACCACCTCATCACTAGTCGTATCGACTTACATCTTTGTGATGATATGCAACCCCGGAAAGGTTAGACTTCTTTTTTTCTTTTTCCTTCCTCAGTAATGCTGATAGCTTTTTAATTTAGTGCGTCCTCGGATGCACATATTTGTTTTGAATGAGTCCCGGGAAATTTGATGGGTCCCAACTAAAGTTTCTTAATAAATTCAAGGGTTTTTATTTATGATCTGGGGAAACAACTAAAGCCGTCTAACTCCTACCTGATAACCTAGCCTGTGTAATTAATTTCTAAGAAACTATTGTAATATATTTACAGTTAGCTTGAAATGGTGAGGAAAGAAAAAAGAAAAACACTGGGAAGCATGGATATGATTTTACTGCATCTTTTGTAGATTTTTATGTGACGCAGGACACATACCTATCAGCATCTCTGTTTCCTTATATCTCAGTTTTAGAACATATGACTAAATCTTTAGTGCTATTCCTCTTTGATCTTTACTTAAGTTAGATGGACGGTCCGAGAGGCCCCCTCTGATTAATCGTCTGGTTACGTCAAGCCCTAACACCTATATGATTTCCCCAACCCTATTGCTCTTATGGCAAGCCCTAACCCTTTTTATCATATATGTGCTAGAAGGCGTTGGCTGAGGGTCTTCATGTCCTGGGAATGACATTAAACTCTATCTGATGGTGAGGTTCCAGTTCTGGAGGTCTGGGGAAAGTGGAGCACAACTTCATCACCATTGCTCCCTGATCCACTTTGACCCAGAGTGGTAGTATCTGTTAGGGTCCCATCTATGGGTCAAATAAAAAAATATGTTTATTAAAAAAAAATTGAGTACCTATCAAGAATGAGTTTATTTCCCAAACTTTGTCAACATTAAATAACCCACTGAGGTTGATACGCCGTAAAATAAAACGAAAAAAAAATACTCTTCCTGGTGTTGATTTAGTAAGATTCATTATGATCAACTTGTTTCGATGATTAAAAAGAAATTCTCTTAAAGCATAAAGCATCTTGTTTGTTTATCATTCAAAATTTTTATTGGAATGTTTCTGTTCTATATAGTTCCAGGTCATACAGGGAATATGTAGCCTTAAGGCCATATATGGCCTTCTAAGTTTGATTGGAGGTGTGTGGGCTAATGGTTAGAGTCGTAGGAAATGGACTTGTCAACCCGAGTTCAATTTCTGGACGAAACTGTTTGCATTTCACTTAGTGCTAATACCCTTGAGGAAGGTATGAATCTAATTCTCCCTCCAGCTATGGGAAAATAGCAGGGCAGAATGGGCTAGGTAACCAGTCTAGGAGAAAAAAAACTCTGAATTCAAACCTGTTAAACTCCGCTTAAGAAATTGACCTTGTGTCACATCCTGCTCATGTGGAGGGGTTGGTAAATGTATGTATGTGTGTGTATATATATATATATATATATATATATATATATGGCCTTCTAAGCCACCAAGTGCATCTTTTAATGGTCTTGTTAAAAGACTAATTCAAATTGCATACCTCCAATTTAGAACATGATATCCCAATGCATTTAAGTATTACAAATTACAAAAGCAATCTAAAGAGTATCATTAAAAGTTTCAAGCTTTTCATTTCTTTCATGTAGTAAATGTTAACTAAGTTATTACCATGATTATTTGGGTAACATGCACCCCTAACTTTGGACTGTAAAATTCTGAAATACAAATAATCATTTTATTTTTAAGAACAAATTTTTTCTTTCTCTTTTTCATTTTTTGCATTAAGTATTTTTAATTGTAAATATATATCAATATTTCCCCTCCCTCATGACTATGTACATATGGGTTTGGTGTAGGATTTTCATAGAGAGACTGGTAAGTTTTGGTGTTTGTAGTGTGAATTGGTTTTGTGGTAAATGGAAATTCCAGTACAAATTGGGTCATGAAGGAGAATATATAAGTTAAAAACTAGGATAGAGATGACCAGCCTCCTCCCTTTTGGCCTTGTGCCTCATTTATGTAAAGTTTTACATAATAAATACCTATAAAATTCTGGAAAAAAAGTTTTTTTCTGTGTAATGCACACTGCCTTTTTAAGATTTCTAGCAGCTAAATTTAACCTAAATTCAGCATTTGTTGAACTTTTTATTGGGTTGTACTGACTAAAATTAAAATTTATTTAAATGACGTCTTAAAACACAACATTCACGGATATGTTCATACAAAAATGCAACAAGTTTGTGGCCAAAATAAGCTCACATTAGGAGAAACAAAATTATAAACAAACACACATTCCAGTGGATATTTCTCTATAACCATGTAAAACACATTTTGGATTATAGACATAACTTACTTTCAGTCATTTTGTCCCAAATATAACATAATAGTTCTTGTGTATAATATGCACCCCTAACTTTTGTGCTGAAAAATTTGGAAAAGTAGGGTCTTATACATAAATAATTATTCCAACACCTATCTACAACACAACTTCAACTTCAACAACGCCTCCATACTAGCATACATTCACAACAAAAGATTAAGGCAAATTTTTGAGGTCAGCGCTATAAGTAACACACCAAATGTTAATTGTAGATTCCGCTTCTTTAATATTTCTTCACACCTAGGCAAAGCTGTCATCAACAGCTATAGGGTAAAAAAAAACAAAAAAAAAAAACACAACACAAAAAACAAATAAATAATAAATAAATAAACACACAAATAATAAAATCCACTCATATATGACTCACACCCCTATCTCCACCAAACCCAATATCTAGTGTACACAGACAACGCCCTTTTCCACCCCAAATCCACTCCATGACCCCACAAACACCATCACCACTGCAACACCTCATAAAAATTCCTACTAGTATTCTAAACATTCACTGCAGTTCATCAGCAATCACGACTGCAAGACACTCATCAGTAAGAATGCCCTGAAGTAGGTCTGATAGACCAATACTTTATAACATCTACATCACTACCAATGATAAACATTGATCCAGTACAATATCCCGTGTTTGTCTACTTTTATCCACATAAATAATTATGGGAGAAATAAGAGGAAATTAATCCAACAATAATTATATATTATTTACATTCTTTGGACTGTCGTCTTCATCTTTATTGTTATATACACAATATTTTAGCCAATGTTCTTGCCTTCTTCATGTGTTTCTTGTAAAACTCAGGAACTTTCTTGTTGAACTTGGGAACCTTCATGTCCTGTCGAACCGAACCTTTTATCTAATTTAAATAGTAAATGGTAGATAAAGGGTAAGATTTGAAGTTCCATGAAGCCTCCTAAGGTCAGCAAGAAACACCTGAAAAAAAGCCAGAGAGCACATCAGCTAAAACATTGTGTGGCTGAACTTGCACAAAGGTGTCAAAATTAGGGTGACCCAGAAAAAACAGAACCCTCAAATTTTGTAATAAAACTGTTAATTTTAACTATGGGGGTCTAGGGTTAGGGTTTAGGGTTAGTTTAATGGGAAAATTAATAAATAATTTGGGTCCTGTTTTTTCTGGGTAACCTTGTATACCGGTGACCCAGAAAAAACAGAACCCACAAATTTTGTAATAAAACTGTTAATTTTAACTAGGGGGGTTTAGGGTTAGAGTTGGGGTTTAAGGTTAGTTTAATGGGAAAATAAATAAATAATTTGGGTTCTGTTTTTTCTGGGTCACCCTAATTTTGACACCTTTGTACAAGTTCAGTCCATCGTATATATAGAAATAAAGATGAGGACAACAGTACAAAAAATTCTACATCATACAAATTATCAAACCTCATATAGGAAATTCAGACGAAGAAATAAGTATGGTAATTAAAAGATTACACATTAGGGGCCGGGTTAGCTCAGTCGGTAGAGCGTTCGGCTAGAAACCGCAAGGTTCTTAGTTCGATACCGACCCTCGCCAACTCAGCGTATGAATAGCACAGGGATCTGTGCGGTAAAATAAGGGACTGATGGTAGGTGTGGTGCTCCACCTCAGACTCAATAACAATCTCCTTGGTCTAGCGCTAGTGAAAAGGGGATAGACTCCCTTGCTGATTGGCTGATACCGACTTTAGGCTGCCCCAACGAATTTACTTTTACTTACTCAAATAAACTAAAAATTTACTAAGTGTTGCTTTATTGATAGACTAAATTTCTGTGTGGCCATTCATCATCATCATCATCATCATCATCATGCTGTGAAATTAGCACGGATATCCATGACAATCTCTCACCAAACTTCTCTATCGTTCATTGTCCTTGGGAGGTCCTCTGCACAGCATCCAGTATCTGCACAGAGCTGGTCAATGTATATCCTTGCTGGGCGGCCCACATTAGCATGTTCATGTGCTGGTTTCTACAAGAGAATGTTGCTTATGAGTTCGTCCTTGCTTCTCCAGCAGTGTCCAGCATGTCTTATTTGTCTCACTCGGATGGTCTGTGAGATAGCAGGCTGGTGGCCGTATACCTGCTTTTTTAAGGAGTGTTGTTTCCACAACTTGTTCAAGATCACACGCAGCATTCTTGTGCAGCTTCCATCTAGTTTATTCTCCAGGCGCTTCATTAGGGTCCAAGTGGTGCTGCCATACAGTAGCACTGACGCAACCACATCTTGGAAAAATTGTCATTTCAACTTGTCAGTGAGATTGGATTTCTATATGACTGATAATCTATTTATAACTGACCAGGCTTTCCCTATTTGTGCATTAACATCGCTTTCTGTGGATGAGATATTACTACCTAAGTATGTGAATTGTTTTACTGGCTTTAGAGGCTTACCATTGAGTGTGGAGATGTCTCCTTTCTTTTTAAAACACGTGTGGCCTTTTATATATGTTCTAAACTGTACGTTCCTTGGTAGCTACTAGCATTACAAGTTTGTTTGTAGGTAGCTGGATGTATTGACAAGAGAAATCAATTTGTCATAAAATAATTGACGTCCTCTTCATCCTCTGTTTAAAGTAATATTATCCAAACACATGAATAATCGTAACCAGGTTGTATTGAACAGTTGGGTTCAATTTGTTTTCACTTGTTGGCCAATTTTCTTTAGGATTCCATTGAATATATAACCTGCTACTTATAGATTAAAAGTAACAGGTGCATTTGGCATCTGAAGAGAAAGAATTTCCTGTATGGAGTTTCAATATTAAGATAATAACTAAAAGACAGTTTTGTATTGTGTAATTCAATACACTTATATTAGATAGCTATTTAGGAACACTGTGTTGGCCTTCGCCATTTCAAACACATTGTTTGTTCACTTCATACTGTCGTGCTATAAGTCACCCAAAAAGTGCAAAATATATATCAGTTTAAAATAAACAAGAAATTCTGGGGAAGCCTGCTAGTGTAATGGTTAGAGTGTCCGCCTGTCAGCCTGACAGGTAGGGTTCGAATCACGCACAAAGCACTGCCCTGTCTATAGCTCTGCTGATGAGGCCTAATTGGCTGAAATGTACATACAGAGATTGACTTTTTCTCAATTGGTTTACGCTTTACATTTAAACCGATATGCACGCCTAATTCATTTAATTATAATTAATTAATTAACAAATTAGATTGTGGTATGTGCAGAACTCAAGGAGACGTTGTCCATTCTCATTACTTCTACCAATGCCATGATAACCCAAGCAAGATGGCCAGGAGTCATGGTCAGCACCAACTCTTGCATTAAAGTCACCAAGAAGATAAAGTTGATCTTGTTTGGGGATGTTTTTTATAATCAACTCAAGCTCATCATAAAATTTGTCCTTTGTTTCTTGAGGGGCGCTAAGTGTTGGGGCGTATACACTAACCAGGTGAACAGGTCCTATCGAAGAGTTCAGGCGGAGGGTCAAAATTCTCTCTGAACCACCTGTAGGTGGTACTATTGCTCCCAGTAAAGTGTTCCTGACTGCAAAGCCAACTCTATGCTCTCTGGTTTCACCAGGAGGTTTCCCTTGCCAGAAAAAGGTGTAGTCTCTTTCTTTCAATGAGCCTGACGAGAGAAGTCGGGTTTCTTGAAGAGTAGAGATGTCAATTAGGTATGGCTTTAATTAAGCACATAATCTCCCAAAAATATATATATATGTATATATACATGTATATGTATAGAAGTGTGTGGTGTAATGGTTTAAGTCATGGGAAATTCACTCGTCACCCCGAGTTCAAATCCTGGATGTGGTAATTACATTTCACTTAGCTCTAATACACTTGGGAAAGGTATGAATCCTAGCTATGGGTAAATATTATGGCAGACTGGGCTCTTTAACCTTGGTTAGGTAATCGGTCTAGGAGAAGGAAAACTCTGAATTCAAACCTGTTGAACTCCACTTAAGAAATTGACCTTGTGTCACATCCTGCTCATGCGGAGGGGTTGGTAAATATATATGTATGTGTATGTATATATATATATATATATATATATATATTATACTAAAGCTGAGTGAATCAATAATAGTTTCCTAAAGGTTTTTTTTCCTATTTGGTTTAATTACACAAAATACATGCCAAAATATTCCTTAGTTCAGGGATTGAGTTACGTTTGAAAAAATACCATTTTAATTGGTTCTAATTAGTAATAATTTTCAATTAAGTCAAAAACTGATCTGTCTCTTACTTCACATTCTGCCTCTCTTTCCCACACTCTCTATATTTATTGATTAACTACTCCTTATATATGTCAGTTTCTCTGTGAGTGTAAAGAGAGAGAGATTGGAGAGTGTGTGAGAGAGATTGAACTTCCCACTTGATTTGTATGTTAATTTTCATTAGTAGCCTGAAGCTAAGGGCTGGCTTATATATGTAACATACAAATAAAGTAGGAAGTTCAATCTCCTCACACTCTCCAATCTCTCTCTTTACACTCACCAAGAAACACATATGGATATATTTATTATGTATTCCTTCTAGTATTGTGTATAAAAGTAATGGGAATATTGGAATGGTTTAAAGGTATTTTCAATGTATTTAAATACATCATTTGAATATTGGGAGCTACATATTCTAAGAGCTCTTAAATAGAATCCTATACTGATTTTTATTTTCTTGGACAGGATAATAATACATGACTAGCAGGACCTGTGGATATACCACATGTTATATGCTTACTTCAAAGTTGGTGAGCCTGGCACAAGAAAACATAACACCTTTATGTAACCAGAGAAATGTTTACAATTATCTTGTATATTATTATTCTTCAATCAAAAAAAAACTGCACTTGGTGACTTAGAAGGCCACGGATTCCCAATTAAAATATTCTTTTTGAATTGTGATTTTAAACATTTCTCTGGTTACATAAAGATGTTATGTTTTCTTGTGCCAAGCTCACAAACTTTGAAGTTTTTTAGTATTATTAAGATTATTCGGACTATTGTCCTCATCTTTATTGCTATCTGTACAACGTTTCGGCTGATGTGCCCTTTAGCCTTCTTCAGGTATTTCTTGCCGGACTCGGGAGCTTTCTTGAACTTGGGAACCTTCTTTTTGAACTCGTGGAACCTTCTTGTTTGACAAGAAATACCTGAAGAAGGCCGGAGGACACATTGGCTGAAATGTTGTACAGATAACAATAAAGATGAGAACAATAGTCCGAATAATACTAATTATCAATCCTCATCTCAAAAATTCAGAGAAATTGAAGTTTTTTGTTGTTTTTGTTTTGTTGTATTATTTCCCCTCATTTTAGGGACGGACTAGCTCAGTCGGTAGAGCGTTCGGCTAGAAACCACAAGGTTCCTCGTTCGATACCGGCCCTCACCAACTCAGCATATGAGTAGCACAGGGATCTGTGCGGTAAAGTAAGGAGTTGTTGGTAGGTGTGGCGCTACACCTCAGACACAAAAACAATCATGTTCGTCTAGAGCTAGTGAAAAGAGGACAGACTCCCTCGCTGATTGGCTGATACCGACTTTAAGCCACCCCAACGACTTTACTTACTTTTATTTCCACTCAGGTGAATAATAAATAACAAATGTTGCTTACATTGTGCTGTCAATTAAGTTGTCAAAGAAATGTCCTTCAATTGTGAAACTGGCGTCATATGATAACCCAATTATAAATTTTCTTGTTTTGTGAGAATGAAATATTAGGTCAGATTTATTTTCCTTTTTTACTTGAAGGATTTGCAAATGAACAGTCAACAATAATAAGATAAATACTGAATTTCTCTTCATAGCTCAGTCAGTAGACCAGCTATTGCATTTCACCAGACTTCCCCATGACAAAGGGGATGCAAGTTCAAATCTCACTAACAGTTTAACCAGCATCTATATATTAATACACATATATTAATACACATTTTCCTTAATCTTTCATCCATTATCCTCCTGCAACACCCTTGGAGTGTGTGGCTAAAATTTCTATAAAAATTGTATTTCTGATTATAGTAAAATATTTATCACTAAAACAAAGTTTGGATTGACCTTGTAAATATTTCTGATTTTTATTCTATAATTTGGTTGGAGGCACGTTGCGTAATTGTTATGTCCAAGGAAATGGATTCAACGAGTCAATTTCAAATCCTGGCAGGATATGACACAAGGTCAATTGAATTCAGTTTTCGGTAAATAGCGGAGTAGTGCATCCTGGCTTCCTGCCCTAAAAAACGCTAAGCGGTGCCTACTCAAAATGTGAACCGTGCTATTTATGAACTCCTTAGCTGTTTGAAGGTGTTTAACCTGATAAGTTAATGCGATATGAAAGCGATATTTACCCTCCACCCACCCACCTTCCTCAGTCTTTTCTCGGCCAGTAAATATAAATATTTTTACCCTCACCCTTTTAAAATATCTTTTTAGTGGTTTGAAGGCATTTTTATTGACAAATAACTTTTTTTAGGGTTTGAAGGTGTTAAAATCAACAAGTTAATTCAATAAGAAAGCAATATTTTACAGCCACCTCCAGAATTTTTAGCGACAAGGAAATGTAAATATCCCCCCTCCCTTTAAAATATCTTTTTTTTTTTTTTTCGGTATTCTCATTTTATTTTAATTCAAAACAACTGTCACAAATTTTTAAATAAATACGACTGAGTTTCGAAAATAAAAACAATCAATACATTAAATAAACACAAATAAAAAATACTATTTACCCATAGCTGGAGGGAAAAAAGTTGGGAAAGGTATGAACCCCCTCAATTCCTCAGCTATGAGTTAAATAGTGCCACTACTGTTGTTCTACAAGGATGGCTTTGGCATTAAATAACCCATGAAGGTTGATATGCCTTTAAACAAAGAAACTAAATGAGAGAGACGCAAAGAAAATAAGTGGGAAAGAGCTTGTTTGTATTCTGTGGGTGATATGGTTGTAAAAAGGATTCAAAGTTATATTTACTTGAAGATACAAACTCCAACAAAGGTTTGATAAACAAAACATTTAATACATATACAGCACATGGATAAAAGGGTACATAATACACAGGTACATAAGTAAAGATAAAGACACATTCATGAATGGTAAAAAGACATACATAAAAGCCACAGACATGAGACTAGGGATAGTCCATGCTGTGTGAATAACTTACAGTAATGTAAGGGGGGGACGAAGCCCCAACGAGAAGGGGTAGACCTTAACTAACCCATGTCTCTCGTAGTCGAGCAACCGGAAAAGAGAGCCAGAGACGTTTGAACCAGGCGCTTAAATACTATAGCCCCTGGTGAGAACAAGCGACAACTCAGTGGGAAGATAATCCCTACATGGTGAAAAAAGATTGAGGAGTCATTTAACTTGTGTGTAATAGTGCGTTTTTTGTCAAATGGTTAATATTAGAAATAAAGAGTTGCTTTATGAATAGATTAATTAGATTTGAACTGAAAGTTTAGGTAATAGACATGTATGCTGAAAAGTGGGGGGAGGGGGACTCCTTAAGGAAAAATTGAAATATTGTAAACAAAAAAAAACAAAAAAAGATTGAGGAGACATTCAGCTTGTGTGTATTAATGCTTTTTTTTGTCAAATGGTTAATATTAAAAATAAAGAGTTGCTTTGTGAATAATTTAAATAAAAATTTGAATTTCTTGAAGGTTGTTCATAAATGACTCATATTATTGAGATTGGAATCATTTTAGCTTGAAACAGCTGGAATGGCGGAGAGAGAGAGAGGGAAATATACAGATTATGGGGTTGAGAGAAAGAAATAGACAAAGAGTTGGGAATTTGATAGAGAAGAGAATTGAGAGAGAGGGGGAGAGAGAATAAATGAATTGTTCTATAATAATTGTGAACAAGGTAACAGATGCTTTGTATGAATCTGCTTATTGAGTCTCTTACCTGTACTTAAACATAGACTTTTCTTTTGGCTTTTATTTTTTTAGAGTTTTATTTTATTTATTTTATCTAAAAATAAAAATAAAAACAGTATTGACAAACTCATTTGTCTTCCAGGATTATCTTTCATGTAAGGTAAAACTAAAATTAAGCTTTTTTTTCCTTTTTTTTTTTTTTTCTTTTAAGTAATGATTAAATATCCAAAAATTATTTGATAGCAACCATAATAGACATCATGTTATGTTTTTTCATACAGATAAAATACGGAACACTGAATGAAAATGTAAGACCAGATTATTGGAAATTAACAAGGTTTTATTTAACAGAGGGTAGAGAATGCTTCTACTCTAAAAGTGACTTAACTAGCTCAACCGTGCTGTGCATGTGCATCCTGATCATTTGAATCCCAATCCAAAAAGTGTCATCGTAGAAATCCCACTTCTGAGTTCCCATCAGCCACCTACTAATCAAGGGGAGTAACTACATTTCATTAGGTCTGAACCTAACGCATCATTATTTGTAAGTTTGGCTTAAAAGGGACTATGAATTAAGATCTAATTGTCTATATGGGTTTCTTCCTCTTAGCTAATTTGGGGTGTGGGGTTCCTGTGGTTAATGTACTGGACTAGATATCATAGTAATTGAGTTCAATCTCCAGACGTGCTATTATGCTCAATTTCGGACGAATACCCTTGGGTAAGTTACAAACACCCTCATCCCCACACCCATATGGGTTGAATAGTACTACTACTACTGTTCTTCTAGAAGGATGGCTTTAACAGTAAATAACCCTTGAAGGTTGATATTATCATTAAATAAATAAAAGTAAGTAAACCCATGTATGGGTTAAATAGAAAAATATATTTATAAACAAAATTGTATTATCCATTAAGAATTGATTAATTTCAAAACTTTATCGGCATTAAATGACCCACTGAGGTTGATATGCCGTAAAACAAAACAAACCAAACCAAACCAAAAGTAAGTAAAGTTGTTGGGATGGCCTAAAGTCGGTATCAGCCAGACAGCGAGGGAGTCTATCCCCTTTTCACTAGCGCTAGACCAAGGAGATTGTTTTGGGATCTGAGGTGGAGCGCCACACCAACATCAGCTCCTCACTTTACCACACAGGTTCCCGTGCTACTCATACGCTGAGTTGGCGAGGGCTGTTATCGAACCAGGGACATTGAGGTTCCCAGAAGAAACCAAACTATCAGTAGTTGTCAGAGACTCCCTTTGGCGTTGTGGCTAATATGATAGACTGTGACATCATAGTAAGTGAGTTAGAACTCCATTTGAATTATTACATCCACTTTCAGACTTTTGGGTAAGGTACGAACATCCTCATCCTTCTAGCTATAGTTTAAATATGAGGGTGAGTCAAAAAGTAAAGGCATTTTGTTTAGGACAGGTATAATTACCAACACAGGAACATGTATCATACATCAAAATAAACCTGGTCCTCTGTGGATCACATCCCTACTACTGCACATAGTCAATGTTTCTCTCAATAGCAATGTTCCACCTTTGAATGAGAGCATGTATCCCTGCCCCCGTAAAATTCTGTTGACTGTTCTTTGATCCACTTCTTCACTACAGATTTCATTTCCTCATCACTGGAAAAATGTTTGCTCTCAAACCCTCTTTCATGGGGCCAAAGAGATGATAGTCTGAAGGCAAACATTATTCCAGTGACAAGGAAGTGAAATCTGTAGTGAAGAAGTGGCTCAAAGAACAGTCAACAGAATTTTACAAGGCTGGTTGCATTCCAATTACCGCTAATACTCTTGAGAATGGTATACATCCAACTATTCTTCCTGCAGCTATGGGTAAATAGTAGGGAATACTGGGATCTTTAACCTTGGTATGGCAACCAGTTCAGGAGAAGGAAAACCCTGAATTCAAACCTGTAAAACTTGACCCTGTGTAACATCCTGCTTGTAAAATATATATATATATATATATATATATATATGGGGTTATGTAAAAAAGAAAAAAGTAAAGTCAGCAGAGTGGCCTATTATTGGTATAAGCTCAACAGCAAGGGAACCTTCTTTTCGAACTCGGGAACCTTCCTGTTATAATCAGGAGCCATCATAGAACTTTAACCTTACCCTTTATTCAATTCAATCCATAGGGGTATCCTGTTCTCATTCCGCTAACCATAGCTGGATACAAGTGTTAAGCTGTGTTAATTATTATCAAAGTTCCGTGATGGCTCCCAATAACAACAAGAAGGTTCCCAAGTTTGAGAAGGCTTCCGAGTCTGACAAGAAACACCTGAAGAAGGCAGGAGGGCACATTGGCCGAAACATTGTACAGATAACAATGAAGATGAGGACAATAATCCAAATAATACAAACTATCAAGCTTCATCTAAAAAAATTCAGAGAAATAGTGTATATAACAATAAGATGAGGACAATAGTCTGAATAATCCAAATAATACAAATTATTAAGACTCATCTAAAAAATTCAGAGAAATAGTATATATAACAATAAAGATGAGGACAATAGTCTGAATAATCCAAATAATCAAGACTCATCTAAAAAATTCAGAGAAATAGTGTATATAACAATGAAGATGAGGACAATAGTCTGAATAATCCAAATAATCAAGACTCATCTAAAAAAATTCAGAGAAATAGTGTATATAACAATAAAGATGAGGACAATAGTCTGAATAATCCAAATAATCCAAATTATTAAGACTCATCTAAAAAAATTCAGAGAAATAGTAAAATGTCTTTTATCTGCTAATAATCTTTCTTTTGTTCTTTTTTCTCTTTTTCAGATTCCACTCCTAGTCAAACTTCCCGTATTGAAGGGGGTGCCATGCAGATCACTCTGAATAAACTCTCTGTGGACTACTATCCATTCAACCCTGCAGGTCAGTAGCCCCCCCCCCCAAAAAAAAAACACACACAAACAGCCTCCTTTTGACATTCTTGTAAGATTTCCTACTTTGATCATTGTTAATTATGATGTTTACATCCCTTCATTTTTTTTTCCATATGTCCCTGTCTCTCAGGTAAGATATAGAGAGTTGCACAAGAAGATGTTTTAGGTTGAAATTATCTAAACATTAAAGAAATAATTTACTTAGAAAACTGGCAGAAGTAGAAAAATTGCTGATAGAAAACTTAAGAATTTTTACAAATAAAAATGAACCGAGATTTGAGTAGAAAATATTTCAGCTATTTATCTTCATCAATAATCTTTTTATTTGTTGGACTAAAAATGGACAGACATTTTTATAAATGACAGATTTTATATAAAAAAAAAAGAAAATATCTATTATTATTATTAATTTTAGATAATGTATAATAGAAATTAATTTTAAAAAGAATGTTTTAATAATTTGTAATAACACTTTATATTTAGTTTCATTCTCGAAAGAATATTTGAATTGTGTCAGAATCCTTTTCTTTATTTCTGATTAGTTTAATTTATAGTAAATCAATTCTGTTCTATTAACAGTGAACAAAATATAATCATTTTTGATTTGACTTGAAAAAATCAACAACGAGCTTAGAATATTTAGGTTAGAAGCTGTATTAGAAAGTATCACTTGATGATGGCTGGAGAGTTGTTAGTCAAAATCAGTTGAACACAAATGGTGAGTGCACACTAAAGATTAAAGAAACTGATTTCACAGGTCAGTCATGAATTATCTCCCCTTACTACAACAGTGTAAACCCTCGAAAACAAATCAGGAGCTGGAGTCCCTAAGGTGATGTGATGCTGAAATCTAGCCTTAACCATCAACTCCTGTGACACTACCATTGCCAAACTGCATTGGTTCCTTGCCTTTCCTTTGGATAACAGCGGTAGTGTGGAGAGGGGGGATTTGCTGCATGGGCAACAGCTTATCATCCATTTGAACCTGCCCAGGCTATGTAGTTCAAAGAGAGGAAAAAAAACACTTTGACACTACTCCATCGTCTCTCGTAGATGGAAGGCTGCCAACTAAAAAAGAAAAAAACCACAACTTTACTCTTTTGGGGTCTGTTTTATTTTTAAAAAAATTATTTCCCTTTTTGTTTTGCCCTCCACCTTCCTTGATGTGTCATTTTTCTGTAACTTACAGATGAAAAGTTAATTATGAGTCGAGGTGAGTCTCCAGCGTTGTTTGCTTGTCATTATCATCTATCTACCCCCCCAACAAAAAACTTCTTTTCTCTCTTTCTCTCTTTATTCTGTGGCAGTGGTTTTCATACCATTATACCATTTCATGAGAATAAAACTATTTTTTTTCATCATTTTGCCATCACAAGTTTCCATCATTCTCATAACATGTGTTATTATTTTAATTATTACCTCAGGCATGAACTTTGACATTATTTCAATAACATTCTTTTTAAAACTAATTTTATATGGCTATTAGTACAGTATTGGGGGGTGGGGAAACAATGAAAAAACTGGACCATTTTTCTTATTGCCACAAATTCTAATGAAACTAATGAAATATTTTAATTTATTCTTCTGTGTCCATTTCTGTTTTTAAAACTCCAGGGTCAAGACATTTGATCTTGTTTTCAAAGAATTTGTTTTGGCTTGTAAATATAGACTCCTCCTTGTTTTCCACTTTGAAATGTGTGTATAATGTGGCAAAAAAGAAAGGGACAGTATTAGACAAAAGGTACAGTATTAGACCAAAAAGGGACAGTATTAGACCAAAAAGGTATAGTATTAGACAAAAAGTTATAGTATTATACCAAAAAGGTATAGTATTAGACAAAAGGGACAGTATTAGACAAAAAGGTATAGTATTAGACCAAAAAGGACAGTATTAGACCAAAAAGGTACAGTATTAGATAAAATAAACCCCAACAACAGACAGCTGACATAAAAAATGTTCTTAAGATAGCTGATGACAATTGATATAGTTTATGACCCCTTAATCTTTGGTAGGGTCCATCCATTAGATTCACTCCCTGATTGTGTCTGGTTATGCTTTCAACAAGTGCTTGACAAAGATCATATGATAATTTCTTGGTAATATCACAAAGTGACAGTCCACAATGATTGTATGCCACAATTTGACCTTTTTTATTTCAAACTTTGACAACTGCTTACTAACCATTAGGAAATGACTTATCACATATTGGAGATATCAAATTAAGAAAAAGAAAATTCTTATTTATTTGGTATTTCTGAGAATGTACTTTTTAGAAAATTTTGACTATGGGAACTTTAACAACATGTGTGTCTAAGCTATTGAATGTTTCATTAAAATTTGTGGCAATAATAAAAAATGGCTTATTTTTTCACTGTCATTTAAAAAAAATTTTTTATTCAATACTGTACAAGATAAAACAAAAATGAGAGGGGGGGGGGCAGCCATGTAGCATTTTGGCTAACATGTTGGATTTTGATATTTAATTTTGGTAAGCAAGTTCAAACTCCATTTGATCTATTACATTCACTTTTGAACTAAAATCCTTGGGAAATATATGAACCCTCTCATCCTCCACAGCTATGGATTAAATAGTACTGCTATTAACCCACAAAGGTTTATATGCCATTAAAAGTGAAATCAATGAAAAACAATCTACAGTTAATGTTTTGAATTTTTTACCTGAACTTTTTCAGTCCCAAAATATTCCTACGTGATTTTTCTCATCTTCTCTGGTTGATGGATTCCATTTAATGTTTGTTGTTATTGTTTTAGGAGGCATGTATATTGATTCTGAATCCGATCAGGAAGATGGGGATGATGAGGATGATGATGATATTGAACAAGATTTACCTACTGAGAGGAATCCGGGTATTAAAATGCGCACCTAGACTTGGAATTTTATCTTTGTCCTTTCCCCTTTATATTCATCCCCTAATGATATTCATTTGCTGCACTTGCATTTAGCTGTTTTGTATCATCTTTTAATGAATACTAGATAAAACGTGACCTGTTGGACCACCCATTGAGCTCTGGGTAGATAATTGGGATTAAGAAAAAGCGAGATTGCAAAGTGAATTAAATCTTTAAGAAAAAAGAAAATACTGTTAGAGAATTTAAAAAAAAAAATTAAAATCATTTTGTAAGATTTCTAAGAAAGGGAAAGTTTGACCTAATTTAAATTTATTGAAAGCTAAGATGTTAAAGCTACCGGCTGAAATTTGACATACAAATATGTTTCGCATACTCTAATCTCACTCACTCTCTACTCTCAATGAGAAACTATCATATATAATGAGGAGATAATACATAGAGAGGTAGAAAGTGATAGGCAAAATGTAAAGTAAGGGACAAGTCAGTTTTTGACTTAATTGCAAATCACGACTAATTAGAAACAATTAGAATGGATTTTTTTTTAAACATAAGTCAATCCTAGAACTAAAGAACAATTTAGTATAACTTTTGTGTCATTAAACTAAACAGTAAAAGCCTTTAGGACACAAAGATTGATTCATTCAGCTTTAGTATAATAAGAGATATCAGGTAACAACTGCAGTCATTGTAGAATATGCATATTGATTTTTTTTTGTTAAAAGTTACTGTTATGTAAAGACATAAACAGACCCATGAAAGAGGGTTTGAGAGGCAAACATTATTTCAGTGACGAGGAAGTGAAATCTGTAGTGAAGAAGTAACAAAGGACAGTCAACAGAATTTTACAGGGCAGAGATACATACTCTCATTTGATGGTGGAACACTGCTATTGAGAGAAACGGTGACTATGTGGAGAAGTAGGGATGTGATCCACAGAGGACCAGCTTCATTTTGATGTATGATACATGTTCCTGTGTTGGTAATTATACCTTTCCTAAACAAAATGCCATTACTTTTTGAATCACACTCGTGTTATATATATATATATATATATATATGTGTGTGTGTGTGTGTGTATATATAGAGAGAGAGAGATATAAGTTAGGATAGTATAGACATGAACTTGACAGTGCTTGGGAACTGTCAGTTTCTCACCTATGCAATTGATGATCACATAGGCATGGTTGACTCTACACTATCTTAGATATATATGCTCTATCACCAATATTGAGCACTCTTATAGATATAGCAAACTATAAATAAATAACCCATGAAGGTTGATATGCCATTAAACAAACCAAACCACTATAAGTTTTTTGTTTGTGGAAGAATAACCTAAGTCTAAAGATTGAAGGCCCCAATAATACATTTTATTGGCTGGAATCTGTTGCAAAGTTGGGAGGGGGGTCTTTTTGTTTATTAATTATATCACTCCTTGTGAGTTTTTCACACCAGTGTTAGCCGATGGTCTTTCATTAGAGTCTGAGTGACAGCAAGTATCCTCAAGTCTTCAGGACTCTTCTGAATATTCTAGCTGATGTTAACAATGTTGTCGTTTGGGTGGACTTGATTTTGTCCTCTGATTTCATATTCCTTCTGTCTCTTGTCCATAACATTGAGCACCAACTATAATTCAATCTCAGTTTTTGTCTATCTTTTCATTTTCATTCTATGATCTGCCAGAATGGCAAAATCTACTAGAGGACAAGTTATCTTCTTTCTGTTAATTAATACTATATATGGTCTTCTAGCTGGCATTAGGTGACCCTTCTCTATCTCAGTCCTAGAGAATTTTATGCATCTCATTCTCTTGGACAGATTTCGGTTTGTGCATATACCATTAAGTAGCATGGCCAAAATTTAATCTCTTGCACAATTCCCAGCGGATGACCTTTCCTACCCAACCATGACTTTTACTCCCTTTGTGCTAGTTTGCTGCATTTGCTTATTATATTATTAACTATTTTGTCTCTTTCTATACATCCCACACTTGCTGTTCTGTTGCGTCTTATTTATTTTTGCTTATTATGTTTACTCCTGTGAGTTTTTCACACCAGCATTAGCTGATGGTCTTTCGCTGGAGTCACAACAAGACTCCTCAGATCTCCAGGATTCTTCTGAGTATTCTAGCCAATTGTAGCAATGCTTTTGTCTGGATGGTCTCAATTCCTCCTCTGATTTCCAGTTCTTCCAATTTTTTTTTCCCAAGCTTTTTGAGACTGTTCCTAGTGCGCCAACTACTATTGGTATCCCTTTCACCCTCATATTCTACAGCTTTTTCAATTCTCTGGCAAGGTCCCGGTATTTGTCTATCTTTTTGTTTTTCCTTCATCTTTACCCTGTGATCTGCTGGAACTGCAAAATCTACCAGATGGCAAGTTCTCTTTTTTTGTTAACCAATATTATTCCGCCCTGTCAGCTGGGGCGTTAGAATGCACAGACTGCACCTCTGCAGAGGAGTAAGACTCCCCCAATGGGGCCACCTGTTGGCCGTGGGTGGTGACCCGTGATGCTTAAGGATAGAGCCTAGGTGGATGAGCAGTTCATGACATGCAATACTCCACTTTGGCCCTATCTTGGGCTAGACGGGCGGTCGGAGAGGCCCCCTCCGATCAATCAGCTGGTCACGTCAAGCCCTAGCACCTATATGATTTTCCCAACCCTATTGCCCTTATGACAAGCCCCAACCCCTTTTTATAATATGGGTGCTAGAAGGCGGTGGCTGCGGGTCTACATGTCCTGGGAATGACGTTAAAACTATCTGATGGTGAGGTTCCAGTTTTGGAGGTTTGGGAATGTGGAGCACCCTTCATCACCATTGCTCCCTGGTCCACTCTGACCCGGGTGGTAGTACCTGTTAGGGTCCCATCTATGGGTTAAATAGAAAAATGTATTTATAAAAAAATTGTATTATCCATTAAGAATTGATTTATTTCAAAACTTTATCGGCATTAAATGACCCACTGAGGTTGATATGCCGTAAAACAAACCAAACCAATATTATTATTATTATATTTTATTTTTGCAAAACATATCTCTAACATGCTATTGGATGCATCATTAGTAATGTTCTTTAGTTCATTGGGGTGGGGTTTCAACATCATACCCCATTGCTAATTTGACCCGGCGAGAATAATCATGTCTTGGCCTGCATCCAATATAGGTGTTTGTCAGGACTACCTGTGTCGCTCCCAGCTAAAAAAAAAAAAAAATTTATTATTTTACAGTGACCCCCCCCCCCGCCCCCAAAAAATAGAACCCAAATTTTATTTTTTGGGTGGGTGAGGTCACCCTGTATATATACTATTACTGATGCAGACTACCAGCAAACACAAACAAAAAAAAACAAAAAACGGAACCCAAATTCAGTTTTTGGGGGAGGTGGGTCACCCTGTATTTGATTTTTTTTGAAAATACATCTCTAAGATGCAGTTGGATATATCATTAGTGATGTTCTTTAGTTCATTGGGGTTTTGGGTTTTTTCAACATCATACCCCCTTTGCTAAGCAACCAGGCAGAGATTGATCATGTCTAAGCCTGCATTCAACATAGGTGTTTATCAGCACTTCCTGCTCTTCAGGTAAAAATGGCTTCAGGTTTCCTCTTTTATACATGTGTTATATACCCCTTTACTCGGGTGTATATATGGGACAGCCAGATAGAAGATACGATGAGATGATAAATAAGGGCTCTTACTTGTTACTCTTCTTCTACTTATTCTAACTCAGCCGGTCGCCATGTTCTTCAGTCTTATTTCTTGGGCTGATCATTTGGGCTGTTTCTCGGGTTGGTTCTTCTTCTTATCCAGGCTGTCATTTCTTGTTTTAATTAACTTAACAAACAAGACTTGTTGTTTTCTTCTAAAGCTTTATTTCAACAACCCAGCCCATCTTTCAGCTGCTGCGGGGGAGAAATGACCCTCAAATTGAGCGACCTATAGGTCCGCTCACTCTAGATTCTTTGTTGCATCTGCACTAAACTAATTCTTACACGTCTAATGTCGCACTTTCTGGAAGGTGAAGTTGGGGTCATCATCATGCCAATCATCGCCCTAATGGCTATGGAAATTTCCCCACCTCTGATTTTAAATCTAGCAAATCTTATTCAAAATATCGTACTATTACATGAAGTCAGTTTATTTAAAATGAATGAATAATTTTTAGATAATGTTCTGATTGTTGGCAGTGTTAATCCTCAATTTCCTTTGATTGTCCCCCTGCGCATGCATCCAACATTTTCACGTCTTCCATTTGTCGAAGGATTTCCAGGACATGGATTACTTTCAATGGATTTCCATATGAAAGTCAAACCATCAGTAATAAAATTTTCTCAATTCTTTTCATTTGATGGATTTGATTTGATATCAAATGAACGTTAAAAAAGACTTCTTCTCTTTCTCTCTCATTGCTTGTTAAAAAAAAAAGTCTCTCCCCCATAACTAATAAATTCCCCTTTTTTTCTTTTTTTTTTTTTCAGACTTTGTTTTTTCTCTCTAATACTCTCTGTCCATTTGGTATTTTGTTCTTTTCAGCTGCCTCAAAACAAAAAAATAAATAAAATCCAAGCATGTGATGCTGTATTTCTAAAATGGACTGAACCTAGTCTATTGTTGTTCTCAATTCTCCCACTCCCAAAAATTTGATTTTTTTTCCAACCCTAAATGTCACCACTGCCATCATCATCATCATCAATATTTCATCCTTGATTCCACCCACCCCCACCTCCACTCAAGAAAACTGCATGCACTTGGACCCCATTCATTCTTTGGACACAACCAAACTTTTTCCTTTTTCCAATTAGCACCTTGGGTCAAATGCATTGGCTTTTCTCAAATTCTTTTTTTTTTTTTTTCTAATTACGTTGTACTTGGTGGTTGAGGTAGTTACATTTTTCCCTTCAGTATTTGTGTTCAACTCCAGGTAAAAAAAAAAAAAAATTCCAAGGCTGATTTTCAAGGCTCTTCTAAACTTGAAAGTTTGATGCAAGACCATCTTCTACTTTTTGTTTTTGTCTTTTTTATTGTATCTTTTTTTATTTACTAGTTTCATTGGATTTGAATTTTCTTTTCTTTATTTATTTTCATAATTTTTTCTCATCAATTCATCGATTTCTTAAGAAATTAATAAATATTAGTGATTTAAAAATAAAAAAATTGATACTCATTTTTTGGTGATTGATTTTAATAGTTTTATTTTATTTTACAATACTAGAAAATATATGCTCCCTCTGGGTGTGAGTATTTAAGTTTTAATGTAATAAAATATTATATTTAATTAGAAAGGCTAATGAAACTAAATAAGAATGCAGATAAAAATATTTGAAACAGAGGGGGTATAATCGAAAAATAGATCAATGAAACTTACTCTTCCATCACTCTCTGTCTTTCTTTGCTAATTATTTAGTTAAAATAGGAAGTAAAGAATAAAATTACAATTATTTCTTCTTGTTAATGGATTTCTTTTAAGATTTATTGAAGAGATTTTTGCTCATATTCATTAAGATAAACCCAAACAATTAGAAATCAATAATACTAAGCATATATTTATTAAAATCAGATTTTTAATATCAATATGCAAATTAGCCTTCTCATTCACACTGTAAACCGCTATTTTGTTGTATATATAAATACAATTGCATGTTATTAGTATGTAGATGTGGTCAACAGTATTAATAATATAAAACAATTTTATTGATATTTGAGGTTTAAACAAAAATAAAATCATGGAGAATGTGACGTAAGTAACTTCGGGAATTGTGAGTTGAGTAGTAATATAGTTTCGGTTACAGACAGAAAAACACACAATCTCCATTATAATAAGATATAGAGATTTATACACAATGTATGGGTTATAGAATACAAATTTTATTTAAAAAATGATCTGAAGGATGTCTATATTTGCTAGTATCATTAAAATTAATCTGTCATTGGTTGATTTAAATATCAACCAATGTCCAGACATTAAAATCTGCAAATGGCAAGTTTGCCAAATTTTAATTTACACTCACTTAATTGCTTCTTTTGTTGACCTCCAACCAATGTCAAGTCACTTCTTCCTGTTCATAAAATTTTATGATATAATTATTTGACAAATACTAATTATCACTAAACTTAACTATTGTTATCACTCTATGCAAGTTTTTCTGGCTAAACTTGCAAATCGGTCGGAAAATTAGGGTGATCCAGAAAAAAGCAGAACCCATAAATTTTGTAATAAAACTGTTAATTTTAACTAGGGGGGTTAGGGTTAGGGTTGGGGTTTAGGGTTAGTTTAATGGGAAAATAAATAAATAATTTGGGTTCTATTTTTTCTGGGTCACCCTGTAATATGTTTTAATTTTCCGACCGATTTGCAAGTTTTGCCGTTTTTCTCACCAGCTCTAAACGGTGATTTTCACTGAAGTCTGAGTGACAATACGTCTCCTCAGGTCTCCAAGGAGTATTCTAAGTATTCTAACAATTAATTCTTCCTTTGACTACCACTTCCGCCTGTCTCTTTTCCAGGCCTTTGGGTTCCATCCCAAGGAACCCAACTACAATTAGTATCACTGTCACCTTCATATTCTATAACTTTTTCAGTTCTCTGGCAAGATCTAAGTATTTGTCTGTCTTTTTGTTTTATTTTATTTTCACTCTGTGCTCCACTAGAACAGCAAACTCCACCAGATGACAAGTTATTTTCTTACTAGGTCTCGTATTATTATTATTTTTATTTTATATTAATAATGGAGATTCGGTGTCAATTTGTCTGTGACCAAAACTATGTCACTGCTTACATTACATTACCCAAAATCATCAATACATAGAATAAAAAACAACCTTCTGTTATATACACTCAAGATTTGAGTATGCCACCTAAGACAGCCCTTATAGTTTTTTAAAACAAGTTTTAATAAATATCTGCCCAGTATTATATATTTACATATAGTTTGTTTTATTTTAATATATATCTAAGATTATCGAATATATTGAGTTTTATGAGAAAATTATTTACAAACAAGAAATAGTCATTTTTTCAGTATCAAGAGGTTAACTAAAAAGTTTACAAATAAATAAATACCAACAATTTTGTGTAAAATTAATGTGTAAAATATTCAAAATAATTATTTAATTGATGATTAATAGATGCACGCAACTTTTTATTTGAGGGGGACACAACTAAGTTTCCATTTCAAATTGTTTTTTTTTCACATCTTTTAATAAATTTGATTTTATTTAAGATACAACCCTCTGACACTGAATTTTTAACTCCCAATCACTCAGCAAAATCTTTCAAAAATTAATATTTACACCACCAGAGGGCATTTTTTTTTCTCATTAGTTATTATAATATTATCAATGGAATGTTACTATGGCTGTTGGGGGAGAGTACAGAAAAGGTAAATCATTCATCCCTGCTTATTATTTACCCAGCTATGGTTTAAACAGTACCACTACTGTTCTTCTTCAAGGATGGCTTTGGCATTGAATAACCCATGAAAGTTGATACACCATTAAACAAGGAAATTAAAACCTGCTAATTATTTGTTTGAGAAAACTAGAAATACATATGTAATTAGCAGTTAATAAACCTGGGCCGGGTTAGCTCAGTCGGTAGAGCGTTCAGCTAGAAACCACAAGATTCCTAGTTCAATACCCATCCTCGCCAACTCAGCGTATGAGTAGCACAGGGATCAGTGTGGTAAAGTAAGAAGCTGATGGTAGGTGTGGCACTCCACCTCTACTCCACATGCTAAAATAATCTCCTTGGTGTAGCACTAGTAAAAAGGGGATAGACTCCCTCGCTGATTGGCTGACCTGATGACTTTACTTACATACTTTCCCTTGGAAACGCTTTTTTTTTTCTTTTTTGTCAATTTATGCTTAAACAAAATTACTTGGAAACTGGTGACTGAAAATTGTTTTATTGTCCAAATTAAAACATTTTAATGGTATTGCCCTAACACAAATTGCACTATAATGTGCTGTTTTTTTTGGTTTTTTTTCGCTGTGTCAGGGTCACAAACATATAGAAATTGGATCATCATCATTATTATTATTATATTGATTATTATTATCATTACAGATGACTGAAGGGGATCAATTGCTACAAAGCTTTTAATTTATTATTGCCAGGTGATCAGATTAGTGTTTCCCTAATCCCTTGTCAGGCCAAAGGATTAGAGTTTTCTAATCCCACCTGACCCCCCACACACACACACACACCTTAGATATTCTTTCTTTCTTTCTTTCTATTTGTGAAGACAATAATAATATTGTTTCTTTTCTTTTTCCAAATGTCAGCTGGCTCATTACTAAGATATTTACCAATCATTATTTGAATGTTCGTTTGTTTTAGTCTTTTGATCTTCCAGTTTTGTATTGGATTTTAGTCTTGGACATTTCATTTGGAATATGCTCGTTTATTGTCTCTTAATTGGTACCGTAATTATCTGTGTATTGTGAGGTGACAAAAGGTTTTAGGTTTAAAGGTGGCTGTGGTTATTCCTGGTGCATGTTCACAGGGTTTGCTTTTAACCCATCTTATTGGTGGTCGCGCTGAAAAAATACAAGAGACTAAGACAAACTTAGTTTTTAGGATTCAGGCTTTATTCACGGTCATAGCCATAGGGAAATATCTTCCTGCCCAGTTGTAGTGTTAAGGCCAAAGTTCAAATGGCTGAGAGATTATTTGGGTAGAAAGTGGGTCTTTTTTCCTGCACATGCTCAGAGGATTCTTCCAGTCTGAAGGCTCATGGGAGTTTATTTTTTAATTTTATTTTAATCCCCATAGTATGAGATGCACTATTTTTCCAGTTTTTTTTTTTCAGCCCAAATGTATTGTGTGTATTATATGACAAGACTTATATAATTAACTTTGGTTTAGCTCAGTTGGTAGAGCGTTTGGCTAGGAATCACAAGGTTCCTGGTTCGATACTGGCCCTCGTCAACTCAGCGTATGAGTAGCACTGGGATCTGTGCGGCAAAGTGAGGAGCTGATGGTAAGTTGGTGCTCCACCTCAGACGCCAAATAATCTCCTTGTCTAGTGCTAGTGAAAAGGGGATAGACTCCCTCGCTGTCTGGCTGATAACGACATTAGGCCACCCAACGACTTCACTTACTTACCTTACAGAGAAATATCAACTGGAATATGTGTTTATTCATAATTTTGCTTCTTCTAATGTGAACTTATTCTTTTAAGCTTGTTGCGTTTTTGTGTGAACATGCCTGTGTTTGCTGTAAATACTGTGTAAATTTTGTGTTTTAAAACATAAATTTAATGAAATTTTCAGTGTTGATATATTAAGGAATAAAAATATAATGCACCAGTTATTTTATTTTAAAACTTTTACATTTTTTCAGGTCAGTTAATTTGAACCACATATCTTTGAGGTGTAACACAGATTCTCAAAGATATGTAGTTCAAAGTTAACTACAATAGACTTTGGAAAGCTTTATTCTACTTAGATTAATTGGTACACATATTGAGAGTTTATTTAGTCTAGTATTCACTAGAGAGCTCTCCAAAGGGGATGTAATCATAACATAGGGGAGGTAACTCTCAATTACTTATTACAACATGTCTCATTGTTGTAGTGAATCATTTGATAATGTGTGTCTTTTCTTTTATAACACTTTCTTTTTTCTTCTATTTTTTTTAGGTGGTGAACGAAAGCAGTGGTACAGATATAGCGACCAAGTTGGTTCTCGTAACCACTGGTTGGTCAGTTATTTGCTGGTCACAAGGAAGAAGTACGCAGGGCCAAAGTTGCCTATGGTTTGCTCTCCCCATCACAATCACCCACTCATCTTTCAGGTAAGAAAGATCTTTTCATGTTGAAAATTTACAGGTATTCAATTAGAATTATCACAGTATCAAATACAGTCAGAGTTCCTTTGGCGTAGTGGCTAATGTGTTGGACTACAACATCATAGTAAACAAGTTCAAACACCAGTCATGTTATGTTCAATTTTGGATTGATACTCTTGGGAAAGGTATGAACCTCCTCTAACTATGGGTTAAATGCCGGTGTAGCTCAGTTGGTAAAGTGTCCAACTAGGAACCACAAGGTTCCTGGTTCATTACCGGCCCTCGCCAACTCAGCGTATGAGCAGCACAGGGATCTGTGCGTAAAGTAACGGAGATGATGACCATTTGTTTAGACAGGTATAATTACCAACGTAGAACATTTGTCATACATCAAATGAAGCTTGTCCCTATGGATCACATCCCCTACTTCTCTACATAGTCACTGTTCTTCAATAGCAAGTTCCTACCTTCGCAATAAGAACATGATATCCCTAGCCCCCGTAAAATTCTGTTGACTGTTCTTTGAGCCACTCTTTACTGCAGATTTCATTTCGTCACTAGGAAATAATGTTTGCCTCTCTTCAGCGCCATCGTAAAAAGGTTTGAGAGGCAAACATTATTCCAGATGACCCAAAAATGAGTCTAGTCTCTTCAGCATAGAGGATTTTTACAAAAGACAGAGAAATCGTTATTAGAAAAAAATATTCACCAGAATTCATCTTCTGCACACGCCCACATAAGAAAATCCCTTTTTAGACAACAACCAACAAATTTGAATTCTGGACAGGACATGCCAAACAAGACTACAACTGTTTTAGTCAGTCTTCACGATAACCAGTAATAAAATAAAAATTTAATATACTGTGCTAAGATCTGGTTTTTTTTTTTTTTTTTTAAGGAGATAGTAAACAAACAAAACGGAGATCCCCCCTAGGAGGCATATAAAAAAACAATAGTAAATACTGATTCATTTCTTAAATAGATTTTAATCCGGTATTCCTATAACTCCAACAAAAAAGGGAACCACTCTGAATGAATTTATTCTGCTAATTAATCTACCCATTATTTCCATTAAACTACCCAACCATCTTCTTGTTTCCCTAGTAGATCAATAAATAATTTATAAAATTCATTCAGTGTCCCCTTTTTGGTTGGAGTTATAGGAAATTAACATTTTTAACTTTATAAAAACATTATTTTCATTTCTTGTTGACAATAAAATTGGCTGATGTTACATTTTATGTGATTGTTTTTATATTTCTCTCATTTCTCATTTTCTTTTTCTCAGAACAACAACAAATTCATCAGCATCATTACAACTTGTTCATCAGCATCATCAGCATCAGCAGCCACAAGTAATCACAAGACATCCCCAATTGTATCAAATGTAGGCGACAAAAGTCCCTGGGCTGCCTCCAGCTCAAAACCACCACCGTCCCAGGAACGGACCACCCCCCTCTGGGCAGTGGATTAGCAGCCACAGCGCGCGGTGGGTGGCCGAACCACATCACGTCTATCTCTCT
>CM042154.1:98126187-98216187 GCA_023376005.1 Doryteuthis pealeii
GAGTCTTACCCCTCTGCAGAGGTGCAGTCAGTGCATATAACGCCCCAGCCGACGGGCGAAAAATCAAAAAAAGATAAACAAAACAATAGTATTCAAAATTGATTAAATTTGAATAAAAAAAATAAAAAAATTAAAAAAAAAAAAAAAAGTCTTGAGAAGATGACTACCATTGTTCCAAACCTTCTGATGGCCGAATCTGTTGTCCATTGTTGGAAGTTCCGCAAATATCCCCTGATTGTCCCACTAAAGACCGCCAGTTACATTCCCGACTTGATATTTGACTCTGATGGTTTCTGAAAGATCATAGCCACTTCAACATCGTGTACAATTGATGGAGGATATAGTGAGGAGATGAATTTCCAGAGAAATATTCCGTGCTCTTTGTCAACTGTTTCTGAAAGTTAGACAGCGATTCCAAAGCCGAAGAAGAAAACAGGTACTGATAGTGCGTTTAAAAAAGAACCTGCACTTAGTGCCGTACACAGCGATTGCGTAAATGTCCATGCTCACGTTTACCAGTGAGAACGCAGCCGAGGTGATGATTGCACCCGAGACTTTTTCTATCACAGCTGATGACGCTAGACCGGAGAGCGTCGGACTGCGCGGAAGATTCACTCCGATCACGACGCGAAGATAACCTGGATGAGCGTTGGATGAAAGTGAGAAGTCATCGTCAATATTTTTGCACGATCAGAGCCCGCTGCTTCCTGCGAAGAATGATCGTTTCTCTTGGCCAACATCACCATTTTAACAGCATCTCCCCCTGTTTGGTTTGCTCCTGCCGTGGGAGCGTTCGCAAAACAAGCGTTGCGGAAATGATCTACGAATGGATCGGGCGTGATCTGCGAGTGGTAAAGTCCATCAGATTTGATCGAATCCATGTTCCATACGTCGAGCGAATCCAGTTTTAGAACTGTTGGTCTCAAATTGTCCTCTCTCCATGGGTCTGTCGGATAAGTTGGAATGTAGTCTGGTCTGGGCAAATGGGCTTGTAGCTAGCCATATGCGTTTGACTTCGGGTCGATGTAGGCGTCAATGCTGAATCCTTATCAGATGCATGGGCACACACCTGCTGGGGACACAAACATTTCACATTGTCATCCATTGGATTCTTTGATGATTTTACATATTAACTTTTACTTTGTCATTCAGAATAAGAAAGCATTTGTCCCTGATGCGTGAGGTTCAGCATCATTGTTAGTAGCTGGAAATCTTGACATTCTGATAGCAAAGTAAATATCTTCTTTAAAATTTCCATCTCTCGACGTTCAAGATGAATGATGTGTGATCCACGCTCAGCATGGGAATGAGTATTCTGAAATAAAAAAATTTTTAAAAAATCACAAAAACAATTGATTTACATGTTTTGACAAAAAGCTAAAAAAGTGGCAGGATTGTTGCTATTGTGTTCTAAGTTATTTAACAACCCATACCCTTTGATTTATAAACAACCCATACCCTTTTGATTTATTAAACACAACCCATACCCTTTGATTTATTAAACAAACCCATACCCTTTTTGATTTATTAAACAAAACCCATACCCTTGATTTATTAAACAAAACCATACCCTTTTGATTATTAAACCAACCCATACCTTTTAATCTATTTAAACAACCATTACCCTTGATTTATTAAAACAAAACCATACCCTTTTGATTATTAAATAACCCATACCCTATTGATTTATTAAAACAAACCCATACCCTTTGATTTATTAAACAACCCATACCCTTTGATTTATAAACAAACCCAACCCTTTGATTACTTTAAACAAAACCTACCCTTTTTATCTATTAAACAAACCCATACCCTTTTGATTATTAAACAAAACCATACCCTTTTGATTTATTAACTAACCCCATACCCTTTATATTATTAAACAAACCCAATACCCTTGTTTTGATTTATTAAACAAACCCATACCCTTTTATCTATAAACAAACCCATACCCTTTTGATTTATTAAACAAAACCATACCCTTTTGATTTATTAAACTAACCCATACCCTTATATCTAATTAAACAAACCCAACCCTTTGATTATGAAACAAAACCCATAACCCTTTTTATCTATTAAAACAAAACCCATTACCCTTGTGATTTATTAAAACAAAACCATACCCTTTTGATTTATTAAACTAACCCATACCCTATTGATTTAGGTAAACAACCCATACCCATGTATAACCCATATTTATTTATTAAACAAACCCATACCCTTTTGATTTATTAAACAAACCCATACCTTTTATCTATTAACAAACCCATACCCTTTTGATTTATTAAACAAAAACCATACCCTTTTGATTTATTAAACTAACCCATACCCTATATGATTTATTAAACAAACCCATACCCTATGATTTATTAAACAAACCCATACCTTTTATTTATTTAACAAACCCAACCCTTTTTTTATTAAACAAAACCCATACACTTTTATCTATTAAAAAAACCCATACCCTTTTTATCTATTAAACTACCATACCCTTTATCTATTAACAAACCCATACCCTTTTGATTATAAACAAACCCCATACCCTTTGATTATTAAACACCCATACCCAACACCTGCAGAGGATCATCTCTATCAATGACAAAAACAATCAATAGCCAATTTTCATTTTTTGATTTGCCTTTTTCATCTTATTTTTTATCTTATATAATCACTACTTTATTTCACCTATTTTTCATTATTTTTCTTCACTTATTTTTCCTTATTTTTTTCATCTTATATGTGTTGGAATATTGTTATACAAATTTTGCGGAGGTCACAAATTAAATTCATAGAACCCTCGAGGCTGCATGGACTG
Organism: Doryteuthis pealeii; assembly: GCA_023376005.1. NCBI lineage: Eukaryota > Metazoa > Mollusca > Cephalopoda > Myopsida > Loliginidae > Doryteuthis > Doryteuthis pealeii. Next base: position 98,129,003 of record CM042154.1, read on the forward strand.
AATTGGCCAATCAACATGCTCGAATACATGGTTAGTAACTATTTAAAGGCCTTTGTGAACAGGCATTCAGTTGCTCATGCTTAACACTGACACATAAGGATCATAGGATTCAAGATACACGACCAACAGACAAGCATTATAGGATTATACTTAACACGGATCAAACTTAATGCCTCAAGGAATCTCCACTGTAAAGGCTCTCACTTCAGCCTAAAATGCCACAAGAATCTTAAATAATCATTAATTTTTTTCATTACATTTTCCTTAATTCATTCATCCTTTTTTTTCATTTTCATTTATCTTATTGTTTCTTATATATCACTACTTTCTAAATTAAATATACTGCAACCAAGTCATGTGAAGTCAGAATAAAGTAGAGGCTAACAAGTCTGATATTTTGGGTTAAGCATTATCTTATTATTGTGTTCTAATTATTTTTTAGAAAAAAAAAGAAGCAATATCAAAAACCTCTTTCTCATTAAATCAATGCTACGATATGGTCAATATCTCTTTTCCCACTTTTATTATTAAACAAACCCCATACCATTCTATTTATTTAAACAAACCCATACATCTATTTACAAACAAACCCATACCATTTTATTTATTAACAAACCCATACCATTTTATTATTAAACAAACCCAACCTTTGGCATTAAAGCTTCAAATTTGATATCCACTGTTCTCGGGGGCCATCAGCACCTTCTTTCTGTAAAAACAATAAAATTAAAAATTTCTTTCAAAATGGAAACAGATAAAATGGTAGTTAATATAACCAAACAATCAGTCAGTGATATTAATACTTTTACTTTTATAACATACTAGCTTAAAAACCGCCCCATTTGTGGCAATAAGCTAGAGAGCTCTTGACTGAACCTTTTAAGCCAACAATGACATTTCATGCATTGAGTAACAGTGATGATGAGTTGCTGTTTAATTTAATGTGTCCTGGGATGCACGGATTTAATTGATGAATCCCAACTAAAGTTTCTTAATAAATTGCTGAGTTTTTATCTATGAACAACTGAAGCCGTCTAACCCCTACCTTGTACCTCATACAGTGTAATTCGTTTTCAAGAAAATATTGAAATTTATTACAGTTAGCTTGAAATGGAGTGGAAGAAAAAAAAAACAACACTGGGACGCATGGATACGATTTTTCTGTGTCCTTTTATAATTTTTCTGCATCAAGTGACGCAGAACGCATACCTATCAGCATCTCTGACTATATATTGAATTTTATTTCTCTGAATGTTTGAGATGAGGTTTGAAGATTAGTATTATCTGCGTTATTCGGACTATTGTCCCCATCTTCATTGTTATTAGTACAAGTTTTGGCTGATATACCCCTCCGGTCTTCTTCAGGTATTTCTTGTCAGACTCGGGAACCTTCTTTTTGAACTCAGGAACTTTCTTGTCGTATTCGGGAGCCATCGACAAGAAAGTTCCCGAGTTTGAAAAAGAAGGTTCCCGAGTCCTCCGACAAGAAATACCTGAAGAAGGCCGGAGGGGTAATCAGCCAAAACGTTGACAAATAATAATGAAGATGGGGACAATAGTCCGAATAACGCAGATAATACTAATATTGAATTTTATTAAACTTGAACAAAATTTTTGTTCATCAAACAATGATATAATTTGTCAATTTGAACTTATTGTTATAAAAATATTCCTAGTAAAAAAAATTGCCAAACACAATTGCAGTGATTAAAACTTAGGAATCCAAAATTTCAGGATTTCAAGTCTGAATGTTTTTAATTTGCTCACAAGAGTCAGCATGATTAGAAAATGGTATGATATTTTGGGCTATAGTCTTCTAGAGTAAAGTTGGAAAAAAAATGTGGACACACTGACATTCTATTCATTAGCCAAATACATATGCAGATCTGTCTTTCCCATTGATAAATATATATATTTCAAATGTAACACATTAAATTATATTATGAAGCAGTCAGTCATCAAATTACACAGAGGGTTTTTCAGAAAATTCTATCATTCAGTTAAGCCTTTTTAGTTTCATTTGCCTAAAATTTAGCTAATTCAGATATTACATCCTAAATTATATCAAATTCTTTAAATACCCGTATACAGAAATTGTATTCTACAATTTATGTATAATTTGAAATCAAAGTTAGAGATGACTCCAATGCTTTACAAAAGAAAAGGAAATTACTTTTTAAGTTTCTTACACAACAAACTGTAATAGGTAATGAAAGTTACCTCTCCTATTTTATGATTACCCCCGTTTGGAGAACTCTCTGGTGTTTACAAGATTATATAAGCTCTCAGTAATGTACCAATTATTCTAAGTAGAATAAAGCTTTCCAAAGCCTATCAGTGTTATCGTTTGTCATTACACACACCACACACAAAGATTTTTATGGCTAATACTGGAAAAAATACAATCAATAACTACAAAACAATTTTGAAGTGAAAAAAATAAAATAAAAAAGGAAAAAAACTCATTAATACAAAAACTGAATACAATTGAAAAACTGTTGAAAAAAATAAATAACCTACAAATTTTGGATAATGTAGCAAGAAATAGTTGACCCAAAGGAGTGTGAGGTAGTCAATTCGTAACTGTACAGGATTCACCAGGGTGTACAGATTAGCATGGCACTGTGCAAATAAATAGATAAAAAAACATCATTTACAAAGAGATTTTTTTTTTTTTTTTTAAAATTAAATAAACACCTACCAAAAGATTCAGTTCTATTAATGACACAAATAATACACTAACCACCATTAATTTTTTACACCTTTTCAAGTAGGAATACAGAACGAAACAAGTGGTTGTATGGTCAGAAGTGTTTACTATTTAACTTAAATTTTACTAATTTGCTGTTGGAGCGCGTGGTCTAATGGTTAGAGTCGTACAAATGGACTCATTGACCCGAGTTCAAATCCTGGACGAAGCTACAGTCCACATAGCGCTAATACCCTTGGAAAGGTATGAATCCAACTATTTTCCCTCCAAAGTATGAGTAAATAGTAGAGCAGACTGGACTCTTTAACCTTGTTAGGCAACCAGTCTAGTAGAAGAAAACTCTGAATTCAAACCTGTTAAACTCCTCTTGGTATGGTCACTACTAGAATAGGCTCAGTCCTAATCGTAAATCTATTTTTAACTAATTTCTAATTTATTTACTAATTTATTAAATAAATGACATACACATTTTCTTCTGTATCGACCCTCCAACCAAAATAAATGTTTTTTTGTTGTGCATGTTTTTCCTGTTTTTTTGTTTTTTTTGTGTCATTTTTGCAGTTCACCGTCAATAACACCTAGGTAACACCATCTGATGAAATTACCCTTGTGTAAATACGTACATAAATAACGTCCGAGTCAAACGCAGGGCAGGAAGAAGTTGCATAGCAGGTTGGACTGACGCGAACGACCGAATAATTCTTTTAATGTGACTTTTGCAGCTGCTAAACGAAAACGAAGAGCGTGTTGACCAGGGGAAAGTTGGCTTGCTGAAGACTGTGACTTGCTTGTTTTGCCCCCCCCCCCGCGGGAGCTTGTTTGATACGAAATCTATCCCCCCCCCCCTAATTTCCCCCTTTTTCCATAGTAACTTCTAACAAGATTTTAAACCTCTTGCACCTAAAATTTCAGGATCACAGAGATGCAACTAGCTCTAGGGAGAGTGTTTCCTCATAGAAATATGACATGTTTTATTGAAGCTCTGTAAAACAGGTTTTCTAAGTTAGTTTTTAACATAAATATTCATTGTAATTTATTTTAATTTTAATATAAACATTAATAGTAAATCTCATAATAATTTCAATTTCAATGCATAATTCTATGAATATAATATAAATTTTATAATTTTTAACATTCATAAAGTATAATTTTAATGTATAATTTAATATCATTGTTATATCATAATGACCAGTTATATTGGTGGTCAATCACAGGAATATTATGAGGAGAGTCCTTCACATAAGTCCCACACAGAGTGATCTATGTGTACTTAAATAGTGGCTAGCACCACCACCACTGCTGAGGTACAGGGAAGATGGGTCATTCCATTATACAATTATAATGTATAAAATTTAATGTAGATTTAATTCTAATATACATCACTCAAATTTAATTCATAGGTGTAATTATCCTTGGTTATCATTAGTGTTATAAATTTCATCAAATATAATATTATTCATATATTAGTTTAACTAATGTTGTATTTAATAATTAACTCAAATTCATACAGGAAATCTGTCAGTGTGTTACTAATAAAATCTTTAATTTAGTAAATGTTTACAACCTTTCTTTTAATGGAATGATTAGATATTATTTCCAAATGTCATAAAAAAGATATCTCTAGAATATAGGCAATCTATCCATATATAAAGGGCAGTTGTGTGTATCTGTATGTCCGGAGGAAACTTCGAAAATAAAACAATTAACGACAAAGTAAATATCTATACAAATTAAATATCACCAGGGCTTGGTTTTTGAGAAAAAATAATAGAGATTTTATTTATATACGTGAAGATAATTTTTTAAAAAATTAAATTTAAATGATAACAGCATGGAATATTTTTTTTTCATAATATTTTTAGATAATAGACATTAACATTTATTTTCAGAAGTAGCCGGATCAATGCAAGGTCTATTTTTTTTTTTTTTTACAGGAATTTAAATGGGGCATCCCATGAGGATTCAATTTACGATTTAGTAATAATGAATCTGCGGACTAACTTAAAAAAATCTCCCTCTACCCAGGTGACGCTGGGTAGATGCTGCTAGTCATGAATAAAATGGGTTCATTATTCTGATTTGTAATGTTTTCTTTTTCCTATGTTAAAATGTAATAATAAAATTCCCTTGCCAAAATGGGAAAGAATCCAGTATCTATTTACCAATCCCTCCCCGCACAAGTAGGATGTGATACAAGGTCATTTTCTTAAGCAGGGTTTAACCGTTTTTACTTCCCTTAGACTGGTTGCCTAACCAAGGTTAAAGAGGTCAGTTGGCACTACTATTACCCATAGCTGGAGGAAGAATAGTTAGATGCATACATTTCTCTTGGGTATTAACACTATGTGAAATGCAAACATCCTCGTCCAGGATTTGAACTCATCTATCCATGTCCATTTTCTACAACTGTAACCATTACACTACAAGCCTCCAATTGAGTAGTTATAAATATGTAATTCATAGAAGAAAGTGTTAAAATGTCACAAAGAACAAATTATATAATTTTATTTTTAGCATTGATATATTGCTAATCACATCAACCAAATTCTATGTGATAGTTCTTCACACCCAAAAACAGAATTAAAGAACTCAGACTGTTTTATTATTTACCCATAGCTGGAGGGAGAATAGTATTAGCACTATGTGACATGCAAGCAGCTTCATCCAGGATTTTAATTTTTGTCACTGTATCAATTTCTAACAATGATGACAATTTATGCCAGAAGTGGGAAAGAATCAAGTAGGCACTAAGTTAAAGGGATGTAACTAAATATTAAAGTTAAGAGGGTGTAACTAATATTAAAGTTAAGAGGGTGTAACTAAATATCAAAGTTAGGAGGGTGTAACTAATATTTACTTTGGCTATAAGAATGCTCACACTTTTCCTTGTTGCAATCAAAGAGTACTAAAACTTGTCTTGCAAAGAGAAAAGGGTTTGTGAGAGTGCGTGTATTTCCCAACCCCTCCACATGAGCAGGATGTGACACAAGGTCAATTTATTAAGCGGAGTTTAACAGGTTTGAATTCAGAGTTTTCCTTCTCTTAGACTAGTTGCCTAACCAAGCTTAAAAAGCCCAGTCTGCCCTACTATTTAACCATAGCTGAGGGAGAATATATGGATTCATACCATTCCCAAGAATATCAGTGCTATGTGAAATGCAAACAGCCTCGTCCAGGATTTGAACTCAGGATGCCAAGCCCATTTACTATGACTCTAACCATTACACCACGCAACTCCATATTGAGAGAGAGTGTGTGTGTGTGTACACACATGAACTTACCTGGAAAGTCGATTCCCTCGGGGAAGTAGTATTCCGTGTACTCCAAATGAACAATAGGCATATCATGAGGCAAATGCAATACCTTCTTCTCGGAGGAGAAAAATTTGTGCGGACTGTTCCTCTTCTGATCTGCAGTAGAAATGCAGTAGATTGTGAACTCGTCGATTTCCAGCACCATGCAACTTTCCAATAGACGTGATGTGGTTCGGCCACCCCCGCCGCCGCTGCTGCTAGATCCACTCCCAGAGGGGGGTGGTCGTCCCTGGGAGGGTGTTGTTGAGCTGGAGGCAGACCCAGGACTTTTGTCGCCTACATTTGATACAATTGGGATGTCTGTGATTTACTTGTGGCTGCTGATGCTGATGATGCTGATGAACAAGTTGATGATGATGATGATGAATTTGTTGTGAGAAAAGAGAAATGAGAAATGAGAGAAAAAAAAAACAATCAACAAAATGTAACATCAGCCAATTTTAATTGTCAACAAGAAATGAAAATAGATTTTTATAAAGATTAAAAGGTTATTTCCTATAACTCCAACCTAAAAAAAGGGGAACCACTGAATGAATTTTATAAATTATTTATTGATCTACTAGGAAACAAGAAGATGGTGTTAGGGTTAGTTTAATGGGAAAATAATGGGTAGATTAATTAGCAGATAAAATTCATTCAGAGTGGTTCCCCTTTTTTGTTGGAGTTATAGGAAATAACCGATTAAAATCTATTTAAGAATGATCAGTATTTATCTATGTTTTTTTTATGCCTCCTAGGGCATTCTCCTTTTTTTTACTATCTCCTTAAAAAAAAAAAAAAAAAAAAACCAGATCTTAGCACAGTATATTAAATTTATTTATTTACTTGGTTGACGTGAAGACTGACAAACAGTTGTATCTTTTTGGCATGTCCTGTCCCAGAATTCAAATTTGTTGTTGTTGTCATAAAAAGGGATTTCTTATGTGGGCGTGTGAGAAGATTGAATTCTGGTGAATATTTTTTTCTATACGATTTTCTCTGTCTTTTGTAAAATCTATCTGAAGAGACTAGACTCATTTTGGGTCACTGGAATAATGTTTGCCTCTCAAACCTTTTTACATGGCGCTGAAGAGAGGCAAACATTATTCCAGTGACGAGGAAGTGAAATCTGCAGTAAAGAAGTGGCTCAAAGAACAGTCAACAGAATTTTACGGGGCAGGGATACATGTTCTTATTCGAAGGTAGAACATTGCTATTGAAAGAAACAGTGACTATGTAGAGAAGTAGGGATGTGATCCATAGAGGACAAGCTTCATTTTGATGTATGACAAATGTTCTTACGTTGGTAATTATACCTGTCCTAAACAAAATGGCATCATCTCCTTACTTTACCGCACAGATCCCTGTGCTGCTCATACGCTGAGTTGGCGAGGGCCGGTAATGAACCAGGAACCTTGTGGTTCCTAGTTGGACACTTTACCAACTGAGCTACACCGGCATTTAACCCATAGTTAGAGGAGGTTCATACCTTTCCCAAGAGTATCAATCCAAAATTGAACATAACATGACTGATGTTTGAACTTGTTTACTATGATGTTGTAGTCCAACACATTAGCCACTACGCCAAAAGAACTCTGACTGTATTTGATACTGTGATAATTCTAATTGAATACCTGTAAATTTTCAACATGAAAAGATCTTTCTTACCTGAAAGATGAGTGGGTGATTGTGATGGGGAGAGCAAACCATAGGCAACTTTGGCCCTGCGTACTTCTTCCTTGTGACCAGCAAATAACTGACCAACCCAGTGGTTACGAGAACCAACTTGGTCGCTATATCTGTACCACTGCTTTCGTTCACCACCTAAAAAAATAGAAGAAAAAAGAAAGTGTTATAAAAGAAAAGACACACATTATCAAATGATTCACTACAACAATGAGACATGTTGTAATAAGTAATTGAGAGTTACCTCCCCTATGTTATGATTACATCTCCTTTGGAGAGCTCTCTAGTGAATACTAGACTAAATAAACTCTCAATATGTGTACCAATTATTCTAAGTAGAATAAAGCTTTCCAAAGTCTATTGTAGTTAACTTTGAACTACATATCTTTGAGAATCTGTGTTACACCTCAAAGATATGTGGTTCAAAGTAACTGACCTGAAAAAATGTAAAAGTTTAAAAAAAAATAACTGGTGCATTATATTTTTATTCCTTAATATATCAACACTGAAAATTACATTAAATTTATGTTTTAAAACACAAAATTTACACAGTATTTACAGCAAACACAGGCATGTTCACACAAAAACGCAACAAGCTTAAAAGAATAAGTTCACATTAAAAGAAGCAAAATTATGAATAAACACATTCCAGTTGATATTTCTCTGTAAGGTAAGTAAGTGAAGTCGTTGGGGTGGCCTAATGTCGTTATCAGCCAGACAGCGAGGGAGTCTATCCCTTTTCACTAGCGCTAGACCAAGGAGATTATTTGGTTGTCTGAGGTGGAGCACCACACTTACCATCAGCTCCTCTCTTTACCGCACAGATCCCGGTGCTACTCATACGCTGAGTTGACGAGGGCCAGTATCGAACCAGGAACCTTGTGATTCCTAGCCAAACGCTCTACCAACTGAGCTAAACCAAAGTTAATTATATAAGTCTTGTCATATAATACACACAATACATTTGGGCTGAAAAAAAAAAACTGGAAAAAATAGTGCATCTCATACTATGGGGATTAAATAAAATTTAAAAAATAAACTCCCATGAGCCTTCAGACTGGAAGAATCCTCTGAGCATGTGCAGGAAAAAAGACCCACTTCCTACCCACAAGATAATCTCTCGCCCATTTGAAGTTAGGCCTTAACACTACAACTGGGCAGGAAGATATTTCCCTATGGCTATGACCATGAATAAAGCCTGAATCCTAAAACTAAGTTTTGTCTTAGTCTCTTGTATTTCTTTTCAGCGCGACCACCAAATAAGATGGGGTTAAAAGCAAACCCTGTGAACATGCACCAGGAATAACCACAGCCACCTTTAAACCTAAAACCTTTTGTCACCTCACAATACACAGATAATTACGGTACCAATTAAGAGACAATAAACAAGCATATTCCAAATGAAATGTCCAAGACTAAAATCCAATACAAAACTGGAAGATCAAAAGACTAAAACAAACGAACATTCAAATAATGATTGGTAAATATCTTAGTAATGAGCCAGCTGACATTTGGAAAAAGAAAAAGAACAATATTATTATTGTCTTCACAAATAGAAAGAAAGAAAGAAAGAATATCTAAGGTGTGTGTGGGAGGAGGTCAGGTGGGATTAGATAACTCTAATCCTTGGCCTGACAAGGATTAGGGAAACACTAATCTGATCACCTGGCAATAATAAATTAAAAGCTTTGTAGCAATTGATCCCCTTCAGTCATCTGTAATGATAATAATAATCAATATAATAATAATAATGATGATGATCCAATTTCTATATGTTTGTGACCCTGACACAGCGAAAAAACAACACATTATAGTGCAATTTGTGTTAGGCAATACCATTAAAATGTTTTAATTTGGATAATAAAACAATTTTCAGTCACCAGTTTCCAACTAATTTTGTTTAAGCATAAATTGACAAAAAAAAAAAAAAAAAAAGAAAAAAAAAGCGTTTCCAAGGGAAAGTAAGTAAGTAAAGTCATTGGGTCATTCTAGTCGGTATCATCCAATCAGCGAGAGAGTCTATCCCCTTTTTACTAGCGCTAGACCAAGGAGATTATTTTAGCGTCTGAGGTGGAACGCCACACCTACCATCAGCTCCTTACATTACCACACAGATCCCTGTGCTACTCATAACGCTGAGTTGGCGAGGGCGGGTATCGAACTAGGTACCTTGTGGTTTCTAGCCGAACGCTCTACCGACTGAGCTAACCCGGCCTACCAGGTCTATTAACTGCTAATTAGATATGTATTTCCAGTTTTCTCAAACGAATAATAAGCCGGTTTTAATTTCCTTGTTTAATGGTGTATCAACTTTCATGGGTTATTCAATGCCAAAGCCATCCTTGAAGAAGAACAGTAGTGGTACTATTTAAACCATAGCTGGGTAAATAATAAGCAGGGATGAATGATTTACCTTTTCTGTACTCTCCCCCAACAGCCATAGTAACATTCCATTGATAATATTATAATAACTAATGAGAAAAAAAAAATGCCCTCTGGGTGGTGTAAATATTAATTTTTGAAAGATTTTGCTGAGTGATTGGGAGTTAAAAATTCAGTGTCAGAGGGTTTGTATCTTAAGTAAGTAAAATCAAATTTATTAAAAGATGTGAAAAAAATAAAACAATTTGAAATGGAAACTTAGTTGTGTCCCCTTCAAATAAAAAGTTGCGTGCATCTATTAATCATTAATTAAATAATTATTTTGAATATTTTACACATAAATTTTACACAAAATTGTAGGTATTCATTTATTTGTCGTCACGGTAGCGTGGCCGAGCGGTCTAAGGTGCTGGTTTAAGGCACCAGTCCCTTCAGTGGCGTAGGTTCGAATCCCACTGCTGCCAGTCATGTTTAAGGGGCCGGGTTAGCTCAGTCGGTAGAGCGTTCGGCTAGAAACCACAAGGTTCCTAGTTCGATACCGGTCCTCGCCAACTCAGCATATGAGTAGCACAGGGATCTGTGCGGTAAAGTAAAGAGCTGATGGTAGGTGTGGGGCTCCATCTCAGATGCTAAAACAATCTCCTTGGTCTAGCACTAGTGAAAAGGGGATAGACTCCCTCGCTGACTGGCTGATACCGACTTTAGGCCACCCCGTTGAATTTACTTTTATTTATTTGTAAACTTTTTAGTTAACCTCTTGATACTGAAAAAATGACTATTTGTTGTTTGTAAATAATTTTCTCATAAAACTCAAAATATTCGATAATTTTAGATATATATCAAAATAAAACAAACTATATGTAAATATATAATACTGGGCAGATATAAGGGCCGTCTTAGGTGGCATACTCAAATCTTGAGTGTATATAATAGAAGGTTGTTTTTTATTCTATGTATTGATGATTTTGGGTAATGTAATGTAAGCAGTGACATAGTTTTGGTCACAGACAAATTGAGACCGAATCTCCATTATTAATATAAAATAAAAATAATAATAATACAAGACCTAGTAATAATTAACAAGAAAATAAGTTGTCATCTGGTGGATTTTGCTGTTCTAGTGGAGCACAGAGTGAAAATAAACAAAAAGACAAATACTTAGATCTTGCCAGAGAACTGAAAAAGTTATAGAACATGAAGGTGACAGTGATACCAATTGTAGTTGGGTTCCTTGGATGGGAACCAAAGGCCTGGAAAGAGACAGCGGAAGTGGTAGTCAAAGGAAGAATTAATTGTTAAAATCATCTAGAATACTTAGAATACTCCTTGGAGACCTGAGGAGACGTATTGTCACTCAGACTTCAGTGAAAATCACCGTTTAGAGCTGGTGAGAAAAACGGCAAAACTTGCAAATCGGTCGGAAAATTAAAACATATTACAGGGTGACCCAGAAAAAACAGAACCCAAGTTATTTATTTATTTTCCCATTAAACTAACCCTAAACCCCAACCCTAACCCCCCCTAGTTAAAATTAACAGTTTTATTACAAAATTTATGGGTTCTGCTTTTTTCTGGATCGCCCTAATTTTCCGACTGATTTGCAAGTTTAGCCAGGAAAACTTGCATAGAGTGATAACAATAGTTAAGTTTAGTGATAATTAGTATTTGTCAAATAATTATATCATAAAATTTTATGAACAGGAGGAAGTGACTTGACATTGGTTGGAGGTCAACAAAAGAAGCAATTAAGTGAGTGTAAATTAAAATTTGGCAAAACTTGCCATTTGCAGATTTTAATGTCTGGACATTGACTCGATCTGGTTTTTTATATCAACCAATGACAGATTAATTTTTAATGATACTAGCAAATATAAATCCTTCAGATCATTTTTTAAATAAAATTTGTATTCTAAACCCATACATTGTGTATAAATCTCTATATCTTATTATAATGGAGATTGTGTGTTTTTCTGTCTGTAACCGAAACTATATTACTACTCAACTCACAATTTCCCGAAGTACTTACGTCACATTCTCCATGATTTTATTTTTGTTTTAAACCTCAATATCAATAAAATTGTTTTATATTATTAATACTGACCACATCTACATACTAATAACATGCAATTGTATTATATATACAACAAAATAGCGTTTACAGTGTGAATGAGAAGGCTAATTTGCATATTGATATTAAAAATCTGATTTTAATAAATATATGCTTAGTATTATTGATTTCTAATTGTTTGGGTTTATCTTAATGAATATGAGCAAAAAATCTCTTCAATAAATCTTAAAAGAAATCCATTAACAAGAAGAAATAATTGTAATTTTATTCTTTTACTTCCTATTTTAACTAAATAATTAGCAAAGAAAGACAGAGATGATGGAAGAGTAATTTCATTAGATCTATTTTCGATTATACCCCCCTCTGTTTCAAATATTTTTATCTGCATTCTATTTAGTTTCATTAGCCTTTCTAATTAAATATAATATTTTATTACATTAAAAACTTAAATACTCACACCCAGAGGGAGCATATATTTCTAGTATTGTTAAAATAAAATAAAACTATTAAAATCAATCACCAAAAAATGAGTATCAATTTTTTTATTTTAAATCACTAATATTTATTAATTTCTTAAGAAATCGATGAATTGGATGAGAAAAATTATGAAAATAAATAAAGAAAAGAAAATTCAAATCCAATGAAACTAGTAAATAAAAAAAGATACAATAAAAAAGACAAAACAAAAAGTAGAAGATGGTCTTGCATCAAACTTTCAAGTTTAGAAGAGCCTTGAATCAGCCTTGGAATTTTTTTTTTTTTTTACCTGGAGTTGAACACAAATACTGAAGGGAAAAATGAACTACCTCAACCACCAAGTACAACGTAATTAGAAAAAAAAAAAAAAAGAATTTGAGAAAAGCCAATGCATTTGACCCAAAGGTGCTAATTGGAAAAAGGAAAAAGTTTGGTTGTGTCCAAAGGATGAATGGGGTCCAAGTGCATGCAGTTTTCTTGAGTGAGTGGGTGGTGGAATCAAGGATGAATATTGATGATGATGATGATGATGATGATGATTGGCAGTGGTGACATTTAGGTTGGAAAAAAAAAATCAAATTTTTGGGAGTGGGAGAATTGAGAACAACAATAGACTAGTTCAGTCCATTTTGAAATACAGCATCACATGCTTGATTTTTATTTATTTTTTGTTTTGAGGCAGCTGAAAAGAACAAAATACCAAATGGACAGAGAGTATTAGAGAGAAAAAACAAAGTCTGAAAAAAAAAAAAAGAAAAAAAGGGAATTTATAGTTTATGGAGAGACTTTTTTTTTTAACAAGCAATGAGAGAGAAGAGAAGAAGTCTTTTTAACGTTCATTTGATATCAAATCAAATCCATCAAATGAAAAGAATTGAGAAAATTTTATTACTGATGGTTTGACTTTTTCATATGGAAATCCATTGAAAGTAATCCATGTCCTGGAAATCCTTCGACAAATGGAGACGGAAAATGTTGGATTGCATGCGCAGGGGGACATCAAAGGAAATTGAGATTAACACTGCCACAATCAGAACATTATCAAAATATCGACTATTACATGAAGTCAGTTATTTAAAATGAATGAATAATTTTTAGATAATGTTTCGATTGGTGGCAGTTAATCCTCAATTTTCCTTTGATTGTCCCCTGCGCATGCATCCAACATTTCACGTCTTCCATTTGCGAAGGATTTCCAGGACATGGATTACTTTCAATGGATTTCCATATGAAAGTCAAACCATCAGTAATAAAATTTTCTCAATTCTTTTATTTGATGGATTTGATTGATATCAAATGAACGTTAAAAAGACTTCTTCTCTTTCTCTCTCATTGCTTGTTAAAAAAAAAGTCTCTCCCCCATAAACTAATAAATTCCCCTTTTTTTCTTTTTTTTTTTTTCAGACTTTGTTTTTTCTCTCTAATACTCTCTGCACCTTTGGTATTTTGTTCTTTTCAGCTGCCTCAAAACAAAAAAATAAATAAAAATCCAAGCATGTGATGCTGTATTTCTAAATGGACTGAACCTAGTCTATTGTTGTCTCAATTCTCCCACTCCCAAAAATTTGATTTTTTTCCAACCCTAAATGTCACCACTAGCCATCATCATCATCATCATCATCATCAATATTTCATCCTTGATTCCACCCACCCCCACCTCCACTCAAGAAAACTGCATGCACTTGGACCCCATTCATTCTTTGGACACAACCAAACTTTTTCCTTTTCAATTAGCACCTTGGGTCAAATGCATTGGTTTCTCAAATCTTTTTTTTTTTTTTTCTAATTACGTTGTACTTGTGGTTGAGGTAGTTACATTTTTCCCTTCAGTTTTGTGTTCAACTCCAGGTAAAAAAAAAAAAAAAATTCCAAGGCTGATTTTCAAGGCTCTTCTAAACTTGAAAGTTTGATGCAAGACCATCTTCTACTTTTTGTTTTTGTCTTTTTATTGTATCTTTTTTTATTTACTGTTTCATTGGATTGAATTTTCTTTCTTTATTTATTTTCTAATTTTTTCTCATCAATCATCGATTTCTTAAGAAAATTAATAAAATTAGTGATTTAAAAATAAAAAAATTGATACTCATTTTTGGTGATTGATTTTAATATTTATTTTTATTTTACAATACTAGAAAATATATGCTCCCTCTGGTGTGAGTATTTAAGTTTAATGTAATAAATATTATATTTAATTAGAAAGGCTAATGAAACTAAATAAGAATGCAGATAAAAATATTTGAAACAGAGGGGGTATAATCGAAAAATGATCTAATGAAACTTACTCTTCCATCACTCTCTGTCTTTCTTTGCTAATTATTTAGTTAAAATAGGAAGTAAAGAATAAAATTACAATTTATTTCTTCTTGTTAATGGATTTCTTTTAAGATTATTGAAGAGATTTTTGCTCATATTCATAAGATAAACCCAAACAATTAGAAATCAATATACTAAGCATATATTTATTAAAATCAGATTTTTATATCATATGCAAATTAGCCTTCTCATTCACACTGTAACCGCTATTTTGTTGTATATATAAATACAATGCATGTTTTAGTATGTAGATGTGGTCAACGTTTTAATAATTATAAAACAATTTTATTGATATTTGAGGTTTAAACAAAAATAAAATCATGGAGAATGTGACGTAAGTAACTTCGGGAATTGTGAGTTGAAGTAATATAGTTTCGGTTACAGACAGAAAACACACAATCTCCATTATAATAAGATATAGAGATTTATACACAATGTATGGGTTATAGAATACAAATTTTATTTAAAAAATGATCTGAAGGATGTCTATATTTGCTAGTATCATTAAAATTAATCTGTCATTGGTTGATATTAAAAACCAGATCGAGTCAATGTCCAGACATTAAAATCTGCAAATGGCAAGTTTGCCAAATTTTAATTTACACTCACTTAATTGCTTCTTTTGTTGACCTCCAACCAATGTCAAGTCACTTCCTCCTGTTCATAAAATTTTATGATATAATTATTTGACAAATACTAATTATCACTAAACTTAACTATTGTTATCACTCTATGCAAGTTTTCCTGGCTAAACTTGCAAATCAGTCGGAAAATTAGGGCGATCCAGAAAAAAAGCAGAACCCATAATTTTGTAATAAAACTGTTAATTTTAATAGGGGGGTTAGGGTTGGGTTTAGGGTTAGTTTAATGGGAAAATAAAAAAAAACTTGGGTTCTGTTTTTTCTGGGTCACCCTGTAATATGTTTAATTTTCCGACCGATTTGCAAGTTTGCCGTTTTTCTCACCAGCTCTAAACGGTGATTTTCACTGAAGTCTGAGTGACAATACGTCTCCTCAGGTCTCCAAGGAGTATTCTAAGTATTCTAGATGATTTTAACAATTAATTCTTCCTTTGACTACCACTTCCGCCTGTCTCTTTTCCAGGCCTTTGGGTTCCATCCCAAGGAACCCAACTACAATTGGTATCACTGTCACCTTCATGTTCTATAACTTTTTCAGTTCTCTGGCAAGATCTAAGTATTTGTCTTTTTGTTTTATTTTCACTCTGTGCTCCACTAGAACAGCAAACTCCACCAGATGACAACATTTTTTTTAATTACTAGGTCTTGTATTATTATTATTTTATTTTATATTAATAATGGAGATTCGGGTCAATTTGTCTGTGACCAAAACTATGTCACTGCTTACATTACATTACCCAAAATCATCAATACATAGAATAAAAAACAACCTTCTATTATATACACTCAAGATTTGAGTATGCCACCTAAGACAGCCCTTATATCTGCCCAGTATTATATATTTACATATAGTTTGTTTTTTTTAATATATATCTATCTATAGATTATGAGAGAAAATATTGATTTACAAACAAGATCAGTATTCATATTTTCAGTAGAAGAACGGTTAAGTGAAAGTATTTAACAATGACCAACAATTTTGTGTAAAATTAATGTGTAAAATATTCAAAATAATTATTTAATTAATGATTAATAGATGCACGCAACCTTTTATTTGAGGGGGACACAACTAAGTTTCCATTTCAAATTGTTTTTGTTTTTTCACATCTTTAATAAATTTGATTTTATTTAAGATACAAACCCTCTGACACTGAATTTTTAACTCCCAATCACTCAGCAAAATCTTTCAAAAATTAATATTTACACCACCCAGAGGGCATTTTTTTTTCTCATTAGTTATTATAATATTATCAATGGAATGTTACTATGGCTGTTGGGGGAGAGTACAGAAAAGGTAAATCATTCATCCCTGCTTATTATTTACCCAGCTATGGTTTAAACAGTACCACTACTGTTCTTCTTCAAGGATGGCTTTGGCATTGAATAACCCATGAAAGTTGATACACCATTAAACAAGGAAATTAAAACCTGCTAATTATTGTTTTGAGAAAACTAGAAATACATATGTAATTAGCAGTTAATAACCTGGGCCGGGTTAGCTCAGTCGGTAGAGCGTTCAGCTAGAAACCACAAGATTCCTAGTTCAATACCCGCCTCGCCAACTCAGCGTTATGAGTAGCACAGGGATCAGTGTGGTAAAGTAAGAAGCTGATGGTAGGTGTGGCGTTCCACCTCAGACGCTAAAATAATCTCCTTGGTGTAGCACTAGTAAAAAGGGGATAGACTCCTCGCTGATTGGATGCTGACACTAGATGACTACTTACATACTTTCCCTTGGAAACGCTTTTTTTTTTCTTTTTTTTTTTTTTTGTCAATTTATGCTTAAACAAAATTACTTGGAAACTGGTGACTGAAAATTGTTTTATTGTCCAAATTAAAACATTTTAATGGTATTGCCCTAACACAAATTGCACTATAATGCTGTTGTTTTTTTCGCTGTGTCAGGGTCACAAACATATAGAAATTGGATCATCATCATTATTATTTATATTGATTATTATTATCATTACAGATGACTGAAGGGGATCAATTGCTACAAAGCTTTTAATTTATTATTGCCAGGTGATCAGATTAGTGTTTCCCTAATCCCTTGTCAGGCCAAAGGATTAGAGTTTTCTAATCCCACCTGACCCCCCACCCACACACACACCTTAGATATTCTTTCTTTCTTTCTTTCTATTTGTGAAGACAATAATAATATTGTTTCTTTTCTTTTTCCAAATGTCAGCTGGCTCATTACTAAGATATTTACCAATCATTATTTGAATGTTCGTTTGTTTTAGTCTTTTGATCTTCCAGTTTTGTATTGGATCTTTAGTCTTGGACATTTCATTTGGAATATGCTCGTTTATTGTCTCTTAATTGGTACCGTAATTATCTGTGTATTGTGAGGTGACAAAAGGTTTTAGGTTTAAAGGTGGCTGTGGTTATTCCTGGTGCATGTTCACAGGGTTTGCTTTTAACCCCATCTTATTTGGTGGTCGCGCTGAAAAGAAATACAAGAGACTAAGACAAAGTTAGTTTTAGGATTCAGGCTTTATTCACGGTCATAGCCATAGGGAAATATCTTCCTGCCCAGTTGTAGTGTTAAGGCCAAAGTTCAAATGGCTGAGAGATTATCTTGTGGGTAGGAAGTGGGTCTTTTTTCCTGCACATGCTCAGAGGATTCTTCCAGTCTGAAGGCTCATGGGAGTTTATTTTTTAAATTTTATTTTAATCCCCATAGTATGAGATGCACTATTTTTCCAGTTTTTTTTTTTCAGCCCAAATGTATTGTGTGTATTATATGACAAGACTTATATAATTAACTTTGGTTTAGCTCAGTTGGTAGAGCGTTTGGCTAGGAATCACAAGGTTCCTGGTTCGATACTGGCCCTCGTCAACTCAGCGTATGAGTAGCACTGGGATCTGTGCGGCAAAGTGAGGAGCTGATGGTAAGTATGGTGCTCCACCTCAGACGCCCAAATAATCTCCTTGGTCTAGTGCTAGTGAAAAGGGGATAGACTCCCTCGCTGTCTGGCTGATAACGACATTAGGCCACCCCAACGACTTCACTTACTTACCTTACAGAGAAATATCAACTGGAATATGTGTTTATTCATAATTTTGCTTCTTTTAATGTGAACTTATTCTTTTAAGCTTGTTGCGTTTTTGTGTGAACATGCCTGTGTTTGCTGTAAATACTGTGTAAATTTTGTTTTAAAACATAAATTTAATGAAATTTTCAGTGTTGATATATTAAGGAATAAAAATATAATGCACCAGTTATTTTATTTTAAAACTTTTACATTTTTTCAGGTCAGTTAATTTGAACCACATATCTTTGAGGTGTAACACAGATTCTCAAAGATATGTAGTTCAAAGTTAACTACAATAGACTTTGGAAAGCTTTATTCTACTTAGATTAATTGGTACACATATTGAGAGTTTATTTAGTCTAGTATTCACTAGAGAGCTCTCCAAAGGGATGTAATCATAACATAGGGGAGGTAACTCTCAATTACTTATTACAACATGTCTCATTGTTGTAGTGAATCATTTGATAATGTGTGTCTTTTCTTTTATAACACTTTCTTTTTTCTTCTATTTTTTTAGGTGGTGAACGAAAGCAGTGGTACAGATATAGCGACCAAGTTGGTTCTCGTAACCACTGGGTTGGTCAGTTATTTGCTGGTCACAAGGAAGAAGTACGCAGGGCCAAAGTTGCCTATGGTTTGCTCTCCCCATCACAATCACCCACTCATCTTTCAGGTAAGAAAGATCTTTTCACATTGAAAATTTACAGGTATTCAATTAGAATTATCACAGTATCAAATACAGTCAGAGTTCCTTTGGCGTAGTGGCTAATGTGTTGGACTACAACATCATAGTAAACAAGTTCAAACACCAGTCATGTTATGTTCAATTTTGGATTAATACTCTTGGGAAAGGTATGAACCTCTCTAACTATGGGTTAAATGCCGGTGTAGCTCAGTTGGTAAAGTGTGGGTAAACTTATTCCTGGTTCAGGGTGGTACTCGAGTCACTCAGCGCCACTCATGAGTGCAGTCGCACAGCGCCGGAGTGGAGGATAGTTCGGAGGGGGAAGGTGTGTCAGCACGACCTCTGGACATCCCGGCACTCACTCTGAATGGCACTAGTAGAAAAAGTTATAGGATAACCTTTTAATCTTTATAAAAATCTATTTTCATTTCTTGTTGACAATTAAAATTGGCTGATGTTACATTTTGTTGATTGTTTTTTTTTTTTTTCTCATTTCTCTTTTCTCAGAACAAGCAACAAATTCATCATCATCATCATCAACTTGTTCATCAGCATCATCAGCATCAGCAGCCACAAGTAAATCACAGACATCCCCAATTGTATCAAATGTAGGCGACAAAAGTCCTGGGTCTGCCTCCAGCTCAACAACACCCTCCCAGGGACGACCACCCCCCTCTGGGAGTGGATCTAGCAGCAGCGGGGGGGTGGCCGAACCACATCACGTCTATTGGAAAGTTGCATGGTGCTGGAAATCGACGAGTTCACAATCTACTGCATTTCTACTGCAGATCAGAAGAGGAACAGTCCGCACAAATTTTTCTCCTCCGAGAAGAAGGTATTGCATTTGCCTCATGATATGCCTATTGTTCATTTGGAGTACACGGAATACTACTTCCCCGAGGGAATCGACTTTCCAGGTAAGTTCATGTGTGTACACACACACACACTCTCTCTCAATATGGAGTTGCGTGGTGTAATGGTTAGAGTCATAGTAAATGGGCTTGGCTCCTGAGTTCAAATCCTGGACGAGGCTGTTTGCATTTCACATAGCACTGATATTCTTGGGAATGGTATGAATCCATATATTCTCCCTCAGCTATGGTTAAATAGTAGGGCCGACTGGGCTTTTTAAGCTTGGTTAGGCAACTAGTCTAAGAGAAGGAAAACTCTGAATTCAAACCTGTTAAACTCCGCTTAATAAATTGACCTTGTGTCACATCCTGCTCATGTGGAGGGGTTGGGAAATACACGCACTCTCACAAACCCTTTTCTCTTTGCAAGACAAGTTTTAGTACTCTTTGATTGCAACAAGGAAAAGTGTGAGCATTTTTATAGCCAAAGTAAATATTTAGTTACACCCTCCTAACTTTGATATTTAGTTACACCCTCTTAACTTTAATATTTAGTTACACCCTCTTAACTTTAATATTTAGTTACATCCCTTTAACTTAGTGCCTACTTGATTCTTTCCCACTTCTGGCATAAATTGTCATCATTGTTGGAAATTGATACAGTGACAAAAATTAAAATCCTGGATGAAGCTGCTTGCATGTCACATAGTGCTAATACTATTCTCCCTCCAGCTATGGGTAAATAATAAAACAGTCTGAGTTCTTTAATTCTGTTTTTGGGTGTGAAGAATTATCACATAGAATTTGGTTGATGTGATTAGCAATATATCAATTCTAAAAATAAAATTATATAATTTGTTCTTTGTGACATTTTAACACTTTCTTCTATGAATTACATATTTATAACTACTCAATTGGAGGCTTGTAGTGTAATGGTTACAGTTGTAGGAAATGGACATGGATAGATGAGTTCAAATCCTGGACGAGGATGTTTGCATTTGACATAGTGTTAATACCCAAGAGAAATGTATGCATCCAACTATTCTTCCTCCAGCTATGGGTAATAGTAGTGCAACTGACCTCTTTAACCTTGGTTAGGCAACCAGTCTAAGGGAAGTAAAAACGGTTAAACCCTGTTTAAGAAAATGACCTTGTATCACATCCTACTTGTGCGGGGAGGGATTGGTAAATAGATACTGGATTCTTTCCCATTTTGGCAAGGGAATTTTATTATTACATTTTAACATAGGAAAAAGAAAACATTACAAATCAGAATAATGAACCCATTTTATTCATGACTAGCAGCATCTACCCAGCGTCACCTGGGTAGAGGGAGATTTTTTTAAGTTAGTCCCGCAGATTCATTATTACTAAATCGTAAATTGAATCCTCATGGGATGCCCCATTTAAATTCCTATGTAAAAAAAAAAAAAATAGACCTTGCATTGATCCGGCTACTCTGAAAAAATGTTAATGTCTATTATCTAAAATATTATGAAAAAAATATTCCATGCTGTTATCATTTAAATTTAATTTTTTAAAAATTATCTTCACGTATATAAATAAAATCTCTATTATTTTTTCTCAAAAACCAAGCCCTGGTGATATTTAATTTGTATAGATATTTACTTTGTCGTTAATTGTTTTATTTTCGAAGTTTCCTCCGGACATACAGATACACACAACTGCCCTTTATATATGGATAGATTGCCTATATTCTAGAGATATCTTTTTTATGACATTTGGAAATAATATCTAATCATTCCATTAAAAGAAAGGTTGTAAACATTTACTAAATTAAAGATTTTATTAGTAACAACACTGACAGATTTCCTGTATGAATTTGAGTTAATTATTAAATACAACATTAGTATAAACTAATATATGAATAATATTATATTTGATGATTTATAACACTAATGATAACCAAGGATAATTACACCTATGAATTAAATTTGAGTGATGTATATTAGAATTAAATCTACATTAAATTTTTATACATTATAATTGATATAATGGAATGACCCATCTTCCCTGTACCTCAGCAGTGGTGGTGGTGCTAGCCACTATTTAAGTACACATAGATCACTCTGTGTGGGACTTATGTGAAGGACTCCTCATAATATTCCTGTGATTGACCACCCAATATAACTGGTCATTATGATATAACAATGATATTAAATTATACATTAAAATTATACTTTATGAATGTTAAAAAATTATAACAAATTTATATTATATTCATAGAATTATGCATTGAAATTGAAATTATTATGAGATTTACTATTAATGTTTATATTAAAATTAAAATAAATTACAATGAATATTTATGTTAAAAACTACATTAGAAAAACCTGTTTTACAGAGCTTCAATAAAACATGTCATATTTCTATGAGGAAACACTCTCCCCTAGCAGCTATTGCATCTCTGTGATCCTGAAATTTTAGGTGCAAGAGGTTTAAAATCTTGTTAGAAGTTACTATGGAAAAAGGGGGAAATATAGGGGGGGGGGATAGATGTTCGTATCAACAAGCTCCCGCCGAGGGGGGGGGGCAAAAACAAGCAAGTCCACAGTCTTCCAGCAAGCCAAACTTTCCCCTGGTCAACACGCTCTTCGTTTTCGTTTAGCAGCTGCAAAAGTCACATTAAAGAATTATTCGGTCGTTCGCGTCAGTCAACCTGCTACTGCAACTTCTTCCTGCCCTGCGTTTGACTCGCACGTTATTTATGTACGTATTTACACAAGGGTAATTTCATCAGATGGTGTTACCTAGGTGTTATTGACGGTGAACTGCAAAAATGACACAAGCAAAAAAAAAAACAAAAAACAGGAAAAACATGGCACAACAAAAAAAAACATTTATTTTGGTTGGAGGGTTGATACAGAAGAAAATGTGTATGTCATTTATTTAATAAATTAGTAAATAAATTAGAAATTAGTTAAAAATAGATTACCGATTAGGACTGAGCCTATTCTAGTAGTGACCATACCAAGAGGAGTTTAACAGGTTTGAATTCAGAGTTTTCCTTCTACTAGACTGGTTGCCTAACCAAGGTTAAAGAGTCCAGTCTGCTCTACTATTTACCATAGCTGGAGGGAAAATAGTTGGATTCATACCTTTCCCAAGGGTATTAGCGCTATGTGGACTGTAGCTTCGTCCAGGATTTGAACTCGGGTCAATGAGTCCATTTTGTACGACCCTAACCATTAGACCACGCGCCTCCAACAGCAAATTAGTAAAATTTAAGTTAAATAGTAAACACTTCTGACCATACAACCATTTGGTTCATTCTGTATTCCTACTTGAAAAGGTGTAAAAAAATTAATGGTGGTTAGTGTATTATTTGTGTCATTAATAGAACTGAATCTTTGGTAGGTGTTTATTTAATTTAAAAAAAAAAAAAAAAAAATCTCTTTGTAAATGATGTTTTTTTTATCTATTTATTTGCACAGTGCCCCATGCTAATCTGTACACCCTGGTGAATCCTGTACAGTTACGAATTGACTACCTCACACTCCTTTGGGTCAACTATTTCTTGCTACAATTATCCAAAAATTTGGTAGGTATTTTATTTTTTCACAGTTTTTCAAAATTGTATTCAGTTTTTGTATTAATGAGTTTTTTTTCCTTTTTTATTTTATTTTTTTCACTTCAAAATTGTTTTGTAGTTATTGATTGTATTTTTTCCAGTATTAGCCATAAAAATCTTGTGTGTGTGTGTGTAATGACAAACGATAACACTGATAGGCTTTGGAAAGCTTTATTCTACTTAGAATAATTGGTACATTTACTGAGAGCTTATATAATCTTGTAAACACCAGAGAGTTCTCCAAACGGGAGGTAATCATAAAATAGGAGAGGTAACTTTCAATTACCTATTACAGTTTGTTTGTGTAAGAAACTTAAAAGTAATTTCTTTTCTTTTGTAAAAGCATTGGAGTCATCTCTAACTTTGATTTCAAATTATACATAAATTGTAGAATACAATTTCTGTATACAGGGTATTTAAAAGAATTTGATATAATTTAGGATGTAAATATCTGAATAGCTACATAATTTAGGCAAATGAAACTAAAAAGGCTTAACTGAAATGATAGAATTTTTTCTGAAAAACCCTCTGTGTAATTTGATGACTGACTGCTTCATAATATAATTTTAAATTGTGTTACATTTGAAATATATATATTTTTATCAATGGGAAAAGACAGATCTGCATATGTATTTGGCTAATGAATAAGAATGTCAGTGTGTCACATTTTTTTTCCAACTTTACTCCTAGAGACTATAGCCCAAAATATCATACCATTTTCTAATCATGCTGACTCTTGTGAGCAAATTAAAAACATTCAGACTTGAAATCCTGAAATTTTGGATTCCTAAGTTTTAATCACTGCAATTGTGTTTGGCAATTTTTTTTACTAGGATAATTTTTATAACAATAAGTTTCAAATTGACAAATTATATCATTGTTTTGATGAACAAAATTTTGTTCAAGTTTAATAAAATTCAATATTAGTATTATCTGCGTTATTCGGACTATTGTCCCCATCTTCATTATTATTTGTACAACGTTTTGGCTGATATACCCTCCGGCCTTCTTCAGGTATTTCTTGTCGGACTCGGGAACCTTCTTTTCAAACTCGGGAACTTTCTTGTCGATGGCTCCCGAATACGACAAGAAAGTTCCTGAGTTCAAAAAGAAGGTTCCCGAGTCTGACAAGAAATACCTGAAGAAGACCGGAGGGTATATCAGCCAAAACGTTGTACTAATAACAATGAAGATGGGGACAATAGTCCGAATAACGCAGATAATACTAATCTTCAAACCTCATCTCAAACATTCAGAGAAATAAAATTCAATATATAGTCAGAGATGCTGATAGGTATGCGTTCTGCGTCACTTGATGCAGAAAAATATAAAAGGACACAGAAAAATCGTATCCATGCGTCCCAGTGTTGTTTTTTTCTTCCACTACCATTTCAAGCTAACTGTAAATAAATTTCAATATTTTCTTGAAAACGAATTACACTGTATGAGGTACAAGGTAGGGGTTAGACGGCTTCAGTTGTTCATAGATAAAAACTCAGCAATTTATTAAGAAACTTTAGTTGGGATTCATCAAATTAAATCCGTGCATCCCAGGACACATTAAATTAAACAGCAATCATCATCACTGTATACTCAATGCATGAAATGTCATTGTTGGGCTTAAAGGTTCAGTCAAGAGCTCTCTAGCTTAATTGCCACAAAATGGGCGGTTTTTAAGCTAGTATGTTATAAAAGTAAAAGTATTAAATATCACTGACTGATTTGTTTGGTTATATTAACTACCATTTTATTCTGTTTCCATTTTTGAAAGAAAATTTTAATTTTATTGTTTTTACAGAAAGAAGGTGCTGATGGCCCCCGAGAACATGTGGATATCAAATTTGAAGCTTTAATGCCAAAGGTATGGGTTTGTTTAATAAATAAAATGGTATGGGTTTGTTTAATAAATAAAATGGTATGGGTTTGTTTGATAAATAGAATGGTATGGGTTTGTTTGTTTAATAAATAAAAGTGGGAAAAGAGATATTGACCATATCGTAGCATTGATTTAATGAGAAAGAGGTTTTTGATATTGCTTCTTTTTTTTTCTAAAAAATAATTAGAACACAATAATAAGATAATGCTTAACCCAAAATATCAGACTTGTTAGCCTCTACTTTATTCTGACTTCACATGACTTGGTTGCAGTATATTTAATTTAGAAAGTAGTGATAATATAAGAAACAATAAGATGGAAAAATGAAGAAAAAAAGGATGAATGAATTAAGGAAAATGTAATGAAAAAAATTAATGATTATATTAAGATTCTTGTGGCCATTTTAGGCTGCAAGTGAGAGCACTTTACAGTGGAGATTCCTTGAGGCATTAAGTTTGATCCGTGTTAAGTATAATCCTATAATGCTTGTCTGTTGGTCCGTGTATCTTGAATCCTATGATCCTTATGTTTGTCAGTGTTAAGCATGAGCAACTGAATGCCTGTTCACAAAGGCCTTTAAATAGTTAACTAACCATGTATTCGAGCATGTTGATTGGCCAATTCAGTCCATGCAGCCTCGAAGGGTCTATGAATTTAATTTGTGACCTCCAGCAAAATTTGTATAACAAATATTCCAACACATATAAGATGAAAAAATAAGGAAAAATAAGTGAAGAAAAATAATGAAAAAATAGGGTGAAAAATAAAGTAGTGATTATATAAGATGAAAAAATAAGATGAAAAAGGGCAAATCAAAAATGAAAATTGGCTATTGTATTGTTTTTGTCATTGATAGAGATGAATCCTCTGCAGGTGTTTGGGTATGGGTTAGTTTAATAAATCAAAAGGGTATGGGTTGTTTAATAGATAAAAGGGTAGGGTTTGTTTAATAGATAAAAAGTGTATGGGTTTGTTTAATAAATAAAAGGGTATGGGTTTGTTTAATAATAAGGGTATGGTTTGTTTAATAAATCAATAGGGTATGGGTTTGTTTAATAAATCAATAGGGTATGGGTTAGTTTAATAAATCAAAAGGGTATGGTTTGTTTAATAATCAAAAGGGTATGGTTTGTTTAATAATAAAAGGGTATGGGTTTGTTTAATAAATCAAAAGGGTAGGGTTTGTTTAATAAATCAAAAGGGTATGGGTTTGTTTAATAAATCAATAGGGTATGGGTTTGTTTTAATAAATCAAAAAATAAAAGGGTATGGGTTTGTTTAATAAATCAAAAGGGTATGGGTTTGTTTAATAGATATAAAGGGTATGGGTTAGTTTAATAAATCAAAAGGGTATGGTTTTGTTTAATAAATCAAAAGGGTATGGGTTGTTTAATAGATAAAAGGGTATGGGTTAGTTTAATAAATCAAAAGGGTATGGTTTGTTTAAATAAAAGGGTATGGGTTTATAAAAGGGTATGGGTTTGTTTAATAAATCAAAGGGTATGGGTTTGTTTAAATCAAAAGGGTATGGGTTTGTTTAATAAATCAATAGGGTATGGGTTAGTTTAATAAATCAAAAGGGTATGGTTTTGGTATGGGTTTGTTTAATAGATATAAAGGGTATGGGTTAGTTTATAAATAAAGGGTATGGTTTTGTTTAATAAATCAAAAGGGTATGGGTTTGTTTAATAAATCAAAAGGGTATGGGTTTGTTTAATAAATCAAAAGGGTATGGGTTTGTTTAATAAATCAAAAGGGTATGGGTTTGTTTAATAAATCAAAAGGGTATGGGTTTGTTAAATAACTAGAACACAATAGCAACAATCCTGCCACTTTTTAGCTTTTTGTCAAACATGTAAATCAATTGTTTTTGTGATTTTTTAAAAATTTATTTATTTCAGATACTCATCCATGCTGAGAGTGGATCACATCATCATTCATCTGAACGTCCAGATACTTTGCTTATCCAGATGTCAAAGATTTCAGCTACTAACAATCGAGCTGAACCTCACGCATCCAGGGACAAATTGCTTTCTCTTCTGAATGAACAAAGTAAAAGTTATATGTACAAATCATCAGAATTCCCAATGGATGACAATGTGAATGTTGTGTGTCCCCAGCAGGTGTGTGCCCATGCACTGAGTAAGGATTCAATTGACGCCTACATCGACCCGGAAGTCAAACGCATCATGGCTAGCTACAAGTCCCATTTGCCACAGACAGACTACATTCCAACTTATCCGACAGGACCCAATGGAGAGAGGATCAATTTGAGGACAAACAGTCTAAAACTGGATTCCGCCTACGACGTATGGAACATGGATATCGATCAAATCTGGATGGACTTTACCACTCGCAGATCACGCCCGATTCCATTCGTAGAATCATTTCCGGCAACGCTTTGGTTTTGGCGAACGCTCCCCACGAGCAGGAGCAAAACAAACACAGGGGGAGATGCTGTTAAAAATGGTGATGTGGCCAGAGAAAGATCATCTTCGCAAGGAAGCAGCGGCTCTGATCGTGGCAAAAATATTGACGATGACTTCTCACTTTCATCGCCACGCTCATCCAGGTTATCTTCGCGTCGTGATCGGAGTGAATCTCCGCCAGTCCGACGCTCTCGGTCTAGATCATCAAGCTGTGATAGAAACAAGTCATCGGGTGCAAAATCATCACCTCGCTGCGTTCTCACTGGTAAACGTGAGCACATGGACATTTACGCAATCGCATGTGTACGGACTAAAGTGCAGGTTCTTTTAACGCACTATCAGTACCTGTTTCTTCTTCGGCTTTTGGAATCGCTGTCTAACTTTCAGAAACAGTTGACAACAGACACGGAATATTTCTCTGGAAATTCAATCTCCTCATCTATATCTCTCACATCAATTGTACACGATGTTGAAGTGGCTATGATCTTTCAGAAACCATCAGAGTCAAATAATCACAGTGGGAATGTAACTGGCGGTCTTAGTGGGACAATCAAGGGGAGTATTGCGGAACTTCCCACAATGGACAAAGATTCGGCCACAGAAGGTTGGAACAATGGTAAGTCATCTTACTACAAGACTTTTTTTTTTTTTTTTAATTTTTTTATTTTTTTTATTCAAATTTATCATTTTGGAATACTATTGTTTTTGTTTAATCTTTTTTTGATTTTTCGCCCTGTCGGCTGGGGCGTTATAATGCACTGACTGCACCTCTGCAGAGGGGTAAGACTCCCCCAATGGGGCCACCTGTTGGCTGTGGGTGGCGACCCGTGATGCTTAAGGATTGAGCCCAAGTGGATGAGCAGTTCATGACATGCAATACTCCACTTTGGCCCTATCTTGGGCTAGACGGGCGCTCGGAGAGGCCCCCTCCGATCAATCGACTGGTCACGTCAAGCCCTAGCACCTATATGATTTTCCCAACCCTATTGCCCTTATGGCAAGCCCCAACCCCTTCTTATCATATGGGCGCTAGAAGGCGGTGGCTGCGGGTCTACATGTCCTGGGAATGACGTTAAACTCTATCTGATGGTGAGGTTCCAGTTTTGGAGGTTTGGGGAATGTGGAGCACCCCTTCATCACCATTGCTCCCTGGTCCACTCTGACCCGGAGTGGTAGTATCTGTTAGGGTCCCATCTATGGGTTAAATAGAAAAATGTATTTATAAAAAAATTGTATTATCCATTAAGAATTGATTTATTTCAAAACTTTATCGGCATTAAATAAACCACTGAGTTTGATATGCCGTAAAACAAAACAAACAAACTTTTTTTAATTTTTAACATCCTTTGTTTTTTTTTTTTGAATATTTTTTAAAATCAAAAATTTCCTTTTAATTTAAAAAAAATAATTTTTTTTTTCTTAAGCAAAACGTCCTTGATGCACAAAAATCTAAAAAGACGCAATAAAATGCGTCCCAGTGTTTTTCTTTTTTCTTCCCTCACCATTTCAAGCTAACTGTAAATATATTTCAATAGTTTCTTAGAAAGGAATTACACAGGATAGATTAAAAGGCAGGCTTTAGTTGGGACCCATCAAATTTCCCATGGACTCATTCAAAGCAAATGTGTGTCCCAGGATGCACTAAATCAAAAAGCTATCAGCATCACTGAAAAAGTGTCTTTTAGTTTTGTTTAACAGTTTTCTAACAATCTTTATTTTTGTGTGGCCTTGGGTGTAAAACACCCACATACAAGGTGTGGCTATTAAATAACAGCAGCTCTAGTAGTATATGTTTTATTCAGTTCCACCAAAAATTTTAATATTAATAAAATTAATAGATTCCTTCATACAAAATGGCAACAACACTGGAATAACAACATCCACAATAAACTCTTCCTAATCAAACCCACTTTGGGAGGCTGGAGACCAACTTTAAGGAAGCTTGAAAGGAACAAGTCATTGTGCCCCGATTACGCATTGGTCATACAAGATTAACGCACTCCTATATACTCAAACAAGAACAACAACCACAATGTGGAACATGTCAAACACCTTTGACAGTTAAACACTTATTCATGGAATAAAGGTTTTTTGCTCACATCAGAAACTGTTATTTTAAAGCAAACAATATGAAAGATCTGTTTGAAAATGTCAACATAGAGGTTATTCTCTCCTTTTTGAGGGAAATAAAATTATACCATAGAATATAGACATGAAACAAATCAATTACCATACAACATAATCCCCAATAATGCTAACACATTTTAAAAACCAATTACTAAAAAGTATAAATATGAATACACGATATGTATCACTTTGATCATTTTTATGTGAAAAAATCATTTTTATTTGCAATTTATTTGCAAATTTGGACAGATAAATCAAAACTTTCACAGTTTATATTTTTACTCTTAAATAAATGTCTATCATATGGTTATCATGTGACCATTTTATTTTCATTTGCATTAAACTTAACCTTATTATTTAATAGATACTTGAATTATACATAACATATAATTATATTCTCTATTATATTTGTATTATAATAATTTAATAATTATATAGATAGTCTATAATAATAATAATAATGATAATACACACACACTTTGTGTATAAGTATAGGTGTGTGCACAAGTTCCCAGTATTTTTTTAAACTAGTCCTTTCTCAATCAGAATAGAGTGAATCATCATGAATTACCTTACTACTCACAGATTTATAGATGATTCTATTGAGAATGTCCCATTTTTTATGTTAATGTCACTTTCTTTTTTCTTTTTTTTCTATGTTTTTTTCCTAGTTCATTTTCTGTATTTGTTTATTTGTTTGTTTCTTTTCTGCTTTTCTTCCTTGATATGAAATTTAAAAAATCTCTTAACAATTTTGCCAATTATTCATTTTGTTTTCAATAGAATCATTTACAGATCTGTGGGTAGTAAAGTAATGACAATTCACTCTATTTTGATTGAGGAAGGACTAGCAAATGTTATACATGAATTACCTTACTACCCACAGATCTATAAATGATTATATTGAGAATATCCCATTTTTATGCTGATGTCATTGTTTATATTTGTTTGTTTCTAATTTATTTTATTTTTTTTTTCCTTATTTCCTTTCTTTCTTTCTCTTTCCTTTTTTATTCTCTCTCTCTCTCTCTCTCTCTCTCTCTCTCTCTCTCTCTCTCTCTCTCTCTCTCTCTCTCTCTCTCTTGATTCTTTCTTCTCTCTCTCTCTCTTTCTTTCTTGATTCTTTCTTTCTCTCGATTCTCTCTTTCTGATTCTTCTTTTGATTCTCTTTCTCGATTCTCTCTTTTTCGATTCTTTCTTTCTCGATTCTCTCTTTTCGATTCTTTCTTTCTCGATTCTCTCTTTCTGATTCTTTCTTTCTCGATTCTCTTGATTCTTTCTTTCTCTCTCTCTTTTTGATTCTCTCTCTTTCTTGATTCTTTCTTTCTTGATTCTCTCTTTCTTGATTCTTCTTTTTCGATTCTCGCTTTCTTGATTCTTTTTTCTCTCTCTTTCTTTCTCTTCTTTCTCTCTCTTCTTTCTTGATTCTTTTCTTTCTCTCTCTCTTTCTTGATTCTTTCTTTCTTGATTCTCTCTTTCTTGATTCTTTCCTTTCTTGATTCTTCTTTCTTGATTCTTTCTTTCTTGATTCTCTCTTTTTTCTTTCTCTTCTTGATTCTCTCTTTCTTGATTCTCTCTTTCTTGATTCTCTCTTTCTTCTCTCTTTCTCTTCTTTCTTGATTCTCTCTTTCTTGATTCTTTCTCTCTTCTTGATTCTTCTTTCTCTCTTTCTTGATTCTCTCTTTCTTGATTCTCTTTCTCTCTCTCTCTGATTCTCTCTTTCTTGATTCTCTCTTTCTTTCTTGATTCTCTCTTCTTGATTCTTTCTTCTCTTTCTCTCTTTTTGATTCTTTCTTTCTCTCTCTCTTTCTTGATTCTTTCTTTCTCGATTCTTCTTTCTCTCTCTTTCTGATTCTTTCTTTCTCTTCTCTTTCTTGATTCTTTCTTCTCTCTTCTTTTTCTCTCTTTTCTTTCTCTCTTTCTCTTTCTCTTTTCTCTTCTTTCTCTTCTTTCTTTCTTTCTTCTCTTCTTTCTTCTCATTTCTTTCTTTCTTTCCTTCTCATTTCTTTCTTTCTTCTCTTTCTTTCTTTCTTTCTTTCTTTCTTTCTTTCTCTTCTTTTCTCATTTCTTTCTTTCTTTCTTCTTTCTTCTTTTCTTTCTTCTTTCTTCTTTCTCTTTCTTCTTTCTTTCTTTCTTCTTTCTTCTTTCTTTTCTTCTCATTTCTCTCTTTCTTTTTCTTTCTCCCTCTCTTTTTCTTTCTCCCTTTTCATTCTTAATATAAAATTTTAAAGATTTTTGAACAATTGTCTAATTATTCCTTTTTATTTTCCTTTTTTCTTCTCCTCCATTTTTAATCATCT
Source organism: Doryteuthis pealeii (assembly GCA_023376005.1). NCBI lineage: Eukaryota > Metazoa > Mollusca > Cephalopoda > Myopsida > Loliginidae > Doryteuthis > Doryteuthis pealeii. The sequence goes on from CM042154.1 coordinate 98,161,471, forward strand.
CAGCTGAAACTGAAAATTACGATGATTCTGTTGGTTTGATTTCAAAGTCTTACAGTGATTCTCGGCTGAATTTGTCCAAACAAGAAATGATTAATGGGGAGCTACAAATTCAGTCGGCCCAAATGGACAACATTCGTACCTCTGACTTTTCTTTAGAAAGTAACGGTCAGTTGGGTGGACCCCTCCACTGCACTGACATTTCATCATCCACTCATTCACTGAGCACCAGTGTTGCATACAGTGCTGCTGCAGACAGTGTCTATTCATTGACAAGTTCTGGCGTCAGCTCTGAAGCAAAGTCGGTGGGTGGCCACCAGGGTATGAGAAAAGGCAGCCTCAAAACGGAAAAGAAGAAGACGCTGTCCTCTGCTTGGTCTAACTTTACCGACAAACTCAGATCGATGGGTGAACTAAATGATGATTCAATTTTTGGCTCTGAAGACTCGGAACCCGGCCAGACCGATTATTCCTCTGACGATGAATCGTTTGAACATCTTTCGCTGGAAGATGCTGAAGAAACCCCTGCATTTGAACGTAAACGCAATCTTGATCCACAGGGATCATTTGATAGCATGAGTCACGATAGCAGCTCAGAGACTTTATCCACAGCCCGTGAGAAATTGCAGGTAAACTTCTTCTTTTTTTTTCTTTTTTAAATTCAGTATGGGAATATTAGCATATATTTATCTCCTTCCTCTCTCCCTCTCTCTAAATATATATATATAAAGTAAAAAAAGTAAAGTCGACAGGGCGGCCTAAAGTCGGTATCAGCCAGTCAGCAAGGGAGTCTATCCCCTTTTCAATAGCGCTAGACCAAGGAGATTATTTTTTAGCATCTGAGGTGGAGCGCCACACCTACCATCAGCTCCTTACTTTACCGCACAGATCCCTGTGCTGCTCATACACTGAGTTGGCGAGGACCGGTATTGAACTAGGAACCTTGTGGTTTCTAGCCAAACGCTCTACCGACTGAGCTAACCCGGCAAAATATATATATATATATATAATACTAATGATATTATTGTATAATACTAATGTTATTGTTAGATGGAAAATAAACGGTCTACTATGGTTTCAATCAAAAAATGATTTCCTCAGGACTCTACTCTACATTAACTAAGTCGATGTAATTCCTTTGTTAAATTGAATTTAACTAAGGAATTACATCAACTTAGTTAACATAGAGTAGGGTCCTGAGGAAATCATTTTTTGATTGAAACCATGGTAGACCCTTTATTTTCCATCTAACAATAATATTAGTATTATTACTGCTCTATATTTTTAATATATTGAGCACTTTTGGATTATTTACTGACGCCACTGCGACGGAAAAGTTAAAGTGGCAATCGGATACTATATAGGTTTGCAGAAGGGAAACTAAAGAATAGTGAAACATGACATTACCAATACCCGAACATGTATCGTACATCAAAATGAAGCTGGTCCTCTGTGGATCACATCCCTACTTCTCCACATAGTCACGGTTTCTCTCAATAGCAATGTTTCATGGGGCCGAAGAGAGGCAAACATTATTCCAGTGGCAAGGAAGTGAAATCTGTAGTGAAGAAGTGGCTCAAAGAACAGTCAACAGAATTTTACGGGATAGGGATACATGCTCTCATTCGAAGGTGGAACATTGCTATTGAAAGAAAACAGTGACTATGTAGAGAAGTAGGGATGTGATCCACACAGGACCAGCTTCATTTTGATGTATGATACATGATCCTGTATTGGTAATTACACCTGTCCTAAACAAAATTGCATTACTTTTTGACACACCATTGTATTTACTTAACCCTTCCAACCACTTAATCAACAGTAGGTACTGTAAGCAACCTGAGTCGTTTGTTTATCAAAAATGACTTAATTTGGCATTAAATAACTCAAAAAGGATTGATAGGCTGTCAAACAAAACGACCAACCTAACTCCTTCGCATGAGCAGGATGTGATACAAGGTTAATTTTTAAGTGGAATTTAACAGGTTTGAATTAAGAGTTTTCCTTCTCCTAGACTGGTTGCCATACTAATGTTAAAGAGCTTAGTCTGTCCTACTATTTACCCAAAGCTGGAGGGAGAATAGTTGGATTCATACCTTTCCCAATGGTATTAATGTTATATGAAAGTTGGAGGCACATGGTGTAATGGTTAGAGTTGTAGGAAATGGACTTGTCAACCCGAGTTCAAATCCTGGATGAAGCTACAGTTCACATAGCACTAATAACCTTGGGAAAATTCTTATTTCTTATGAGTGTTTTCATCTCAGCTAAATAATGGACCATTACATTTTTATTATAAAGAAAGAAAAGGAAGAAAAAGGACATGCTGCACAGAAAAATATAAGAAAGAGAAAATGAAAGAAAGAGAGAGAGAGAGTAGGGGAAAGATAGAGAGAGGGAGTGCATGCGTGGAAGTGATAATACCTGATCTGTTTCAATCAAACAATGAAAAGAATGAAAAAAAAGAGAGATTATTATGAAAAAAAAAAGAGTTAAATCAAGATTATTATACTTTTTATATATTGAACTATTTAGCAATAGCTCTTAAGTAAACATATCAAATGTAATAATTAAATTATCATACTGTGGTATATCCACAGTTCCTGCTGATATATATATAATTTCACTAATTCCTATCTGTTTGGCATTGAACATATTCAAAACTGTTAGTGTCCCATCTATGGGTTAAATAGATCAAAATGCGTTTTAAAAAAGATGTTAAAAAATTGAATACCCAACAATAATGAATACAACAAATGGTTATTTCCTATAAGTCTAACATAAACAAAGGGGAACCACTCTTGACTGATAAATTATTTATTTATTTATTGATCTACTAGGAAAAAAGAAGACGGGGTTTAGGGTTAGGGTTTAGAGTTAGTCTAATGGGAAAATAAATAAATAATTTATCAGTCAAGAGTGGTTCCCCTTAGTTTATGTTAGACTTATAGGAAATAACCAAACAAAATGTCTTCAGCATAAAATAACCCAAGGGTTGACATGTTGTTAAAGCCAACCAACCAACTGACCAAGAAGACTATAAGATAAAAAGTAAAAAGTTATGTGGGTTCGGCCCTGGACTGAATAAGTTAACATCGTTGATCCCAGGGGGCCACACCCCCAGGCAACACCAGCCCCCTAGATTTAAAGGGGCAGGGGTTGGGTTTATTGCCCGGTGCCTGAAGACCCCCTTGAGGGGGAATGCCGACGGGATCAACGCATTTTTTGCACCCGCCACCTCTGAGCTTCAGTTCGTGGGTGGTCCTACATTAATAGGGCCTTGTGCCTAACCCATACACTTGGGGTACGTGTTAAATATCCAACACAAATTCTGGACAAGGCTGTTTATGTTTCTACTCCCAGATCCACTCTGACCTGGATTGGTAGTACCTGTTAGGGTCCTATCTATGGGTTAAATAGATAAAAAAAATGAGTTTTAGAAAAAAATGTGTTGAAAAGAATTGAGTTTAAAAAAAGGTTGAATACTCAACAAGAATAAATAAAACAAAATGTCTCCAGCCTAAAATAACCCACAAGGGTTGTTACGATTTTTGTGGCCATCCTTAGGCTTCAAGCAAGAGCACTGTCCAGCGGAGATCCCTTGTGTTAAGCAGAGCGCGATCCTTAGTGAATAAACCTTTGGTTGCTCCTTGGTGTCCTCTTGGTATGATCCTTTGGTTGCTCCTTGATGTGTTGGGTATGATCCTTTGGTTGCTCCTTGGTGTCCCTCAGTGTTGCAGGTCCGTTTATCAATGTTAAATAATGTGCAAATGAACGGCTGTCAATATCAGCGATTAAATAGTTAACTAACCATGTATTTGGGTTGTTGATTGGCTGAGGTTTAAACCATGTGCTTAGTCTATAAGTTTAAGTGGTGGACTACGGCACACCTTATATAGAAAAAAAAATCCAACAATGTTGTAAAACCCAACCAGCCAAACTTTTTCTGCAAATGATATTTTGAAATGTATTGTTTTTCTTTCTGTTTTGTCTAGATTCATGTGACAGTCTTTCATCTAAGCGAGTTGGAGGTGCTTGCCCAAACGTTTGGAGTTGGTTCCATATTACGTGCACAACTCAACAACATTGACATCATTGAATTATCAGGACTGACATGGGAAGGTTTCCATCGCAAATTTACATCATCACAAGGTATATATATATATATATCTATCTATATATCAGTTTCATATGCTCTGGGGATAGACACTTCCCAACCCCACAAAAAAGATGAGAAAAATGTATTTGCCCAACCCTTCCACCACAGGCAGGATGACATGGTTAATTTTTCAGCAGGGTCCAGCTGGTTTGAAATCAGTTTTCCTTCTCCTAGGCTGGTTGCCTTTCCGAGGCTAAAGATCCCATACTGATGTATGGCTAAAGGATTTTAGGTTCCATCCCTGGTGATGGGTTTTGTGAGACAAGTTCACCCAAGGAAAGCACCCCACTTCTAGCTAGAATAGTGTAATGTACTTTTCAGGACTAGTTAACTTTTGTAGCTTGAAATTGTAGGCATACCAGTAGGCCTAGGCCTATGCTTAGCCAACTATTTATATACACATAGTTTGTCTCTTGCGTATGGTGCATCCATCTAATATTAGGTTAGTTATTGACTTTTGTAGGTGGAGATTGTTAGCGTACGAGTTGGCCTAGGCCAATTATTTATACACACACACAAAGTTTGTATCTTGCGTAGGGTTCATCCCTTTAATAGTAGGCTAGTTGACTTTTGTTAACATACCAGTTGGCCTAGGCCTAGACCAATTATTATACACACACTAAGTTTGTATCTTGCGTAGGGTGCATCACCCTAATATTAGGTGAGTTTTTAAGTTTTGTAGGTGGAAATTGTAAGTGTACCAGTTGGCCTAGGCCTTGCCTTGGCTAACTGGTACGCCTATGACTCCCCCTTAATATTAGGTCTTAGAAAGTAACTTTATATGCGTGTACATACAATACTTGTAAAATCTGTAGTAGTCATGTAGCATGGATAATTTTGTTGAAATGGTTCCTTAGCGTCACCTTCTTTTGGGGAAAGGTTACCTTTTACATTTTGGTATTTGTTTTACAAATCAAGATAATTACTCTTTGCCGTTTTTTTTTTTTTTTTTTTTTTTTTTTTTTTTGTGTGTTCCTTTTTACGCAGAATCCATTTATAGGGAAGGAAAAGTGATCATGACCAAGAAACAATATTTTCAAGATGGTAAGTAGAAAAAAATTCATTTATATCCACCGACGTTCCTTAAAGAATTGATGATACTAATCTTTAAGCAAACGTCACGGATGTCTAAAATGGCACTTGAATTAGTCTCATGAGTTGATTCACTAGAGTAGTGAGTTCAATCTTCACAGGTAACCCATTACTGGTGGCCTTGTGCCAGTCTAAACTAGACTTAGTAAATAGCTAAAAGATATTATTTCTCTGAATTTTTTTTTTTTTAGATGAGGCTTGATAATTTGTATTATTTTGATTTTTTTCAGACTGTTGGCCTCATCTTTACTGCTATATACACATTTTGGCTAATGTGTCCTCTGGCCTTCTTCAGGTGTTTCTTGTCAAAAAAAAACAAAAATTGCAATATGAATGAGGTAAACAAAATTATACATGAGTATAAATGGGAGTAAAAGGAGCAAATCAATCTGACACTATGTGGAGAAAAGTAGACAAACACGGCATGTTGTACTGGATTGAAGTTTATTACTTGTGGTGATGTCGACACTATATAAGTATAAATGTAGATTCTAGTTAAAAAAAACATTAGGTTTATAGATTCCAAAAATGCACTCTGAATTGTCCAGTTGGACACATGGGGCAACAGATATAGGTAATTTGAACATTAGCTACATAAATGAGAGTAACTTCCCCTTGTTTGTTTCACTTTGAGGAAGCCGTTTTTTTTGTCTTAATAACAATTAAGTTCATTTCAAATAATGTGCCAGCACAATTAAGAACACATTTTAGGATATTTTCATGTTAAAACATGCACTTCTATTGATTCGAACAAATTCGTATTTTCAGTGTAGATTTACGGTGAAATGAAAATGGCTAACCAAAACAAACAGCTTTCTCAAAGTGAAACAAACAAGGAGAAGTTACTCTCATTTATGTAGCTAATGTTCAGATTACCCGGATATAAAGGTTGAGTTAATACAGTTCTAAGTGAAAATCATTTGGAGGTTGCAGGTTCAATCCTGACTACAGGCAAAAATAACATAGAATACTTAACATAGCTTAACACTTGTACCTGGTCATGGTTAATGGAATGAGAAAAATCTGCTATGGATTAGCTAAAGGGTTCAGTTTGAAGTTCCATGAAAATGTCCAATTATGACCTGAAGATTCCTGAATTCAACAAGAAACACCTGAAGAAGGCAGGAGGGCACATTGACAAAAACACACATATAACAATAAAGATGAGAACAACAGTCCTAAAATTCTAAATAATACAAACTATAAGATAATTTTCACGAGTGACAGTTATTTGACATATCCAGTGTCAAAAAACGATATCATTTTGCACAATTTTTACCTGTTAATTTCTTTCTGTTCCCTTTTGGTGTGGAGAGCAAGTCACCCCAAATATACTTAATGCAGGTGAGATGCAACTGAAGTCATCATTAAAATTTTGGATCTTCTACAGTATACTCACCTGAAGTACATTTTATTTGGTATACACAACCCTTAAATCTCAAAGAAGAAAAAAAAAGAAAAGAAAAAGAAAATACTATATTATTTCTAAGACTCTAATAAAACAGTCATTTTAGAAGTATCAGTGAATAAAAAAAATTCTGGACCAACCCACCAAAAGCTGTTCTTTTGAAAACAGCTCTCAGATTGGGTGCCTATTGGTGAGTTGGTCCAAAATATCGCCCCCCCCCCCAAGCCAATAGTGTATTGTCTAATTTTATTTGCATTTTTTTTTCTGGTCAAAATTGCATTCTAGCCATTAAATTTGTTTCCAAAAGTACCACACCAAAAGGGTTAATGCCCCCTCCCCCCTTTAAAATGTTTGACATTTTCTACTTTGCACATTCCTGTGTGACTTTCAATCAATGCTTATTCCATCTCTAGGAATTTTCCCATTGTCATATATATATATATATATATATATATATATATAATTGCACTAAGGTCTACATGTTAGCACTGAATGTGTTAAAAATGAATTAGCTGTCTCAAGTGAAAATTTTCTTTACTCAAGGGAGGTAACCGATGGTTGTACTGGCAAAGCTTTTGGTGATCTGGGGAGAAAATAATTGGTGAATTTGGATTAAACATTTGTTTTGTCTAATTTTAATTATTACTTAGTGGTGAGGAATTTGTTGTAAGTTAGAAAATGTCTTATATTTGAATGTTTAAAAGAAAAAAAAGAATCTTTTGTTTGGAGGAATTGGAAACATGAGAGTTTTCATTGGTGACTAAAAACTTTAAGAATGTTGTTAACATTTTAATTGAAAATACTCTGTTTCATTCTATGCAATATACAGGGGGTTAAAAAATTGAGATGTACAGGTATTGGGGGAGTCCCCAGGGTGTAATGGCTAATTGCGACATTGTAGTAAGTCAGTTCAAACTCCAGTCGAGCTATTGCAATCCCTTTTGGACTAATACCCTTGGGAAAGGTATGAACCCCTTTATCCTCTCAGCTATGGTTTAGATAGTACCACTACTGTTCTTCTACAAGGATGGATTTAGCATTAAATAACCTATAAAGGTTGATATGCCATTAAACAAAGAAACTAAATCATGTACAGGGTGTTTCAGAAAAACTGATATAATTTCATGATAATTTGTCCAATTCTTATTCAGATGATTTCAAATGTAAATCACATGTGTAGAAACTTTCACTATGAATGGCATTTCTATGCTTGAAAAGAAAACGAAATGAAACAGAATTCTGATCCATGACTTGCAATACTCTACTTTGGCTAGATGGGCTGTTGGAGAGGCCCCCTCCGATCAATCGGCTGGTCATGTCAAGCCCTAGCACCTAAATGATTGCCCCAATCCTTTTTATCATATAGGTGCTAGAAGGCAGTGGCTGAGGGTCTATATGTCCTAGGAATGATGTTAAACTCTATCTGATGGTGAGGTTTGGGGAATGTGGAGCACCCCTTCATCATCATTGCTCCCTGGTCCACTTTGACCCGGAGTGGTAGTACCTGTTAGGGTCCCATCTATGGGTTAGATAGAAAAACATGAGTCTATAAACAAAATTTGATTATCCATTAAGAATGAATTTATTTTAAAACTTTGTCAGCATTAAATGACCCACTGAGGTTGATATGCCGTAAAACAAACCAAACCAAACAGAATTCTGAATTGTTAAAATTTGAGATCATTTGAATGAGAATTGGTATGGGTCCGGTTTAGCTCAGTCGGCAGAGTGTTCGGTTAGGAATCACAAGGTTCTTGGTTTGATACCGGCCCTCGCCAACTCAGCGTATGAGTAGCACAGGGATCTGTGTGGTAAAGTGAGGAGCTGATGGTAGGTGTAGCGCTACACCTCAGATGCTAAAATAATCTATTTGGTCTAGCGCTAGTGAAAAGGGGATAGACTCTCTAGCTGTCTGGCTGATGCCAACATTAGGCCACCCCGACGACTCTTAATTACATTATGAAATGATATCAATTTTTCTGAAACACCATGTATATTATTAATATTTAGATGATCAAGAATTGATAAAGCTTATCTATCTATATATGTATATATATATATGTATATATATGTATAATATATATATATATATATATATTAGGAAAAATGAAAAAACAGGTTTAAATGGGTTAAGTGTTTTTTCATTTTTCCTAATATACTACATACCGTCGGATTCACTTCCTTTCTTCACACACACATATATATATATATATATATATATATAAAAGGGTTTTATAATTTGCTTGAAGCATTTTGTTTATATTGGTTTGGTGGTTGGTTTTGAAGGCTATCACAATGCAAGAGTAAAGAAAAATGAGGTAACTATCATGTTGTTTGTTTACCTTTGATTTATTCTGAATATTTCGAAGGGATCTTTATCTCGAAATATTAAGAATAAATCAAAGATTCAGTATCAGGCAAAAAAATATCATGATAATGTTTGTATCATCATCATCATCATTATGTCATGCTGACAGCAATGGGTTCCTGGGACCCTCTTTTGCAATCCATTCTTATTGGTCATTGCTACTGGCTAATCCTCTTTATGACATCCAGTATCGGATCAATGTAAATCTATGCTGGTTTGTCCACTCTGGTGTGTCCATGTGTAGGAGTCCATAGAAGAATGTCACTTATGAGTTCATCCATTACTTCTCCAGCAGTGTCTTGTTCATCTTGCTTGGATGGTTTGTGTGATAGGAGCTAAGTGGCCATACAGCTGCTTTTTGTTGGATGTTGCTTCTAGGATTCATTCAGAACAGCATACAGCATCTTTGTGGAGTTCTCATCTAGCTTCTTTTTTTTCTTTTTTTTTCAATCGTTTACAGTTTGTACAAGCAAAGATATTTTGTAAATTAAAAAATATATGATAATAACATTAGAAAACAACATTTTTAGCGTTTAAAATATTTAAGGAAAGTTACTATGAAAATATGCTTATGATATCACATGAATAAATTAAACCATATAATGTATATTATAATGTTTAATTATTTTATTAATTATAACCTCAATCTTTAATTCATTTTTTTATGCCAAAAAAAAAAAGAAGTGAAATTTCTAATTTTTATGAATGTAAAACTAACATTAATTGAATTAATATCTTTATTTTGTAATTATGAATAAATATTAATTTTCAAAATAAATGAATAAAAAAAATTAATTTACAAGAAAGATATTAATTCAAATTATTTTGTATTATTGATAAAAGCAACAAAATATTTTTAATGTATTTCATATATTTTTATTATGAAATAAAAACATGAAATACATTAAAAAATCGTTTTTTTAAAAAAAAAAAAAAAAAAAAAAAAAGTCAAGTGTAGACAAGAAGATTCCTTACCTCAACAAAATGCATCCATATATGTCTGGCCTGCGCGGGGTGAGGGAGGGGGCTCCGAAAGAGAGTAGTTTGGTTTAAGGAACAACACACGTCCGAGCTTGGCGTGTAAGCAAATTTCACACAGGTTGGGCAGCGCTGAGCATGGTTGGCCCAAATGTAAGATCTTGGTGAGTGCAGTGGTGTGTCAATGATTATTTAAGGCCTACCTTTCCACACCTGGGGGCAGTTATGTTTAATCTTCCTAACGAGAACAGAGATGTGCGTTGGACGAGAAACGAGTAAATTTTGGCGGATTGATCGAAGACTGACGTTGTCAGTGGACTTTTGCAGTTGGGAAAGTGATTACCATGGCAACCATGGTAATCACTTTTGGTTGTCCTTCTCACAAACAATTTCAAGCTATTTCAGCGTTTGGTTGGGGATTCGCTGCCTGACCTGTGAAAAATTTGCATACAAGCCAAGCTCAGGAGTGTGCTTTTCCTCAAACCAAACTACTCTCTTTCGGAGGGCCCCCTCTCGTGCAGGCCAGACATATACAGATGCGTTTTGTTCTTGGAGGTGAGGAATTTCTTGTCTACATAAAGTCCTCACATGAATTGTTTATTTTTAAAAATTATTTATAAAACCTTTTACAGAATTAAAAATTCACCCATTTATCTATAGTTTTAACTATTGCTGTTTGTTTATATTAGTGAGATACTTGTCAGCATCATCATCATGTGCTGGCAGCATGGATACCCATGACTCTCTGTCTCTCTCTCTCTCTCTCTCCAACTATCCCTATCAAGAATCCACAGAGAGATGATTGATGTTGGTTTTGCTAGTTAGCTTCCACTAGTGTGTTCATGTGTAGTAGAACAGGAGTGTCCAACATGTCTTGTTCATCTTACTTGGATCATTTATGACAACAGCTGTTTTCTTGTGGGTTGCTGCTTTGAAGACAGCATCCATGTGTAGTTCCCATCTAGCTTTTTCTTTTAAGTGCTTTGTTAGAGTCCAAGTGATGCAGCCATACAGTAGCACTGATACGCTTATGGCTTGAAAGAATTTTTACTTTATCTTATCAGTGATATCAGATGACCATGTGCTTGATAATCTGTCTATTGCAGTCTATGCCTTTCCTATACATCACTTTCTGTAGATGAGATTAGTATCTCGGTCCGTGAATTGGTCTAGGCTTAACATCCAGTGTGGATATGCCACCATCTTGTTTAAAACACATGAACTCTGTTTTATTTGGGTTCACATTGAGGCCAATGCCTCTTGCCATCTTTTATAGGCCATGCAGCTTGTCATTTGGCTTGTGCAGATGTATTTGTAAGAAGTGCTAGATCATCTGTATAGTCTGCATCTGTCAGATTCTACAGGATATTGCCTCTTTCTTGACTTTTTTAGGGTGAAGCTGTTTTCTTTTATGGGATCTAATGATGTTAAAAGTACGTAGTCTAGGCAAATTATAAATAAAAATGGTGCTATTGGGTTTCTTTGTAGGACTCCAGCGACGGTTATTTCCTATAAGTCTAACATAAACAAAGAGGAACCACTCTTGACTGATAAATTATTTATTTATTTATTGATCTAATAGGAAAAAAAAGACAGGGTTAGGGTTAGTTTAATAGGAAAAATAAATAATTTATCAGTCAAGAGTGGTTCCCCTTTGTTTATGTTAGACTTATAGGAAATAACCCCAGATATGTCAAAGAAATCTGTGTCACCATCAGGTGAACAGAACATTGCTTTTGTGTCTTTGTAGAGCATCATTATAGCAGTAACAGTTTTTTTGTGTATGGAGTTTTTTAAGTATTGCTTTTATTGTTTGTTTGTATTAGACACTTATCATCATCATCATCATCAGTTTGTGCTGGTAGTCATGGATATTCATGACTTTCTGTCTCTCTCTAACCATCCCCATCGGTTATCACATCTGGGAAGTCCTCTGCACAGCATCGAGAAATCTACAAACAGTAGTGTTGCCTTGAGATATTTTGCTGGAACCCCTTCTTCAATTTGACATTTTGAATTAAAAAAAAATCTGTAACAGCACGAGAAGTTGTCTCCCTTGATTGCTTGAAAGAAAATTATTTAAGATGTTAAAAACATCAAGATATCATCGTTAATACCAGCCCAGGAGAAGTTAAGTTTTATTTACTGTACCAGTCTCAGGAAGAAGAAATAATGTTTTTAACGTCTTAAATATTTTTCTTACAAGTGTATTTTTGGTAATCTGAACATTAGCTACATAAATGAGAGTAACCTCCCTTTGTTTAACCTAAAATGTGTTCTTAATTGTGTTTGTGCATTATTTGAAATGAACTTAATTGTTATTAAGAACACATTTTATGATTTTTGAGTGTAGATTTACGGTGAAATGAAAATGGCCGACCAAAACATAAGGCTTTCTCAAAGTGAAACAAACAAGGGAGGTTACTCTCATTTATGTAGCTAATGTTCAGATTACCGTTTTTTTACAGACACTTTGTATTATTATGAATACTTAAATCTTGAGCAAGAAATTCTCTTTTTATCAAAAGTTGTTCTAACCCCCAAAATAATTTATTTTCTCTCTCTCTTCCTCCTCCTCATTATCTCTCTCTTTCCTCCTCCTCCTCTATTTTATGTCATTGTCTATATCTCTCTCTCTCTCTCTCTCTCTTCCTTGATGACTGGTTCCCTACCATTTTTCTACTTAGGGGCTTCCCAATTACATTACTTGGATTTGGAATGTAGCCATACTGGGCTCTCTCTCTCTCTCTCTCTCTCTCTCTCTCTCTCTCTCTCTCTCTCTCTCTCTCTCTCTCTCTCTCTCTCTCTCTCTCTCTCCAGTCTCAGGAAGAACAAAGAATGTTTTTTTGTTTCAACTGACATTTATTTCACATGTATCCTTGACTGGTTATTTCCTATAAGTCTAACATAAACAAAGGGGAACCACTCTTGACTGATAAATTGATTTACTAGGAAAAAATGAAGACGGTGTTAATGTTTAAGGTTTACGGTTAGTTTAATGGGAAAATAAATAAATAATTTATCAGTCAAGAGTGGTTCCCCTTTGTTTATGTTATACTTATTGGAAATAACCCCTTGACTTATATATTCTTTTCTTTGATAGTTGTCTCATAAACAGCTGTAAACTACAAATTAAAAATAATTTAGAATAAATATACAAACAATTTAGACATAAGGAAAAGGAAAACCTAATTAGAATTGTACTTATCAAAACTTTAACTTCCCCATGGCTGGTATTAACAATGATATGTTGATGTTTTTAACGTCTTACATAATTTTCTATCAGGCATTTTTTTACAGACACTTTGTATTATTATTATAAATACTTAAATCAGGGGAGACAACTTCTCGTGCTGTTACAAAATCATTAAACTCATTAATCATTTTTCATTAAAATTCATAACTTCACACAACGACTGCTGTAGCATTGCATCCAACAAAGCCTTCATCAGATGATGACTCTGGGTTCATGGCCGAAGCATCATTACCACTAACCCAGAGCACCCCAGCAGTATCTCACGATACCACCAGACTTTATTGGTTTGTTGTCACACTGTGGGATTGCCATATCCACACTGATGTGGTTAGAGCCTTATCCTGGATCTTTTTGATGTATTTCCTCTTGTCGGATGGAGAAAGTCCGAGTTTAGTCAAAAATGCGGAGGTTGAGTTATTCTTTATTTATTTCTTATTAAATAAAAATGTTTAATGTTTATTCATTCAAATATTACAAATCTTAAAACCTCTAACACTGACCAAATCTCAAAATTTACTAAGTTTTTGTTGAATATATTTAATCATAATTTAATTTTTTGGTAGAGTTTCATAGATAGCATCATTTTTTGAGTTTTAATTTTTTTTTCTTTTACAAATATTTTTCTATGAAATACAATCTTTTTTACTGAGGCTCCAGTTGGCTTCAGCCCTTGACTGGTTAAGTAATTAACAGCGTACATCACCAGGGGGCTATCCCCCCCCCAAGGCAATACCTACCCTTTTGATTTAAAGGGGCAGGCCTGGGTTTAATGCCCAGTGCCTGAGGCACCCCCTTTGAGGGGGAATGCCGACAGGATCAGCACATCTTTTGCACCTACCATCTCATGAATCTCAGCTCGTGGGTAGTCCAACATTAAAAAGACCTTGGGTCACACCCGCAAACATGGGACGCGGGGTAAATATCTACTTGACTTGATTAATACATTTAAGGAATCTTAATATAAGAAGAACTTCATTGTCATTGGTTGGGGGAGGGGTCACATGAATAAAGTGACAGTCAACAGGAGGTGAGCCTGTTGCTGAGGGGGGGGGGGGGAGTCAGGCTTTGATCAGGTCTCCTGGGGAAGGAAATCCAATATTGAAAGACCAAAAATTTCCAGTGATCCCAGGGATACAACATCGCTGATGACTCCCCCTTGAATCATCTAAGAGATGTATTTTGTGAAATCCTTACAAAAACACTTACAGTAATTGGCATTACTATTTTTAGAATAATGCTTTTTCTTTTCTTTTTTCCCCTCCTTTTATGAATGAACTGCATTGTAAAAAAAAAAAGGGGGGCACCCTCAAAATTATTTTTAAATAAACAGTGACAATAAAAAGATTGTTTAAATTCTAATAAATATTCTAATATATTTATGTTTTAATTGTGTCAAAAAATTAAATTATAATAAATATTTTCCATCATTCAATTATTTTCTAATTTTATTCATAACATTATTGGTGTTAATTTGTTATCATAGTCGAGCAACACCAGGTATCCCCACGAGTAATAAATGAATGATATTAAAAGAAAAAGATAAGTATTAACACAAAACGAAATTATATTCATTATACACAGCAGTTTTCATATTTTTCCTTTTATTTGAAAAAACAAATGCACAAAGATTGATTTTTATATTTATGAAAATATTAAGTAATTGTTATTTGTTGTAAAACTTTTGCTACTTTTTTACAAAAAATCTTCAAGACCCCCCCCGCCTCTTTGGATAAGAAGAAATTAGAATTAATAATACAGATTTTATGAACAAAAAGCGGTACTATTCGCAGAGTTCTGTCCCAGCCTCCTGCCTTAAAAAAAACGCTAGGTCATTTTTGATTTAAAAAAACCCTTTATTTTATGGTAAAACAGTCCATTTTTTTTAACAACAGATTCAATTTCTTTGTTGATATTTTTTAGCTTAATTCTGTATTCAGGGTTCTTTTACTAAAAAGCTCTTGCATCGAAGCTTATAAAATCTTCTGATATAATTATACAAACTTATCTTTACAAAAAAAAAAGTAAAAATCGTTTTTTGTCGGTTCATTTTTTCATATTTCATTGAAGGCGTTTTTATTGACAATGGAGGGGGTAAAATATCGCATTGACTTTTCAGGAAAAATTCCTTAAGCGCTGGTTGTTTTTTTTTGTTGTTTTTTTTTGTGTTTTTTTTCTTTTTCAAAACTGATACCACTACAGCTAGGGACTTCAATTGTAGGTGGTACTGTTTTTAAGCTAACACCGCCTACCGTTTTTTAATGCAGGAGGCTGGGATGGAATGCTGCAAATAGTACCCAAAAAACTCATAGATGTTGTCTTTTTGTTCTTCCAAAGTAAATATCAAACTGAACTGTCCCTTTTTTTAAACCTCTGTAATTTTGACTAAGTGAAGTTTTTGAAGATAATTGAGAAGAAAATATTCAAATTAAAAGTGAAATAAAGATAAAGAAATATTTTTGTAAATAGACCAAAGTCTGGAGTCTTTCGTCGAGACAGGAGATAAAAATGTGTACAAAAATATGCATCTACCAAGCCTTTGTTCACACCATCCTCTTATATACGGCTGCGAAACTTGGCCGATGAGGGTTGGGGACCTGCACAAACTTCAGGTGTTTGAGCATTATTGCTTTCACTGCATTCTCCATGTTCGATGGCAGCAACACATCTCAAACACCACTATTCAGGCTAGATGTAGAATCCCTTCCCTTCTTGTGAGATGTCATTGCTGGCTTGGTCATGCCTTACATTGACAACCCATTGATTTGGTATCACCTCAAGGGTGGAAGAAATGGCAATAGAGTCAACTGGAAATGTTGTTCAAAACAGTCAAACAAGATACCGAGCCGATTCTGGGCTGAGACATTTATGGAGTTCGTTGATGGAACCGCAAATGTCAGACACTGATAATTTCAATTGCATTAGATCTCTGGTCTGCATTCAATCGGGATACAGTGAATTTGATGGGTGGAGCCGGCTCAACTGACCCAGGAGCAGTAACAATAATAAAACCTGACCATTTATCAAAACTTTTCTTATTCCCCAATGATACCTACATTGGAAAAATAATATCTAAAAATGTTCAGCTTCAAGTTACTCTTACCCTGCTTTTAACCAGAACTATGAAATTGATAGTGAAAAAATTTTTTTTAAAGTGTCAAAAACTTGAATTGACTTTCTACTCGTGTCATTAACAAAAATGTTTTGTTTAATTTAAATTTAGGAATAAAAATTGATAAATAATTTTGAGTATTTTATTTTTCATCTCATTTTTCTTTTAAAATTATTTCAGGTTTCCAGTATGAGTCTGTATCAATGTCTGAGAAACAATTTCCTGTGAAACTAAAATACATGATTGGACCTGGTTTACCTGCATTGAAATATGATGTCATTGCACAAGAGCGAGGTTTCCTGCATGTCAACCTGGCCGACATGAGATTGACATTCCAAATGTCAACTCTGATCAACCTGGCCGCCTTGTTGGAAGATGAATTACCACCTGTATTTATGCCGCTCTATATCAACATTGAAGACCTGACACTTACCTTACAGGTAAATTTGCTAAATAATTAGCCACACTTTTTCGAATGCTATCAAAACAATAGAATCAGTTTTAAGAAATTGAAAAGGTATTAGTGTGAGTCAAAAAATAATGCCATTTTATTTAGGACAGGTAGAATTGCCAACACAGAAACATGTATCATATATCAAAATGAAGCTGGTCCTCTGGATCACATCCTCATTTCTCCACATAGTCACCGCTTCTCTCAATAGTAATGTTCCACCTTCGAATGAGAGCATGTATCCCTGTCCCGTAAAATTCTGTTGACTGTTCTTTGAGCCACTTCTTCACTACAGATTTCACTTCCTCGTCGCTGGAATAATGTTTGCCTCTCAAACCCACTTTCATGGGGCTGAAGAGATGATAGTCTGAAGGTGCTAAATCTGGTGATTATGGAGGATGCGGTAAAGTTGGCCGCCCGATTGAGTTGATTTTCACCCATGTCCTGATGCTTGTGTCTGATTGGAAAGTTGGGTCTTACTTATCAGATTCTCGCTTTGGGCCTCGTTAGAGTCTCAATGTAGGTTCTTAGTTTTATACTAAACTTTACATGAAATAAAGAAAATGGCATTACTTCTTGACTCACCCTTGTATTTAAAAAAAAAAAAAAAAAATGTCTGTATGATCCTTTCTCGAAGTAGAAAGATGTATCAGTTTTAATCCTTGTCCACTGATCCGTACTTAGAAACCTTACCACGTAGAAACTCTTTCTTACTTCCTAAAGACTTTCATCCTAAATGTTGTATCCTTTGTATTTCATCTTCCATATGCTCAAACAAAGTCTGTATTGTTGTTATATTGTACTTCTTTGTTTGGATTTAATTATGTATATATTTACCTACATTGTAAGCCTTTCTAACGTATTATAAGAACCAGTTTGGCCACTAAACCCAAAACCACATATTTTAATTCTTATATTTGTAATGACTGGGATTTTAATGGTTTTTAGTTTTTGATAATTGTTGCCCAATATTTGACTATTAAGTAGATTTATCATAAATATTGAGCACTATCACAAAAACAACATTAGTTTATATATATATATATATATATATATATATATATATATATCCTGGTCGAGCTCTCTTGAAGGGAATTTAACTGACATTTATCATTAACGTAAGCAATGCTCTGTTATTTATGAGTTTTAGCTCTCTACCACATCCATGTATATTATTTCTGTACCTTACTCATATTCCTGATACTAATACATTATTCTATATGCTAGACATGAGACTTTGGTGCACTTGAGCACTGTATGCAATACATTTCATTATATTTTGTTTTTAGTAGAACAGTCTTGATAAAAATGTTTTTGTCAAAATAACAGTGATGAGCCTGAATAATGTATATATCATTTGAGAAGGAAAACTTTTAATGTTATGTTTGTATTTATTTTTCAGGAGGATCGTCAGTCAGGCAGCCCAATGACTCCTCCCCCAACTGTTTTATCTTTACATAAATCAATTGTGGATCGAGGAGCTGATGGGGTTTTTCATGTCAGAGGTAAAATATATTTTTAAATGACAATTTTAGATTAAATTTTGACAATATTATTTTATTTTTTTACTTCCTAAGAACATCCAAGGTTTAAAAGTTTATTTTTAATGACCTGGTAATAATTAATAATGAAAGATTTGATAAGCATTTAATATTTGTGTGCATTTTTATTTTGTATTAGATTTTTCAAACTGTTGTCCTCACCCTTATTGTTATAGATACACAGCAATTTGGCTTTCTTATTCCGTTAACCATGACCAGGTACGAGTTCTAAGCTAATGTTAAGTATTCTATGTTGTTATTGCCTGTGGTCTGGATTGAACCTGCAACCTAGATGATTATCACTTAGAACTGTATTAACTATTCCAGTTGGACACATGGTGCAACAGATATAGAGGTTGAGTTAGATAGTTCTAAGTGACAATCATCTCTCGGTTGCAGGTTTAATCCTGACCATGAGCGATAATAACAGAAGTACCCGGTCATGGTTGACGGAATGAAAACCATCTACCCCAGTGAATTAATCAAAGAGTTTGATTCACCTGAAACATGGTGTATATAATAATAAAGTTGAGGACAACAGTCCGAAAGATCCAAGTAATATAAATTATCAAGCCTCACCTCAAAAATTCAGATAAATAGAATTTTTATTTATTTATATTTTGTAAAAATATTAATTAGATTATAACACGTCCAACCAAATTTTTATCAAGATTTAAGTTAGCTTTTGTTCAAAATCAACATTTCGTTGTGGTTAAGGGGAGGTAACTGTTTTTTCTTCTCTTAAATTCTTTTCTCTTTCATGTGATTTGTATTATTATTTATTATTTTAAAAATTTTTACAACTGCAACACGTTATTGCCTTAAATATTTAGATATGTAGAAAAAAACTGCTAAAATGAGGAGCATAGTTAAATAGAAAAAAATATGTTGATTATATTTATTTACACAACCCACTTTGTCCATTTCCTGTGACAATAACCATTACACTTTCTTAAAATTAAAAAAATGAAATGATTCTTTAAGAATAAATTTCATCATTTTTTTTTTCATGTATTAGAAAATTGAATTGAGGCAAAAAATAACTTAGAGTTACCTCCCTTTAACCATAATTTAAAACAAAAGCAAACTTAAATATCGTTCTAATCGAAGAAAAATGATATTTTTAGCATTTAAATTACTCGGTGTGTAGAATATCGTACAGACTGTTTCAACTTGAAACAGTCTGTATGATGTTCTACACACCGAATAATTCTTTGCGAAATTCACTTGTCATTATTATCTTCTATAATTATCGAATTTTATGCGATATGCGCATTGTAATTGCCTTCAAGCAAACATTTAAATGCTAAAAATATACTTTATTCAACAATGCTTCTAAAATAAACAAACACCCAAAAATCTTATATTTTTAGCATTTTTTTCTCCTATTAATTTGTGACTCCACTTTTTTTCTTTTTTTTTTTTTTTTAAATTGCCACATTGTCTTTTTAATAAAAATCTTTAAGTTTTAGAAGTCAATTAATCAATTATTCAAGTTTGGAAAATTGCCAATTGCATCTTATATAAGTTGTTATTGGGTTGGATAGTGAGGGAGTCTATCCCCTTTTCAGTACACAGATCAGATTACCCAATCTGGTGGGGACCGGTATCGAAATCAGAACCTTGCGATTCCGATGCTAGTGCTCTACCAATTGAGCTTTAATGTTAATTTCAATTGTTTCTTTTTAACTTTCAGGTGCCAATAACATTCCTGTCCAACGAAATGGAATGAATGAAGAAGACGAAGATAAAACAGAAAAAGTGGAAGTGAAAATGTCCGCTTCGGAAAATGCTGCTATTTCAAACAGCAATCGTATCATTGAACAATTATGGAGACGAAATACAGAACTTGAGAAGAGTAACGAAGAAATGAAAGCGGAAGCGTCACAGAAACTGGAACAACTGCAGTCGGAATTGGCTTGTATGCAGACTGAAAACGAACAACTCCAGTGTGAATCGGAAAAATATGCATCGATGTTGGATCATGCGCGTGAAAATCGAACACATTTGAGTGTGGAACATGTTGAATCGATAGAACAAGAGAATCTTAAATTACTCGATAGAATTTCATATTTGGAAGAAGAATTACAAACGTCAAATAAAGAGAAGGACTCGTTGCTGGCCACAATGCATTTATTACAAGAGGAACTGTTGGCTTCTGAGCAACAAAGGTCCGTAATTCAACAACAAATGCCAAGTCCCAATCAATAGACAAAACTGAGTTACTTCCCTTTGATTGGAACTAAAGCCACACAGTGACAATAATAATCTGGTTTTGTCTCTACTTGGTGAATGAAACAAAAAAAAAAAAAAAAGAAGGCACATGGGTTGTGCTGTCTGCAGTCTGGTCTTGCTTCTCTCCCTTTTCAGAACTCTTTACTTTTTAGAGGCTGAATCTTTGATTATCTGCAATAGTTAGATGCACTTTTAGTATTTAATGGAATTTGTAAATTGAAAAAAAAAATGCAAAGAGGGAAAAAGAAAAAAGACATTCAATTCAATAAGAAATACTTTTAATTTTTTTTTTTTTTTTTTTTTTAGAATATACAATTTACTTAGAAAAAAATTATGGCAGATAATTAAAAATTGAAACGTGAAAAAAGAAAAAAAAAACCCCAAAAAACTTTAATATGAAAATGAATAAATTAGAGAAAAACATGAACATCTTTTTCCTAATTACACTCAATGTTTGATTTCTCAAGAAATTAAGAAAATGGTTTCAAAATTTTGGGGCAATTTTATTTCAAGATTTCTTTCTTTCAATGACTATTTTTTTTTTCTTTTGAAAGAAGAAAAAATATAATTCTGTAAAATTAACTTTCATCTTTTGATGTGTTGGAGGAAAGAAAGGAACTTTATTGTCCAATACGCTTTTTTTTTTTTTTTTCTTTACAAAATTTCTTTTTTTGTTTAAGTTGAGGGAAAAGACTTTATTAATTGAAAAAAAAAAAAAAGAAAAAATTTAGCATTTTTTTTTCTTATGTTATCTTGTGACTCTGCTTATTTTCTTTCATTTTTAAAAAAAATCGCCACAAGACAAGAAAGGGTTGGAGGTGTCTTTTTAGTCAATCAATTGATTATTGAAGGTTGGAAAATTGCCAATTAAGAAAACTGATTTCATTTGGGGGGGGGGGTAAATTTAATTTGACTTCCATTTAACATTTAAAAAAAAAAAAAATGAATTAAGCTCCTTTTGTGATTCAGAGAATCTCTACTGTGCATTGGGAAAAAGCGAGAGAGAGAGAGA
The DNA here is from genome assembly GCA_023376005.1 of Doryteuthis pealeii. Lineage (NCBI taxonomy): Eukaryota > Metazoa > Mollusca > Cephalopoda > Myopsida > Loliginidae > Doryteuthis > Doryteuthis pealeii. The sequence continues at coordinate 98,183,077 of CM042154.1, forward strand.
GTGTGCCATGAATATAAGCAGCTGAATCAATCAATTATAAACAACAGGTTTTGTAACACTAGCTGATCAAACAGACCAAATTGTTTATAAAAAAGAAAAAAAATCCTTACTTGAAGCAGCAAACCTTTCTTTTTCTTTTTTCTCTTTCTTTCTTTTTTTTCTTTTTTCTTTTCCTTTTCTTTTTTTGTTGCTTATTGAAAAAAACAAAAAAGAAAATCAATCCCACATGTTCAGTAGAAAGAAAAAAAAGTTGCGCGCTTACACAATTTAAAAAAAAAGGACATCAATTGAATCATAAAATGCATTGCAGCTGGTTCTTCAGCAAGTCCTTCGTTTTTTTTGACTTTTTCTTTTTTATAAAAAAAGAAAGGGGGAAAAAAAAACAAACATGAAAATTACCATGTGATTTTTTGGGGGGTTTTACATCAAATTCTCATCCAGTAATTCTTCTCAAAAAGAAAAAAAAACAAAAACAAATGTCTAAGTGACTTACTCCTCCTCCTCCTCCTCCTAAAACAAAAAAACAAAACAAAAGATTTTGGGTGCAGGATGGTGTTGGTCATTTAATAGTAAATTTCATAAATGTTCTGCATGGCCAATCAATAGAATTGACATTGTATGAAAGATCAAAGACGAACATTTCGGTGGTTGTGTGAGTGAGTGAGTGTATAGATAGTCCAGGTTAAAGTCTAGTAAGAGTAACCTAAACTTTTTAGACCTTATTTTTATGATGCAAGTATCATTGGGGAACGAGAAAAGTTTTGGTTACACCTAAACAGTTGCAAGATATTACAAAGGAAGATTGGTGATAATGCCTGTGGATGGCAATAGTGTATCCTCAATATAATAATGCTGAAAGAACTATGAAACTGATGGTGATACGAATACCTGGAATATAAACTGGAGGAACTGCAGATCATTTACCAAAAGCTTTTCTTGTTCCCCAATGATGCCAGCATCAGAAAATAATATCAAAAAAAGTTTGGCTGTGAGCGGCCTAAAGTTGGTATCAACTAGACTGCGAGGGAGTCTATCCACTTTTCATTAGCGCTAGACCAAGGAGATTGTTTTTTTTTTTTTTTGCATCTGAGGTCCTTACTTTACTGCACAGATCCTTGTGCTACTCATACGCTGAGTTGGCTAAGGCTGATATCGAACCAGGAACCTTGTGGTTCCTAGGTGGACACTCTACCGACTGTACTCTTTTAACCTGGACTATAGATGTTTGCTAAAGTGTTGTAAATAAATGCAGATAATGTATGAATCTGTGTACGTAGACCAGACAAATATTTGCATTCAGTTTTTATCTTTGTCAGGATTTGTATTAAATTCCGTGTTGATATGCAATTCTTTATGATAGTTTTGGTGTCTGTGTAAATGGGTGTGTCCGTGTAAGTTGAAAAAAAAAAAAATGTTTTATATATATATATATATATATATATATATCATCTCTTACTCCCTTTTTCCCTCCCCCATCAAAGTGGCCACGTTTCCAATTGAGATAAATTGTGTCTGATTTTTAGACCCACAATTTAAAGAGACCTTAATTTTTCTCTCGACTCCTTGTCGGGGGTGGGGCAGAAATGTTTGTATTGGATGAATTAACTTGGTTAATAAAGTATAGAAATGCTACCAGTTTCATATACAAATTCTCAAGGGAGAGTCTCAGTGGGTGGGGTAGTGGTGGCTAACGTATTGGATTGCAACATTGTAGTAAGCGAGTTCAAACTCCAGTCAGTCATACTATTATGTTCACTTTTGGACTAATACTCTTGGGAAAGGTATGAACCCCCAAATCCCTGTATGGGTTAAATAGTATCACTACTATTCTTTTATAAGGATAGCTTTGACATTCAATAACCCACAAAGGTTGATATGCCATTAAATAAAGAAACAACAGTATGTTTGGTGGCTGAGATAGTTGCAGTTTTTCCCAACACCAGCATTTTGTACGTAGGCAACTCCCTCACCCCCCCCCACTTGGATTTAAAAGTGCAACACTATCTTCCTAACCCCTCCAATTTTTTTTTTTTTTGTCCGAACTTGGCCTTGTGCCAAACTAAGCTTTGTCAGGCATGAAGATCCAAGCAGCTTCCATTTTGGGTGAGATCCGAAAATCTTTAGATAATTCGGATAATCACTGCCTTCAATTCACACACAACTTGTGCGTTTGGGAGAAAATAAGTAAGAAAGAGAATGAGTGAGTGCAAAAAAAAATGAAATAAAGCAACAAACATTATCTTAGCCAAATTCCTCAAATTTTGTAAATAAAAAAAATAAAAAAATAAATGGAATTATTCATTGGTGACCTTGTTGGGGGAGGGGAGTGTGATTGTGGGTGTGTGCAATGACCTCTGTATCCCCCTTCCAGAGTGAGCTAATTAGAAGCCACTATTTAACCCTTCCCCCCCCCTCTCGGACAGGGGGGCCACAACTAGCATATCCAACCTCCCCCCCATTAATCACTGTGTTCTATGTTGTGTTGCTCACAAAATTTTCACTGTGGTAGGGGTTGATTCAAACTGTAGTTTGTTCTTTTTTTTTTTAACATTAGAAATTACAAAAATAATTTCACTTAGAAAAAAAAATTCCTCTGTATGAGTGAGTGTGTGCGTGGTGCTGATAGCAACCACCATGACATCAGTTCTAAACCAAATGTGATATTAATTTTAGTATAATTTAAAAAAAGAAATCGGAACATATGATCTTTAGGAACCCCTTTTTCGATCTCATTTCATCAGGACATTTTTTTTCATTTACACCGTCAAAATCTGGTTGTTTGTTAACAGATGATTTTTAGAGTTTTTTTTTTTAAATTATAAAACTAACCCCTTACAAACAACCAAATTTTGACAGTGTAAATAAAAAAAATGTCCTTATGAATCGAGATTGCAAAAGGGGTGCCTAAAGGTCATATGGTCCAAGAAATCTTACCTTCTTTCTCTTCAGTTGATGATTGTACAAATGAATGTTAGTATGACTGTATCTTCTTATATCACCCCTCACCCCTATTCCGATCAATTTGTTACGGGCATTTGATGTTGTCCTAACAAACTACTGTATGTACTTGCTGATAGGTCGCACCCCTAATTTGTGGTTGTCAAAGTGGATATTTGCTGTTGACCCGCAGATAGGTTGCATCATAATCTGGCTAGTTACACAACCTATATCAAATATTCACCTTTTGTTTCAAGACTTTGTTATAATAAAAATATCAATAATTATCTACTCAACTGTTACAAACAATATAGAAAACTTTAGAAAGAATGTTTAATCATTTAGGCATAAGCATAGTTAAAATTCCACTTATTTCTTCTTATTAATGAATTTCTTTTAAGATCTATTGAAGAGATCTTTGCTCATATCTATTGAAATAAAACCAAACAATTAGAAATCAATAATACTTAGAACATATTTATCAAAATCAAATTTTTAATATCAATATGCAAATTAGCCTTCCTGTTCACACTGTAAACTGCTATTTTGTTGTATATATAAATACAATTGCATGTTATTAGTATGTAGATATGGCCAACAGTATTAATAATGTAAAATAAAATCCTGGAGAATGTGACATAAATGACTAAGGGAATTGTGACTTGAGTAGTGATATAGTTTTGGTTACAGACAGAAAAACACACACTCTCCGTTATAAGATGTTGAATGGATAGGTCACACCACTGATTTTGGTGGAATTTTTGGTTAAAAAAAGGTGTGACCTGTCTGTGAGTATATACAGTATCTAGAAACCCCATTCCCACTTTATCCTGTGGGTTTTGGCTGTGCAATATAAACAATTAGGATTCTGATTCCCTCCCTTGAAAAAAAAAACTCCTTTAGTTTTTCTCTCCCTTGTCCACACTCCCTGTGATTTTCTTCTTTACAGAGGAGAGAAGAAAAAGAAAAATAAGGAAAAATTATATATAATCATTAAATTTTTTTGAAATCCTTAAAAAAACAAAAAACAAACATTTGTTTCCTAATGTATGTATGTATGTGTGTGGCTACGTAATGAATAGTGCGTGAGTGTGTGTCCACTTAAACGAAAAAAGGAAAATCCCACACCATCTTTGAGTTAGAAAAGTTGTTGGAGACAGCTAACCTGATAACTCTTTTTTTTTTTTTCTTTGTGCCATTGGATATGTTTGAAAGCACTTTCAGCCAGATCTCCTCCCAGCGGCAGTAGTTGCTGCTGCTGCTGCTGTAGAGCCCAGAAAAGAAAATTCAATAAATATTTTTTAAAATTCTTCAATGCTTTGTCACTTTAAAAAAAAATAAATGTGATTTACTTATTTCAGTTACTGTAATTATTCATGTATAATGCTTGTCTTCCCCAGATTTTTTTTTAGCCTAAAAGGTAGAGAGGTGCCTTATATCATCATCATCATCATCATGTTGTACTATTAGCACGAATATCCATGTCCCTATCACTCATTGTTCTTGGCCCTCTCTGTGCAGCATCCAGTATAAATAAGTTTTCTAAGTGTTTGACAAATTAGGGCAAAAAATGTATTAGAAGGGGCGAGTCCATTTGTTCAGTGAAAACAATCTTATGTATGTGTGTGTGTGTGTATATATATATATATATATATACACACACAAAGAAATATTCAGTCTGTAAGTTTGTTTATATGATGACTAAGCACATGTCCTTTTATAAAGAAAAGTCTGTGGAGGCCAATAAAGACCAAAGTTTGATAAATCCACACCCTTCTTTTTTCCACGGGGGGTGGGGATACAAACTTTTTACCCCTCATTTTCAATGAGACAAGATAAAGAAAAATAAGGATATAAATCAATGATATATTAAAGGATAAAACATAATAAAAAAAAACAATAAGAATTGAATTAAATGTAGTTTTGGCTTTAGTGACCAAAACTGGTTCTTATAATACGTTAGAAAGGCTTCAGAGAAACCTTCCAAACGTAGGTGAATATATACATAATAAAATCCAAACAAAGAAGTACAATACATCAACAATACAGACTTTATTGTCTGAGCACATGGAACATGACATATATAAAAGATACAACAGTTAGGACAAAAGTCTTTGGGAAGTAAGAAAGACTTCTTACTGAATATAAGAGTTATTTACTTGTGCATGACCCACGTGGTAGGGTCTATACAGAGCTACGTACACACATAGGTACGAGCCTAAAGGTGGGGGTAAGCTCTCTCCCCCCCATATGTTAATGGACAGAGACACCACTTGCCAAGTGCATCATTGTGTAGATGCCAGATCAAAGAGAGCCAGAGAGCTTCCCAGGTTGAATTTAAATGCTCAGGTAGTAGTGCCACCTAGTGGCAAATCCTCGCGGCAAGGGAAGATAACTCATTTCCACCCAAGTCTATCTCGCTACAAAACAAATAAAAGAAAAATACAAACAAGAATAATGATAAATAACTTAAAAACAAAAATATAAAAAACAAAAAGTAAAGTCATTGGGGTGGCCTAAAGTCGGTATCAGCCAGTGAGGGAGTCTATCCCCTTTTCACTAGCGCTAAACCAAGGAGATTATTTTAGCATCTCAGGTGGAGTGCTACACCTACCATCAGCTCCTTACTTTACCGCACATATCCCTGTGCTACTCATACAATGAGTTGGCGAGGGCCAGTATCGAACTAGGAACCTTGTGGTTTCTAGCCGAATGCTCTACCAACTGAGCTAACCCGAAAACATAATAAAATAAATATATAGAAAATGTATGCATAAATATAGATAAGAGATATCTTTTAAAATCAGGGGCAACACTGGGTATCTCAGCTATTTAAATCTTGAAGTAGTGGGAGAGCCACTGTTAGCGGTTTAAAGTAGTTAGATATAGAAGAACAAAAAAAGAAAATAGCAGATTTGACTGCAGATGGTCCATGTGTAGGTGGCCACTGGAGAATGTCACTTATGTGTTCGTCTTTACTTCTCCAGCGTGTCTTGGATGATTTATGGGATAAAAGGGAAATGTCTGTATATCTGCTGGTTTGTGGGGTGCTGAATCCAGGATTTAAAAAACAAAACAAAAAAAAACAAAACATTCTTGTGTAAAGACCAAAGATTCCCCCCCCCCCCCCCGGAGGTGGGGATAAAAACTTTTTACCCCTCATCTAGCTTCTTCTGGTGTTTTTGGTAAAATCCGAGTAGTGCAGCCATACATTAGTACTGATATGGTTAAAGTTTGGAAGAATTAAGATCATTGAACCAAAATATGGTGATTAATACAATAAAAACAACTATAATAGTAAGTAAGTAAGTAAGTAAGTAAGTAAAGTCGTCAGGGCAGCCTAATGGTGGTATTTCACTAGCGCTAGACCAAGGAGATAGTGTTTGCCTCTGAGGTGGAGCGCCACACCTACTATCAGCTCCTTACTTTACCGCACAGATCCCTGTGCTTCTCATACGCTGAGTTGGCGAGGGCCGGTATCGAACTAGGAACCTTGTGGTTTCTAGCCGAATGCTCTACCGACTGAGCTAAAACAAACATGAAAGTAATTTTGAAAAAACAAAAACAAATCAGCTGTGCCTGGGGACCACACACGCACAAATAAACAAACCAACTACTTAGGCCTGCCTAATAATAATAAAAAAAATTTTTTTTTAAAAGGGTAGGCCAAACCCGGAATGATACTAAGACATTGTTGGACAGACACACACAGAGAATTTGGAAGACATCACCATTCATACAACAGTATGAACAGATCCTAGTAACAAGCTAACAGCTCCAGACTGATGAAGGGATCTTTATCTTGAAATATTAAGAATAAATCAAGGGTAAACAAATAACATCATAGTTACCTCATTTTTCTTTACACTTGCATTGTGATAGCCTTCAAAACCAACCACCACATATATATATATATATATATATCCTTTTTGATCAATTTTTTTAACGAGTCTTTTTTATCCGAATTCATTTTTATAAAAACAATTTTCTCAAGTAAATTCTTTTGGATCAAACATTTCTAAGACCATCTTTTTTTTAACCAAATTAATTTTCATGAGCATTAATAATTTTCATATACACAAACGCAGAGAATTTGAAGGAAGACATCACCAGCCATATAAGAGAATGAACAGGTCCTAACGAACTAACAACTCCAGACTTTGAGAAATCTTCTATCGAAGAGATCCTTATTGCGAAATATCAAGAATAAATCAAAGGTAAACAAACAACATCATAGTTACCTTTTTTTTTTTACACTTGCATTGTGACAGCCTTCAAAATCAACCTAAAAACAAAAATATTTATTTATTTAAAGAAAAAGTAGAAATGTGAAATATGAATCTTTGGGCAGGTGTGAGTCCCACGTGTCATAGCGACTAATATGCTGGACTGTGATATAATAGTGAGTTAGAACTCTAGTGGCACTATTATGTCATTTTGGCATTAAATAATCCATAAAGTTTGATATGCCATTAAAACAAAGAGACCAAATTAAATCTTTGGTGAAAAGTCAGGAATTTGAAAAGATCTTTTATGCCAAATTTCAACCTGGAATCAACATTTCTTTCTTTGAACTATTTTAGATCTTCTCCCTAATTCTTGCTTCATCTTGGGTCTCATATCAAAGGCAATATGAGAAGATAATTAGCAAGCATCTAGGGAAATGTCTGTTCATGCTTTTCTTCAGAGTATGAGTATCATGATCAAAATCTAAAATGTTATATATATATATATATAATATATTATATATATATATATATTATATATATATATTCTATTATTTTTTATTTTTTTTATTTTTCTTATTATCTTCTCCAATATATCCATATATATTAACTATATTAATTTAATGCTTCAAAAGAGTCCAATAAAAATGAGAAAGATTTTCCATTCAGGATTTCTCTTAAAAAAATTATTTTTTCCTTTGAGAAAGGATTTTTTCATTTATTTCATTTCATTCATTAATTCTTAACTATATATATATATATATATATATATATATATGAATATGATAAAATGAAAAAACAAAAGATGTTTACAAACTGAATGGGCTCATCAGGAGAGAGTGTGCAAACTGTTTCGGGGCCACACTCTCTCCTGATGAGCCCATTCAGTTTGTAAACATCTTTTGTTTTTTCATTTTATCATATTCATACTGTTGGATTAATTTCCATTTTATTTTCATATATATATATTATACATTATTTATTTATTTATTAACCCCTCTGCACAAGTAGGATGTGACACAAGGTCAATTTCTTAAGTGGAGTTTAACAGGTTTGAATTCAGAGTTTTCCTTTTCCTAGACTGGTTGCCTATCGAAGGTTAAAGAGCTTAATCTGTCCTATTATTTACCCATAGTTGGAGAGAGAATAGTTGAATTCATACTTTTCCCAAGAGTATTAGCACTATGTGAAATGCAAACAGCCTTGTTCAGGATTTGAACTCAGATTGCTGAGTACATTTCCTACAATGATAACCATTACACCACATGCTTCTATCAGATATTGTCTATAAGCCCTACATATTAAACCACTTCCCAGTGTTTATCACTTTATTACTCAATGAGAATTATAATGACCTAAGAAATCTTTCCCTCCTCTTGGAAGGATAAAAAATTTTTTTTCCTCCTCTTGGAATGATAAAAAAAAATTTTTCCTCCTCTTGGAAGGATAAAAAAAATTTTTTTTCCTCCTCTTGGAATGATAAAAAAAAATAAATAAATAAAATTCAAAATAATTATAAATTAAAAAAGAACAATGTATTTACCCAACCCTTTTGTCGCATTCAGGATGGAACACAAGATGATTTTTTTAAGTGGAGTACAACTAGTTTAAATTCAGAGTTTTCCTTTTCCTAGACTGGTTGCCATATTAAGGTTAAAATTTACCCATAGCTGAAAAGTAAAGTTCTGGAGTAATAATACAAATCAGGCTCTAAAAGTTGATTTTTATACACATAAATTAACGAATTAGTTTTATATTTACTAACATATCAGAATTAAACTTTGCAAGACAGTGAAACGATCATCATTGTGAAAGATATAATCCGCAGCTAAACTTTATCCTTTACTTCTACTCAGAATGCATATATACATGTGTATATATATATATATATATATATGGTTTAATATCTAACTGATGTCAGTGGAAAATACGCAACTATCTTCGCCACGAGGCAGGACGCAATATATTCATCATTTGTGACTATATCGAACATTTTCAGGTTTACGCCATCCAGATTCTGATAACTGTACAAGAGTTAAATATCAAATTTAGAGTTATTATTTTAATTCAATTTATCATTTAAATATTAAACAGTGTAAATATTTTTTCTATTATTGGCTCGAAATAAACAAATGAGACCTCGATGTTTAAATTGTACCATCACAGCCGCTATTTGTTGTTCCAGTGCCGTGTATGAGCAGGATAAGCCATTTTATGACCCTCACTGAGTCAGAGGTTGAGACGAGTTTAATGAGGGGGGGGGGCTTTGTGCGTTCATGATATCTGCATGTATATACTGTTAAGTTATGGAAGTGCGTGGTGTAATGGTTAAAGAGATGGGAAATGGACTCGTCGCCCCGAGTTCAAATCCTAGACGTGGTAATTGCATATCACTTAGCGTTAATACCCTTGGGAAAGGTATGAATCCTACTCTCCCTCCAGCTATGGATAAATAGTAGGGTAGACTGGGCTCTTTAACCTTGGTTAAGCAACCGGTCTAGGAGAAAGAACACTCTGAATTCAAACCTGAAGTCCGCGTAAGAAATTGACCTTGTGTCACATCCTGCTCATGCAGAGGGGTTGGTTAATATATATATATACTGTTAAGTGAAGTTTCCATTGCATTTTAGATTACTTTTAAATTCACATTTCAAGAATTCCTACAAGAATGTGTCCTTGTTTCTGATCACTTTATTCTAGGCCAAAAGTATTAATACCATTTGCAAAATTTAAATATTTTTATTTATTTCCTCAATTAAAAATAAATATATATATATTTACAAACCCCTCCACATGAGCAGGATGTGACACAAGGCCAATTTCTTAAGTGAATTTTGATAGGTTTGAATTCAGTTTTCCTTCTCCTAGACCTGTTGCCTAACCAAGGTTAAATTGCCCAGTCTGCCCTACTATTTATCCATAGCTGGAGGGAGAGTAGGATTCATACCTTTCCCAAGGGTATTAGCACTAAGTGAAACACAATTACCATGTCCAGGATTTGAACTTGGGACCATTTCCCATGACTTTAAACCATTACACCATGCGCTTCCATAAAATGAATATATAATGTTCTATAAATAAAGCTATTGATCTTGAGATGATACAAGGAAAATTGGATTCATGACTTTGCCAAGGATATGAACTTTGAAAATCAAACTAGGATATAAAGTTTAAATATTTGTTATTCATAAATAACCAAAGTTTGAACTTTATATCCAGACATTCTACAAAATTCAAGTCCCGATGAAGGTTTCAAAAACTGAAACATAATGTTGATTTCTCCATCAAGAATAAATTCATCTTTTTGGAATACGTTGTTTTTCGATTTTCAACACACTATTAAGTCTGATACAATTAGAATATATATTTAAATATTACATATACTTTTAAGGAAAGATTGAGAATTCTTTTTTAAAACCTGACTCTAAGAAGAGATGAAATTCTTGACATATGTGAATAAAAACACTATATTCTCCAATTAAAAAGTGAAAAAGAGAGGAAAACATTTAAAATACCAGAAAAAAAAAACTTATTTCCTCAACATATTTTGAATATCTATGACCACAAGAGTTTTCAAGTAGGTGTGTATACATTTATAAGAGAAAAGAACCAATAATAAAAACAATATGGAAACAATTGATACTAAGAGACTAATTCCTAGGAAGACATCTTTTCTTTCTTCAAAAAATACTAAAATAACAGAAGAAAAAATCATTAGTTTAAGTATGCTATCAACTGTGTATGTAAATATGTTTATTGATTTTCATTCTTGATCCATAAAAAGTATGTCAAATATTGAACAATTTATTTATGAAGTTCAAATATAAATTAGTTTTACATTTTCAAAGTTCATCTTCCAACTACATGACTCTTAAAAAAAAAAAAAGAATGGTTTTAGGAACTGACATGAAATTCATTTGTTAATAATGAGGAATTTAATCAAAAACTTATAAGTGAATACCCTCAATCAGGAATCAACCATACACTGAAAACCTTGTTTCCCTGGGCATGAATACACTGAACAGCAATCTTGAGCACCTTTTTGATATCCATGTGTCTAACATGGTAGTAAGTGACATTAGTTAATCTGTTGCATTGTGGGTAACGTGCTGCACTGTGACATTATAGTAAGAATGTTTGAACTCCATTCACGTTATTATGTTCACCTTCAGACTAATCATCATCATCATCATCATCATGTCGTGCAAGTAGCATAGATATCCATGACAATCTCTCACCAACCTTCCCTATTATTCATTGCCCCTGTGCAGCAACCAGCATCCTTACATAGTTGGTCAATGTAGGTTCTTGGTGGACGGCCCACACTAGCATGTCCCTGTCTTGGCTTCCACAAGAGAACATCGCTTATGAGCTTGTCCTTGCTTCTCCAGCAGTGTCCTGCATGCCTAGTCCATCTTACTCGGATAGTTTGTGAGATGGGGAGGGGGGAAGGTGGCCATACAACTGTTTCCTTGTGGGGTGCTGTTTCCACGACTTGTTCAAGACAATGCAGCATTCTTGTGCAGCTCCCATCTAGCTTATTCTCAAGGAACTTCGTTAGGGTCAAAGTGGTGCAGCCATACAGCAGTACTAATATAACCATAGCCTGGAAGAATTGTCGCTTTAACTTGTCAGGGAGATCGGATTTCCATATGACTGATTATTTTGTGTGTAGCTGACCATGCCTTTCCTATTTGTGTATTAACATCGCTTTCTGTGGATGAGATATTACTACCTAGGTATGTGAATTGTTCTACTGGCTTAAGAGGCTTACCGTTGAGTGCAGAGATGTCTCCTTTCTTTTTGAAACTCATGAACTCAGTTTTATCGGAGTTCAAATAGAGGCCAATATTCTTTGCTGCCTCCTCCAAGCTATGTACTAGTGACTCGGCCTGTGCCGGTGTATCTGCAAGAAGTGCAAGGTCATCAGCGTAGTCTGCATCTGTGACTGTTTGTGTGGGATATTGCCTGCCTTTCTTAGTGTGAAACCTTTTTCTTTTATGGTATCTAATGATGTTTGGAGTACATAGTCTAGGCATATTATAAATATATATGGTGCTAATGTATCTCCTTGTAGGACTCCAGTGGCGATGTCAAAGAAATCTGTCAGCATCAGATGAGCGTACCATTGCTTTAGTATCTTTGTAGAGTATCATTATAGCTGCAACCGTTTCTTTGGGGAGACTGTATGCTGGTAGTATTTGTTCCATTTTTCCTCTGTGTATGGAATCAAATACCTTGGAGAAATCTACGAATAGTAGTGTTGCCTCTAGATTCTTTGCTTGAACCCCTTCTATGATCTGTCGAAACGTCAAGATCTGAGAAGTTGTGGATTGATTTCTGTGGGATCCGTTTTGGTTTTTCCTGAGGATTTTCTCTATTTCGGATCAAATGCGATTAAGAAGAAGGGCATTATATAGCTTGGCTGCAACGGCAGTAAGAGTTATGCCTCTGTAATTTTTAGCGATTCCGAGATCACTTTTTCTGGGGAATGGGAGGATGCAGCCTTCTGTCCATTTATCTATTCTATTTTGTCTATATACTGCATTACATGGAGATGGCACTAGATTCTACAATTTTTCTTTCGTTTTTATTGTGAATTCTAATTAATAACTTGGATTCTTTAAAATTGAAGGAATGGTTAGTTTCTGAGATGTCATTTGGCCATTTCTGATATCTCTCTTGTGTTCTCGGATTCGTTGATCAATGTGTCTGGATGTCTCTCCTATGTATTGTTTGTTGCAATCCAAACATTGAATGCAGTATGTCATTGAACTTTTGGTTGACACTTGCCAACAGCGATATATGCAATCGCTACGCTGTGGTAGTAAGAAATAAATTCGATATCCTCCAGGAGATGTCTGAAAGCTTCACTCCAAACAAGGAATACAAAAACTTTGTCAGCGCCCACCTAGAAGCAACAGCTGAGTGCGTACTGACCAAACTAAGAGCCTAACACTCTGTCCCCTGGGAGACAGAAGCAGTTAGAGAAAAGAGAAACAATATCAAAAAAGTAGCCCAACATAATAAAACAAACCCAACTAACACCAATTTACACAACCTTAAGAAAACCCAAAGAGACCTAACCAAAACATACAAAAAAGAACAAATAGAACATTCAGACTAATACCCTTGGGAAAGGTATGAACACCCTCATCTCCCTAGCTATGGATACCCATAGTTCTTCTACAAGGATGGCTTTGGCCTTAAGTAGCACCTATATGATTGCCCTAACCCTATTTCCCTTATGGCAAGCCCCAACCCCTTTTTATCTCTGTGGCATTGTGGGTAACATGATGGACTGTGACATTGTAGTAAGTGTGTTTGAACTCCATTCATGCTATTATGTTAACCTTCAGACTAATACCCTTGGGGAAAGGTATGAACACCCTCATCTCCCTAGCTATGGATACCCCTAGTTCTTCTACAAAGATGGCTTTGGCCTTAAATGTTTGCCTACAAAATTTCCCCAACAGCTGCACCATATTTTCTTAGTAGTTTTTACCAATATGATAAGTTATTTTAAAGTTCACCATCTATTCACATCTGAACTCATTCTATTCAAATAATGTCCTCTTATCATTGCAATCCGAGTCCTTCTACTCAATTAAATAAAAGTAACCTAACCAAAATTTTTAGAATGCAATCAAAAAAGAATTCAATTGAAAAAAAATTTCCTGGTTATTTCCTATAAATCCAAGGAATAAATTCCAGGGGAACCACTCTTGACTGATAAATTATTTGTTTATTTATTGATCTACTAGGAAAAAAGAAGACAGGGGTCAGGGTTAGTTTAATGGGAAAATGAACACAGGAACCTTCTTGTTGTAATCAGGAGCCATCATAGGACTTTGATACCCCCGTGGATTGAATAAAGGGTTGGGTTCAAAGTTCCGTGATGGCTCCCGAGTTTGAAAAGAAAGTTCTAGAGCCCGATAAGAAATAATTGAAGAAGGCCAGAAAGCACACCGATCGAAACATTGTACAGATAACAATAAAGATGAGAACAATAGTCAAAATAATCCAAACTAAAAATTAATTAATTTTTAAAAAAAATTAGCCAAATAATTTATGCTTGATTATCAAACTTTCAGCCAATATTTAAAAAAAATTTTTAATTTAAAAAATTTTTTAATTTTTAAAAAATTTTTTTAAAAGTTTTTGTATTTGATAAAATTAAATACAAAAAACTTTTTCCAGTTCCAATTTGAAATATTTGATGAGCACAAGTAAAAATTAAAGATAGAAAAACAAAAAGAAATTGGATTTGACTGAAGCAAAGACCCGAAGGAGGCTATAAAACCCACCAGAAATTTAATGGTTAAAATGCAAAAAGATCTAGTCTGAATAATTCATGAAAAAATTACTAAATACAACGATAGGAAGGTGAGGAAAAGTTCTAGGAGAGAATTATATAATTGAACCAAAATTGTATAATCTTATTATAATGGAGATTGTGTGTTTTTCTGTCTGTAACCGAAACTATATTACTACTCAAGTGACAATTCCCTTAGTTATTTTCGTCATATTCTCCATGATTTTATTTTCATTCAAACCTTATTTATTAATAAAATTGTTTTGCATTATTAATACTGTTGGCCATATCTGCATACTAATAACATGCAATTGTATTTATATATACAACAAAATAGCATTTTGGAGTGTGAACGGGAAAGTTAATTTGCATATTGATATTAAAAAATTGATTTTTAATAAATATTTGCTTAGTAATATTGATTTCTAATTGTTTGGTTTTATTTTTATAAATATGAGCAAAACTTTCGGGGATAAATCTTAAAAGAAATCCATTAACAAGAAGATATAACTGCAATTTTATTTTTTACTTCCTATTTTAACTAATAGTTAAATTAGGGAAATGATGGAAGAGTTAGTTTCAAAGTTGTTTTCGATTATGCCCCCTCTGTTTTAAATCATTTTATCTGCATTCTTTTTTAGTTACGTTAGTCTTTCTAATTTAACATATTCCATTACATTAAAACTTAAATACGTGCGCCCGGAGGGTGCATATATTTGCTAGTTAATATAATAAAAATAAGGATATTAGTGTAAATATTTCAATTAAAAAAATTCTGCGTGAAGGATCATTGAAAAAAATAATTCATTGTTTTACCTTTCTTAGCTGCATTTTATTACCTCCCTTTTTTCTTGGCTGAATTACCTCCCTTGGTCAATTGACATATTTCTTAGCAGAGTTACTTCCCTTCTTTCTTGAAATACTAAATAAAATTTAATGTCATATAGTTATTATTTGGATAAATTTTGCTGTCTTTCTTTATTTTGTGACATGACCTAGTGGATAAATGATGTTGGTAAAACATCTTTTCTGAACACCATGAGTTCAATCCCTGGTTCTGGTAGTGTAGAAACAGATTTGTATCATAATAGAGAATTGATGAAGTTTTCAAATTTTCTAAAGAGAACACTAAACAGAAAGGAATTGGAACAAATAAAAATTCATCTGTTATTTTCTATAAGTCTAACATGATCAAAGGGGAACCACTCTTGACTGATAAATTATTTATTCATTTTCACATTAAACTAACCCTAAACTCTAAACCCTAACCCCATCTTTTTTCCTAGTAGATCAATAAATAGATTATTTATCAGTCAAGAGTGGTTCCCCTTTGATCATGTTAGACTTCTAGGAAATAACCAATTAACCTGTTTGGCATTTCTTAAAAGTTACTCAACTCAACAAATATTAGAAGAAATCCTGAAGAGCCACCTCTTATAGCAACAACATTGGCACCAATAAATCAATTGTCATGTCAGTACTACTGTATGGCTGCACCACCTGGACCCTAATGAAGCGACTAGAGAATAAACTAGATGGGAGCTGCACAAGAATGCTGCGGGTGATCCTGAACAAGACGGGGAAACAGCACCCCATGAGAAAGCAGCTGTACGGCCACCTGCCACATATCACCCATACCATCCGAGTAAGACGGACAAGACACACGGGACACTGCTGGAGAAGCAAGGACGAACTCATAAGCGACGTCCTCCTGTGGAAGCTAGCACATGGGCACGCCAGTGTGGGCCGACCAACAAAGACGTATATTGACCAACTCTGTGCGGATACAGGATGCTGCATAGAGGACCTCATGAGAATGATGAGCGATAGGGACAGATGGAGAGAGATTGTCATGGATATCCGTGCCAACAGCGCGACATGATGATGATGAATAGTAATAAGATATTTCAAGATTTCAAGACAAGAAACAATCCTCAAGAAACCCAGTGTTATTTTGATAAGTAATGGCCTCTGCCCACCATCACTCTCAAATGGAAGTTTGAAGCCGTTTAATAGACAGCTTTATTACAGCTAACAATGAGAAAGTTGGTTATTTCCAATAATTCCAACATAAACAAAGGGAACCACTCTTGACTGATAAATTATTTATTTTCCATTAAACTAACCCTAAACCCTATCTTCTTTTTTCCTAGTAGATCAATAAAAAAATAAATAAATAATTTTATCAGTCAAGAGTGGTTTCCTTTGTTTATGTTGGAGTTATAGGAAATAACCAGAAAGTTTATGAACTTTAGTAGAGTTGTAGAGTAGCTAGCACCCCTTCAACACTCTACCAGATAGACTGGCTCATAGCCTTAAAATAGCCTACAATTAAAGTGGATTAACTAGCTGAATAATATTCAAACTGATTTTGCTGTGTTGGTTATGTCGAATTAACCCTCCTCTATTTAGTGTAAGTTTTGTCTTGTTAATTGTTTGTACTTATTTGTTCTGTGTTTTGTAAGTATCCATTTGGTACCAGATTCTGGTGCTTAATAAATGTATTAAGCACACCATTATTCTATGTATCTTTACACTTTCTGATACAAGTAGTTGGATTTCTGGAGTACTACAATGCAGATTTATTTTGTTGGGCTTAACATTTAAGAAGCCTCTTTTTTCAGGACTTTGATATTTTCCTTAGGGAGTATCCTTCTCACAATGAAAGACAGTTTGGAAACTCAGAGAGATGGCCAGCTTAAATTATTAACACATTAATAAACATGGTAACTATAATATCTTATATCTACTAGCAAATATATGCACCCTCCGGGTGCAAGTATTTAAGTTTAAATGTAATAAAATATTAGACTAAATCAGAAAGGCTAATGAAACTAATTAAGAATTCAGATAAAAAGATTTGAAACGGAGGGGGTATAATCGGAAAATAGAACAACTGAAACTTACTCTTTCATCACTTTCGTTTTTCAATGCTAAATTTTGCTAATTTAACTATTTAGTTAAAATAGGAAGTAAAGAATAAAATTACAATTATTTCTTCTTGTTAATGAATTTTTTTTAGGATTTATTGAAGAGATTTTTACTCATATTCATTAAGATAAAACCAAACAATTAGAAATCAATAATACCAAGCACATTTTTATTAAAATCAGTTTTTTTAATATCAATATGCAAATTAGCTTTACGTTTACACTGAAAACTGGTATTTTGTTGTATATATAAATACAATTGCATGTTATTAGTATTTAGGTAAGGCCAACAGTATTAATAATGTCAAACAGTTTTATTATTAATTGAGGTTTAAATAGAAATAGAATCATGGAGAATGTGATGTAAATAACTAAGGGAATTGTGACTTGAGTAGTAATATAGTTTCGGTTACAGACAGAAAAACAAACAATCTCCATTATAATAAGATATTAAGGATGGCTAAAGATAACTCTTATGTCTCATCAAATAAGAACATGTATTCAAGGTGTCATGGTGGACCTGAATATACTTGAAAATCGTTTTGTAAGGGATTATTAACCACGGCAATCACTTTCCCAACTGTACAAGTCCACTGACAAAGTCTTTCTGCCTGCAACAATATTACAGCAGTCTTGGCTCAATCCACCAAAGTTCATTCATTTCTTGCACATCTCTGGTTTCATTAACAAGATCAAAAACAACTGCCCCATGGTGTGGGAAGGTAGGCCTTAAATAATAGGTAACCATGCCAACCATGCCTAACGCTGCTGATTGCAATGTAGAAATTTGCATACGCACCAATGAGGGTGAGTAGTCTGACTTTGAGCCACAACTCATGATCAGGAGGTTGCGAGTTCTGTCCCTGTAGTCACACGCTAATGCTCGATTTGAGCTCCCATGTAAGTAATTTCTCTCACTACAGTACTCTATTTATAACAGTGCAATAGGCAGTGTTTACTTCCACCTGTGTATAAAGAATAAGGGTTATTTCCTATAAGTCTAACATGATCAAAGGGGAACCACTCTTGACTGATAAATTATTTACTTATTTTCCCATTAAACTAACCGTAACTTCTTTTTTCTTAGTAGATCAATAAATAAATAAATAATTTATCAGTCAAGAATGGTTCCCCTTTGTTTATGTTAGACTTATAGGAAATAACCAGAATAAGAGTCTACCTGAAATGTTAGAATAATAAATCCCTCCTTTTGTTGGAATTAAAATAACATGTCAGAGACATCACATTTTTTTTTTTGGTTCATAATTTTATATCCTAAATCTCTTGACAGGTTTACTTTCTCAGAGGTAGGTGCTGGTCTCTCTTGTTGAGGTTCCAGTAAGAGAAGATGTATCAATGACTAACATATCTTCTGCTGATCTATTTTCATTCGTTCTTCTTCCATTTGTTGCAGAACTGCTAGTTGATGATACTAATACTTGTTTCAGTTTCTTTAGAGACATTGTCAAGGTTTTAATCATTTTTAATTTGGGTTATTTCCTATAAGTCTAACATGATCAAATGTTGCATAGCGGGGTTTTCACGGTACCAAATATCTGTTATATAGCAGCTTCTTCAAATTCACGCTGCTGAATTGTGTAGTTAGTATATGTTGCGGGTATGTATATCATGTGGCGAAGTATGTAGTCGGACTTAAGAAACCACAACACATGGGTATAGTAGGAGTTTTGACTTTATTTCTTCTCTCGGCTGGTGGGTGGCGAGTGTGACAATAGGAATACCTAAGAGTTGATGATAACCACTACTACTGCTGGGATGGTGAGGTAAAGGGTGGCTGGTGGCATCTCACCGCCCTTGGTCGCGACGGACCTTGTCGACGGTCACTCACTGTTCGCCATCCACTGTCTGACTGAGTGGCTGTCTAACTGACCTGGGATCCCTGACTTCCTTTTATATATATCAAATGCCTACACATTTTCTTTTATCTTTATCAGCAGACAAATCTATTTCCGAACTTATTGTAACCCATCCTTCTTTGTTCGCTTTACCCGGAAAAAGTCCTTTGTTACTCTTTTTGTCTTCTCCCTGCCTTGGTCCAACTAGAAGACCCTATTTCCGTTTTCACCTTCTTTTAAATATCTTCAATATACAACACAAAGGGGAACCACTCTTGACAAATTATTTATTTATTTATTGATCTACTAGGGAAAAAGAAGACTGGGTTAGGGTTAAGGTTTAGTTTAATGGGAAAATAAATAATTTATCAGTCAAGAGTGGTTCCCCTTTGATCATGTTAGACTTATAGAAAATAACCCCAATTTGTCTTCTTTTGTTTTTGTTAGATTATCTATGCATTTAAGGTGTGCTGGAATCCATCACAAACTTATAGACTCTGCATGGGCGCGTGGATAAAAGCCAGCCAATCAACTGCTAAAATACAGGGTTAGTTAATTATTTAATTGACGATCTTGAAAACCGTTCATTTGTACGTATTTGTCATTGATGAATGAATCTGTAACCAAAGACTTTGCTCACTAAAGGATTCTACCCAACACTAAGGGACACCGAGGAAGAACCAAAGGATTCCACCCAACACTAAGGGACACCGAGAAGAACCAAAGGATTACCCAACACTAAGGGACACCGAGGAAGAACCAAAGGATTCTACCCAACACTAAGGGACACCAAGGAAGAACCAAAGGATTCTACCCCTACACTAAGGGACACCAAGGAAGAACCAAAGGATTCTACCCAATACTAAGGGACACCAAGGAAGAACCAAAGGATTTTACCCAACACTAAGGGACACCAAAGAAGAACCAAAGGATTCTACCCAACACTAAGGGACACCAAAGAAGAACCAAAGGATTCTACCCAACACTAAGGGACACCAAAGAAGAACCAAAGGATTCTACCCAACACTAAGGGACACCAAGAAGAACCAAAGGATTCTACCCAACACTAAGGGACACCAAAGAAGAACCAAAGGATTCTACCCAACACTAAGGGACACCAAAGAAGAACCAAAGGATTCTACCCAACACTAAGGGACACCAAAGAAGAACCAAAGGATTCTACCCAACACTAAGGGACACCAAAGAAGAACCAAAGGATTCTACCCAACACTAAGGGACACCGAAGAACCAAAGGATTCTACCCAACACTAAGGGACACCAAGGAAGAACCAAAGGATTCTACCCAACACTAAGAACCAAAGGATTCTACCCAAACTAAGGGACACCGAGGAAGAACCAAAGGATTTTACCCAACACTAAGGGACACCGAGGAAGAACCAAAGGATACTTCACTAAAGATCAGCCTCTGCTTAACACAAGGGATCTCCACTGTAAAGTGCTCTCACTTGAAGCCTAAAAATGGCCTCACTGTCTCAGCCACTTTACTCTCCACCAATTCTCGCTTAGTTGAGTCTATAGCAATCTGTTCCCATTTCTCTCCAGCAATTATTAGTTTGTCAATTATTAACTAGTTATTACAGCTATGTTGATAGTTCCAAAGAAAATAGTAGGTCTGGAAAAGGAATATTCCTGAACATAGAGGAAGATAAAATATATAGCACTGAGGAGGTTAATTCACATATGTGTTTATTATGGAGATGCCATGCTGGCTCCCTTTTCTATCTCCTTCTCTAGAGAGCAGAAGAGATGATTAAAAACAATATGAACACTAGTTTGCTTTGGTTTGGTTTATTTTGTTTTATGGCATATCAACCTCAGTGGGTCATTTAATGCCGACAAAGTTTTGAAATAAATTCATTCTTAATAGATACTCAATTTTTTTTTTATAAACACATTTTTCTATTTAAACGTGATCAGCTGATTGATCGGAAGGGGCCTCTCCGACTGCCCGTCTAGCCCAATAAAGCGCCAAAAGTGGAATATTGCAAGTCATTGACTGCTCAACCACCCGAGTTCTATCCTTAAGCATCACGGATCTTGACCCACGGCCAACATGTGGCCCCATTGGGGGGAGTCTTACCCCTCTGCAGAGGTGCAGTCAGTGCATTCTAATGCCCCAGATGACAGTTTTTCTGACTAGTGTGTTAGACACATGGAGATCAAAAAGTGGTTTGCTTATTTCTAAAATGTTAGAAACTCTGCAAAGTGAAATCCTTTTGTTTCTATTCTTTAGAGCAGTGGTTCTCAACCTTTTTGTTGATGGCCCCCTTATGATATGGAATTTACCTCTGGGGAATCCTCACAGATATGTTGATGCTGATAGCTTTTTAATTTAGTACATCCTAGGAGGCATGTATTTGATTTGAATGAGTCTCTGGGAAATTTGATGGGTCCCAACTAAAGTTTCTTAATAAATTATAGATTTTTTATTTATGAACAACTAAAGCTGTCTAACCCCTACCTTGTATCTCATACAGTGTAATTCGTTTCCAAGAAAATATTGAAATGTATTTACAGTAAGCTGGAAATGGTGAAGGAAGAAAAAAAAAACACACTGGGACACATACATATGATTTTTCTGCATCAATGATGCAGGATGTGTACCTATCAGCATCTTTATAGACATTATTAGGAAAAATGTATAGTCTGTTTACAAGTGGAGTAACTTTTGTGGTTCCCCAATATCTCATTAAAATGTCATGACACCTTCCACCCATTGTCACCCCCCCCCCAAACGACCTATGCTCTAAGGTTTGGTTTGGTTTGGTTTGTTTTATGGCATATCAACCTCAGTGGGTTATTTAATGCCGATAAAGTTTTGAAATAAATCAATTCTTAGTGGATAATACAATTTTGTTTATTAACTCATGTTTTTCTATTTAACCCATAGATGGGACCCTAACAGGTACTACCACTCCGGGTCAGAGTGGACCAAGGAGCAATGGTGATGAAGGGATGCTCCACATTCCCCAAACCTCCAAAACTGGAACCTCACCATCAGATAGAGTTTAATGTCATTCCCAGGACATGTAGACCCTCAGTCACCAGGCAATAGGGTTGGCAAAATCATATAGGTGCTAGGGCTTGACATGACCAGCTGATTGATCGGAGGGGGCCTCTCCGACCGCCCGTCTAGCCCAAGATAGGACCAAAGTGGAGTATTGCAAGTCATGAACTGCTCAGCCACCTGGGTTCTATCCTTAAGCATCACAGGTCGCCATCCACGGCCAACAGGTGGCCCCATTGGGGGAGTCTTACCCCTCTGCTGAGGTGCATTCTAACACCCCAGCCGACACGGTAGCGATGCTCTAAGGGGAGACACATAACAAAAGAATTAATTGTATTGAAAAGGATTTTTATAAAACTGAAAAATACTCACCCAATGAAGTTGTCTACATCCAATGAATATTAATGAATATAAAATGATGCGTCAGGGTGTAATGGTTATCATTACAAGAAATGGACAGAGCAATAAGAATTCAAATCCTGGATGAGACTGATTGTATTTCCATAACCCTAATACCCTTAGGAAAGGTATGAATCCAATTATTCTCCCTCTAGCTTTGGGTAGATAGTAGATCAGATTGGGGTCTTTAACTTTGTTGAGGTAATTAGTCAGGAAAGAAAACTCTGGAAGCGTGTGGTGTAATGGTTAGAGCCATAGAAAATGGACTTGTTGATGCGAGTTCAAATCCTGGACGAGGCTGTTTGCATTTCACATAGCGCTAATACCCTTGGGAAAGGTATGCATCCAACTATTTTCCCTCCAGCTATGGGTAAATAGTAGGTCAGACTGGGGTCTTTAACTTTGGTGAGGTAACTAGTAAAGAAAGAAAACTCTGAATTCAAACCTGTTAAAATTCTGCTTAAGAATTGACCTTGTGTCACATCCTGCTCATGTGGAAAGGTTGGGTAAATACATGCACATCCATTGAAGATTTATTTACTAAGAAAATTTGTTTAGATACAAAAATTGAAATATCAGAAACTGTTAAACAGGCACACACAGACAGGCAGACAGAGTTTGGAAGGCATGAGACAGAACCAAATAGACAGCCACTAGCAACAACTTCAGTTCCGGAGATCTTCTGTAGAAGAGATTTTTATCTCGAAATATTAAGAATAAATCCCAGGTTAACAAACAACACCATAGTTACCTTATTTTTCTTTTACACTTGCTTTGTGATAGCCTTCAAAACCAACCACCCAACCAATATAAACACAATGCTTCAAGCAAATTAAATATCTTTCATTTTTTTTTTTTTTTCTTTCTTGCTTCTTTCTTTGAATCTTAACAAAAATGGCAGAGAATGAAAAGGCGGAAAAAGAATTTCTTTAATTCATTAAATCTCTTTTATTAACAACAGATCAATTTTGTTGGGGGGGGGGGAAGGAGACAGAGAAAGAGAACTTTGTAAAGGAGGAAGAGGAAGTGGTCATTTGGGTTTCACTCTACAAGTAGTAGTAGTAATTTAAGATGCTTTAATATTAAAAGGTCACTGATTCACAGACTGAAAACTGTAAATTTGGAAATAGACATTGACAAAAAAAAGAACAAAAAAGTCAGATGAATAATATGTCATGCCCTAATATGGATGGAGGTGTGTGTGTGTGTGTGTGTATATATGTATATATATATATATATATATATACAAGGTGTGTCAAAAAAGTATCAACATTTTTTGTACTTTTTGACACACCTTGTATTCTGAAAAACTTAACGTTCCATTCATTGTTCATTTCTATCTTGGTAAATACAGCTTCAATCTTGATACTTTTATGACACACCTAGTATAAGTATGTGAGTCTGTAATTTATATACAGCATTGAAATAAAACAAGTTGGTATTTTGTGTAATAATTATATCTGAGCTTCTTTAAATGCTTTTTGGTTTGGGAAGATTTTGAGATTCTAAGATAAAATTCATTGAAGTTACATCGATGTTAATTTTACTTGGGTTTTTTTATTCGGGATTTTAATCAAGATTTTCATTTGGCTTATGTTGTATACTTCAAAAAGAAATTTGTCCCTTTTAGATTTTGTTTTTTATGTTTCTAAAAATGTGTGTTGGGGAAAGGGATGGGGGATTATTCTAAGCTAATTTTCAATTTTTATTTATATAGTCATGTTAAGAGTTTGTATTATTTAGATTTTTCAGACTGTTGTCCTCATCTTTGTTATATATACAGTCCAAAATATCTAAATAATACAAATTATCATGCCTAATCTAAAAAAATTCAGATAAATGCTATCTTAAGAGTTTATGTATATTAATGATTAAAATTGAATGGTTTAAAAACTACCAACTTAAGTTTCTCGCAGTAGTGTGAAACCTAAGTCAGGTACTTTTTAAACTATTCAATTTTAATCATATATTTAGCTCTTTATATTGAGCAATTTTTAAACGGTTTTAGGAAAAAAAATCCAGAAGTAAATAAGATTGTATACTTATTTGCTTGCTGGATTTAATTGTAACTGCGATATATATATATATATATATATATATATATATATATATATATATGTGTGTGTGTGTGTGTGTGTGTGAGTGAAATTTTTAAACAAAGTTACCAAATTTATTTCTATATCTGATATAAATTCTTACCTATTGCTCAATATATTAGAAGGTAGATTTACTTTTTTGTAATAATAAAATTGCTAATAAATAAAGCAATAATTAATTTGATGTTTAAATAAGATTGGATCTTTTTTTTCTCTAATTAATTGTATTTTATTTTCTTGATTAAAAAAGATTATTACTAAAAAAAAAAAGAAAAAAAGATATTTATTATTTCAATCTTTTGTATAAATGTGATGAATAAAAATATTTTTATTGAGTGTAGTTGTAAAGCCAAATGTTTTATCGATTTGAAACAGAACAAATAAAGACACAAAGAATCTTTTATTATAACACAAAACAGAGAAAAAGAAGGGAAAATAGTTGGAAATTGGGTTTTTTTTGTTGTTTTCTTTTTAATAATTTCAGATTTATGTAGATAGTTATTTTAATTGTCACAGCCTTTATAAAAAAAAAAAAAAAAAAAAAAATATAGTAATGTTCAAGTTTCAACACAACATCTCAGATTATTTAACTATAAAAGATTCTGAACCATGTTAAAGAAAAAAAAAAAAGAAAAAAAAAGAGAAAAAGATTTATATATTAATAGATATGAGATAAATTGAAAAATAAACTTTTTTTGTTGTTGTCCAAATCCTAAGTCCTGTGTCGAGCCGGTCACTAATCATTTTATAAACTGTCCATTTTTATTTTTTTGTTTTTGCATAAATCACCAAAACCAATGTACAACTACTTTATTGTCCCTAGGGTTTGGTTTTTGTGAAAGAATCCACACATTTTGGAGGAGGGAAAATTGCAAATGCAGATTTTCTGGATCATTTCCTCTTTATTTATTATGACAGACCAACAACTCCAACCCTCTATAAAAAGAAAATGAAAAAAAAAAAAAAAAATGCAAAGGCCAAAATAAAAAATATATTTAGCTTTTGTATTATTTGAATTATTCAGACTATTGTTCTCATTTTCATTGTTATCTGTACAACACTTGTCGAACTTGGAAACCTTCTCAAACTTGGGAACCAACAAGAAATACCCGAAGAAGACCGAGGGCACATCGGCCAAAACATTGTACAGATAATAATAAAGATGAGAACAATATTCCGAATAATTCAAATAATACAAATTATCAAGCCTCATCTCAAGAATTCAGAGTAATAGATTTAGCTTTTATAGTTTGATAATTTCATATTATTATTTGGCTCTGTGTGTGTGTGTGTGTGTGTATGCTTAGATAAATTCAAGGGTTTATTTAAGAAAACGAAATATGAAAATCTCAAAAAAGTTTCAAGTTGAATAGCGGGATCAATAAAAAGTAATATGTTGATATGTTCGCTTGGCGGGGGGTGGGTGGGTTTGTGGGTGACATAGATATTTGATAAATAAAATTCTTGATTTGAATGTGTGCGTAGATAAGCTTAAATGTTTGTGAAGTTATGCCATTTCTTTTTATTATAGAATCATTTTTATTTGTTTCAGTAATTGCCAATATGGATGTACTGGGTGCTTCAAAAGTCTTCTTACCTCTATGTATTGTTTTAACTTTCATTACTTTTTTCTTTTAATAATATCATACATTAGTTATGTAATTATTTTATCCGTTAAAAAAATATTTAAAAAAAATTTTTTTCTAGAATTTTGGATTGTATTATGTAATTATTTTACTTAAAAAAACAAAAAAAATTAAATCATTTCTTTAAAATTATGTACTTATTTTACTTAAAAAAAAAAACAAAAAATTAAATCATTTCTTTAAAATTTTGGGTTGTATTATATAATTATTTTACCTCTCAAAGAAAAAGAAAGAAATAAGAAAAAATAGTAGAGAGTGAAAAGACTTTTGGACAATTCTGTACAGTTAAGAGGCAGGTCAAAGTTCATCAACGCAGAAATAGACAAAAGAGTATCTTCAAAAGTTATATACTGTAGTTTACATCCAACACCCCTCTCTCTCTCTTTTTTTTTTTTAAATCCTGAAAATATCTCTTGATGATAATGGAAATTGTGTGTTTTTCTGTCTGTAACTGAAACTATGTTACTACACAAGTCACAATTCCCTTAGTTATTTGCGTCAAATTCTCCATGATTTTATTTTTATTTAAATGTCAATTATTAATAAAGTAGTTTTATATTAATATTTTTGGCCATATCTACATACTAATAACATGCAATTGTATTTATATATACAACAATATTGCGGTTTACAGTGTGAACAGGAAGGTTAATTTGCATATTGATATTAAAAATTTAATTTTAATAAATATGTGCTTAGTATTATTGATTTCTAATTGTTTGGTTTTATCTTAATGAATATGAGCAAAAATCTCTTCAATAAATCTTAAAAGAAATCCATTAACAAGAAGAAATAACGGTAATTTTATTCTTTACTTCCTATTTTAACTAAATAGTTAAATTAGGAAAATTTAGCAATAATAGACGGGAGTGATGGAAGAGTAAATTTCAGTTGTTATATTTTTCGATTATACCCTCCTCTGTTTAAAATGTTTTTATCTGCATTCTTATCTATTTTCAATATCCTTTTTAATTTAATATAATATTTCATTACATTAAAACTTAAATACTTGCACCCTATGGAGGGTGCATATATTTGCTAGTTCATATTAAAAGCAAGTTGCTCCTTGAAACTGGATACTGATTACATCAAATAGATTTTCTATATTTGATTATTACATTAATTCATTCATGTTAGAAAAAGCAAGGCAGCAGAGCAAGAATAATTAGGTACCACATTTGTTGGGAGGGACATGGAATTTTTGATCCTGGACAAGAATCCAGAAATCAATTCACAGAAAAAGGCATATTTTCCATTAATAATTTAAAGAGCTGAAAAGTGTGTGTGGGGGTGACAGGAAAACATGGGGACTGATGGGAGGGGGGTCACAGTCTTGTGTGAAATACAGAAAATATCAAGAGAATTACTCTTGAAGAGTATAAAGAATTTTGAATATTTAAAATCTGACGGCTTTTTTTTTTTTTATGCGGGGACAGATTTATGAGCCAAAGAGTTAAAGGAAATACAGGGAGGGGGTGTTTAACAAATTATACAAATTTTCTTTTTGATGTGAAGTCTAATATAGTTGTCTCCCTGGATCAGCCGCAGTAATTACTAAAAGACTCTCCACCTCAACTGGACAACAGTCAAGTTATATTTGAATAAAGGTTAGATAAAACTGTTTTTTTTATTACACATATAAAGAAGGTATAGTTGCTTTTAATTTTGGTTTAGGATAATTATTTGTATTCATAATAGTCAAACTTGCAGTAGTTGCGCATAAAACATACAGGTTTGTAAGATGGTGAGTATTACAAATTGTGAAGTCAAACAGAGTTGTCTTCCCCTAGATCAGCCATTATAAACACTAAAAGAATATCCATTTTAACTGGATTACAGTCAAGTTATATATATGAATAAAAGCCTCAAGTAATTTACCTTGTTCGTCTTTTATTACAGATATAAATGTGTTGCCTTCATGTGGTGTAATGGTTAGCAAGCAAGATTCGCAGACCATTGTTAGTGAATTCGATTCTCACTGGGCGCCCCATAATCTGGCCTTGTGCCACATCTAAGCTAAACTTAGTAAATAACTAAATGTGTTGCCTGGAATTCTGAGGTGAAGTGCTGCCATAATGTGATGAATGGTTTGATTTATCAAATGGCATATCAACCTTCTTGGGCGATCTAATGCCAAAGCCGTCCTTGTAGAAGAACAGTAGTGGTACTATTTAACCCATAGCTTGAGGATAATGGGGTTCCTCCCTTTCCCAAGGGTATTAGTCTGAAAGTGAATGTAATGGCATGACTAGAGTTTGAACTCACTTACTATGTTGTTGTAGTCCAGCACGTTAACCACTGCACCACTGGAATAAAAGACTAAAGATTTTCTATCCTAATCGGTGACATCTTAATCACCACATTTTGGCAAACAGTTATTTCTCTGGCCACCTTAAAATGTAGAAAGGATAAACTGAAATTCTCAGTCAAATCTTTTTTTTATTATTGGACCAGTGAGTAAGTAGACAATGGAGGTGAGAGGAAATTTAAAAAAAAAAAATTGTTTTTTTCTTCTTCTAAAATTACCCAAGAAGGCAGGAGATTCAACCAGCTAAAATGTAGTAATCTAAACAACAAAGGTGTGGATGCTCATCTAAAGGATTTATCAAATAAATGCTGATAATAGTCTGAATAGAATTAATAATAGTTTATGCATAAATTAAAAGAAAAAGAGAAATGCCCCCCCCCACTAAAAAGGGAAACAAATAAATCAGGTAGACAAGGGAGTAGGAGGAGAAGAAGAGTATAAATGTCTTTTGTGATGTTATTTAGATAATTCTAATTTCATAATCGTAATGTTAATAGTTGGGTAATCTGAACATTAGCTACATAAATGAGAGTAACCTCCCCTTCTTTGTTTCACTTTGAGGAAGCCATATGTTTTGATCGGCCATTTTCATTTCACTGTAAATCTACACTGAAAATATGAATTTGTTCGAATCAATACAACTGCATGTTTTCACACGAAAATATCATAAAATGTGTCTTTAATAACAATTAAGTGCATTTCAAATAATGTGCAAGCAGAATGGTTTCCTCAAAGTGAAACAAAGAAGGGGTGGTTACTCTTATTTATGTAGCTAATGTTCAGATTACCAATAGTTGTTACAAAGGTAGAAGTTGTTATTTTGAGAAGAGTATTTCTTGAAGAAAGAATTTAACGTGACCCACCATTGAAATGTTTATTGTTTTTTCTTGTCCCAAATGCAGAGGAAATTTAAACGAAATTAATTTACAAAAAAATGTTTTTTTTACAGAAAATGAATAATAACAATTCAGTCAGGAAACACGCAGTTTGTATTTCATTTTTTTTTCGGGGGGGAGGGGAGAGGGAGACACTGGGGAGAAAAATGGGGAGGTAGTGTTTCATAATGTTTCAGTAGGCATTTTTATTAAATACTTTATTTGGACTACAGAGCTGTGTGTGTGTGTGTGTGTGTACCTGTGTTTTATTAGTAAATTGAAACATTCAAACACACCATTTACATATTTATTGTCTGAATATTTCTTCCTTTAAACAGAATATTCAAAATTTAAAAAAGAAAACATGAAAAATAAAGATCACCTTGAAGATGAACGTTAAAAAAAACAAATAAATAAATAAATAGATTAAAAAAAAAACACACAAAAAACGATTCAATTCTTTTCTGTGAATAATTTTTTTTTTTTTTTCTTATTTTTTTTTTCAGGTGGGTGTTGAAAATCGAGAAACAATGACAAGAAAATAAAAAAAACTTTCTTTTTTTCTTTCTTAAAGTTTAACAAAAATAGAATTAAAAAACAAACAAAAAAACAACAGTTAACTAAAAACAGAAAAAAAAAAAAAAAAAAAAAACTTTCTTGTTTTCGTTTTAATAAATCAAAGAGAAATTAAATCAATCAGTGAAACAATATAAAGAGTGAAAGAAAAACCTTTGAGGAAGATTTTGTTTTATTGAGTTTGGCACCAGACAATTAAATATGCCACAAACACGAGTCAGCAAGAGTTAGTTCCCCTTTGCAGTGTGAAATTACTCACACAAGGAAAATCATCTCACAAATGTCACCCAATTTAATATCTAAATTTACATCTACATACATAGATATCATCATCATCATCATCATCATCATAAATATTTACGTACATATGTATTTTATTTTATTTATGTACAGATATAGACACCGATTAACCCCAGGGATATTTTTTATTTTTTTTATTGAGAGCACATATATTCCAAATTTAGCCACAATCACCCCCTCCTTCCAATTTAAAAAAAAAATTTGATTATCAATTTTATTTAACAAAGGTTTTTTTGTTTTTTTTGGCAGGGAGGAGGGGGCTCACAGGTAATAAAACATTGAGTCTGAAATTAAGATTTTTTTTTTTCTTCTTTCAATTTTATTTTTTCATCTGCCATTTGTCACAGACAAAATCCAAAGAGTTCGGTCAATGACAATAAAGCAATAATTTTTAGAATTTAGACCCAATGACTTTTACGTATGTCACTTTTATTTTTTGAATCAGAAAGAAGACAAATTTTTTTTCTATTCCTGTGAGAAGAATCGCTCCTATTTTTCAAAATTATTTTTTTGTTATTTTCATTTTTTTAAACCAAGCAGATTCAGATAATTTCTTTTCAATTAATTCCGATCTTTATTTACGCTAAATACCTTTCGGCTTAAGTGGACAGTACTCTAAAGCTACATATAGTCAGAATATAGGACTCCTTTCTTTCTTTTTTTTTGGGGGGGGGATTTTTAATTTTCTATTTTTTTTCTTTTGCTGGAGAAAATTCCGAAAAATGTGCTGCCTATGTTTAAGCATAAATATCTTAGATAAGACAGAAAAAATGTACCCCCCATTGGGGGCAATTGTCTAAAAATGCTAAAATAGCACAAAAATAGGATTATTTCAACAAAACTTTCTTTTTATAGTTATGAAAATAATTTTATTTTCATACTAAAAAAAATGAAAAAAAAAAAAAAAAGAATATATCTATTTATATATATATATAAATTTAAAAAATCACTGGATCAGAGATTCATAGTAAAAAAAAAGTTACAGTAATAATATTTTAACAATGGAAAGAATATTTAAAATAAAACAAAAAAAATTCTTGTTAAAACTATACATAGTGATTTACTTGAAGATATCTTATTGGTTTCAGTACACAGCAACAAAACACAAAGAGTTTTCCATTTAATACATAACACTAAACTTTTAGTGTTTATATAATTACTCTGACAAAGAACTAGGGATAAAATCACAATCAGATATTTGTACATGGCTATCAGTTATTTTTTACTAATTATTTCAAGATTGAGTAATTCCTATATATATATATATTACACTAAGATTCAGTGTACGAAGGCAGCTCTAAGAAGGTTTCTAGCATTTTTAGTTTTGGAAAAGTGTCACTAAATACAGCTAAAAATGTGTATATCAAACGAGGGGACAACTCTTGCTGGAGTAGAAACAAAAAACAAAAAGAACAATTAAAGTTTACAATATCTTTTTGTTTATGCTGGTTTGACCATAATAACCATAAAAAAACAAAAATAAATTTTTAAGACTCAAAAAACATTTTTGGTACAAAATAGAAAATTATTTTTGTTTAAAAATAAAAAAATTTAAACAAAAAACCAACAAAAAATTGTAAAAAATTTCATATACATCAACATTACCTACATTTTTTATTTTTTATTATTATTATTATTATTGTTATTGTTGTGTTAAGATGACGGTGAAAAGGTTGGTGTTAGTACAAGTTTTAGTATCAATAAAAAAAAACACCACTTGTAAAAATTAGTACTTTTTAAGTTTCAATTGAAGTAGGAATTACGACTTACCAACAACAGACTGGTACACATTTATACATGAATGCACCTACAAAGAAATTGTGACTATATTTTGTCAGCACCAACCCAATCATCTATAGACTATTTTAATTGACAACACAAAGAACTTCCAACTGAATTTTTTTGCATACACCAAAGGATCTAAAGAAAGATCTTTCAAAGCCTCTATACTTCCTGTAATCTGCCAACACTATACCTGATAGCCCCTCCACACACATATGCATGCATACATGTATATTATTACTGTAGCTATTCATGTTCCTGACACTGATACACTATTCTATGTACTAGACATGAGACTTTGATGAGTTGTTGTGCACCTGAGCACTGTACACAATAAATTTCATTCATTAATGTATTCTTTTTAGAGTCATTTCAAAGAAAAAAATTATTAAAACAATAATTGCTATCTATAAGATAGGTATCTTTGTTTAATGGCATATCAACCTTTGTGGTTTATTTGATATCAAAGCCATCCTTGTAAAAGAACAGTAGTACTATCTAACCCATAGCTGGGGGGGGGTATTAGTCCAAAATTGAATGTAATGGCATGACTGGAGTTCAAACAGGCTTACTATGACATCATATATATATTTACCCAACCCCTCTGCATGAGCAGAATGTGACACATGGTCAATTTTTTAAGCAAAGTTTAACAGGTTTGAATTCAGAGTTTTCCTTCTCCTAGACTGGTTACCTAGCCATGGTTAAAGAGCCCAGCCTGACTACTATTTACCCATAGCTGGAGGACGAATAGTTGGATTCATACCTTTTCCAAAGGTATTAGTGCTATGTGAAATGCAAACAGCCTCGTCCAGGATTTGAACTCGTCTCATCGTG
>CM042154.1:98218687-98231187 GCA_023376005.1 Doryteuthis pealeii
TAATTTTATATATATATAAATTGAAAGGTAGCTCCTATATTCTAATTTTTGTGGGTCTTTTGTATACATTACGGTTGGGTAGTTGGGAGAAATCTATTAAAAAAAAAAGAATTAAACAAAATTCTTTAAGCTTTAAAAGAACAAGGAAATCTTTCTTGACGTTTATGTCTGTCTTAAAAGAAAAAGAGGAGTTTAATGTTTTTCTTGGAGAATAGGAATAGTTTATTTTAGATTTGTCGTTATTCATCAGAAAATAAACCGTAACATAGACATTTATTTATTTATTATTCTTTTATTTTTTCAAACAAGATATTTTAAAGAAGATTTTGAAACCCTTTTGTGACTCAACAGTCTTTCTATTTTGCATTCATTCAGCAACAGACATGCACAACAATTCATAACGCTCCAATATTTTGAAAATATAATTGAGATACACATTGGAATCCAGGGGAAACCATTTTCTTTTGCTTCCACTTGGAATATACGTTTTTTTTTTGGAAAGAGCTGATTTCTTTGAAAACATCAGATCTTGGGAAGGAATTTTTGGATTTGACTTTTTGGAATTTTTTTCCAGCTTTTAAAACTTTTTTTAACAAGATTATGACGTGTCTTAGAAATTTTAAGGACTTAAATTCTGGCTGAGCTGTTTAAAACTGTTTGATTTTTCAGTCTATAAAATTGGGACAATTTCTGTAAGAAAAAAAAATGAGGAGGAGGGGGGGGGGCTAGATTTTGTTATTTATTTCTTTAGATTTTCTAAAACGCTTTTCAGAGTTTGAAGATCCTCTGAAATGAGAGAATAATCTTTTGGACAGAAAATGATAGCGAAATGGAAATCAACTGGAATTTATTTTTAGTCAGTTGAGAAAGCAAAAAAAATCACAGAAGAAGATATGAATTTAAATAAACGTAGAAAAAGACAAAAGGCTGTTTTCTTTTTTGTTTAGTTTTATCATCAAATTTCAAGATGAAATGAAAATTAAGAAAAAAAAAAAAAAAAAAAAAAAAAATGAACAGCTTTCGAGATAAAGAAGAATGATGATAAAGAATAGATGAACCACTTATTTGAATTCACACAAAAGTTTGAAGAAAGATTTGGAAATTGTTAAGAAAAAAATTCAAAGGAGGTTTTGATAACCAGGATAAATAATATCTGACACTTCAATGTTGCATATGTAAAAGTAGCCGGATGAGAAAAAAAAAAAAATTAATATACCGAACCCATTCACCACGGGTAGGACTTGACACAAGGATACAAGTATAGGGCATCCAGCGAAGACTAAACTTCACTATTCAGTAGTAATGGATATACAAGACTAACTTGTTAACCATTACACCGTGATGGAAAGCTGTAATAATTGTGTTGGTATTTGTCATTCATACTACATACATATGATCAACTTTAAACACTGTGCCTTCAAAAGTGAATCAATACAGTTTACGAGTCAAGATATCTGTTCGTTAAATCCTTTGCAGAACATTTTAGAATCATACAATTAGGAAACTGTCTTTATGCCTCCACTTTTAAAAGTATGAAAAAGATATCCAATCCCAAAGAGAAAAGAGACAGTTATCTGTTCTCTAAGTCCTTTGCACAACATTTTTGGAATTGTGATTATCAAGCTTTATGCCTCCATTTTTAAAAAAAAAAAGTATGAATATTTTAATAGAAGAAGGAAATGAATGATCCAAAGTTTACTTTTTGTTTTTTTGATAAAAGGCAATGATGAGAAGAAATAGATGAAAGTTAAAAGATAATTCCTCACCTCAACATTAAACATAAAACACAAATGTGTTTATGATTCAAGAGTAAAAAAGATAACTGCAAGGTTTCATATTGAAAAGGGAATAATATCAAAGAAGATAAGAAATACTTTGAAATATTCTTAGATTTATAAACTGGATTACAATCAATTGACAAAAGAGCAGAAAGTTACATGCACACACACACATGCACTTGAGAACAGGGAAGAAAAAGAGGAAAAAAAAAACAGTTAAAATTTGATATCACATCAAATAAGTTTGAGAATATGAAATGAGATACAACCAAAAAGGCAAAGTGGGGTAGAAATCTTTGAGGATAGAAAAGGGCCAAATTCCTTGAAAATAAAGAGGGACAAGAGCCCTAAAGAATAGAAAAGGGGCAAGAGCCCTTAGAGAATAGAAAAAGAGAGAGGGGGCAAGAGCCCTTAGAGAATAGAGAGGGGGCAAGAGCCTTTGAGTATAGAGAAGAGCGAAAGCCTTTGAGTATAGAGAGGGGGCAATAGCCTTTGAGCATAGAGGTGGGGCGACAGCCTTTGAGTATAGAGGTGGAGTGACAGCCTTTGAGAATAGAGAATGGGCAATAGCCTTTGAGTATAGAGGTGGGGGTGACAGCCTTTGAGAATAGAGAGGGGCAATAGCCTTTGAGAATAGAAAAAGGGTTGATAGTCTTTGAGAATAGAAATAATAGAAAAGGGTAAGAGATAGATAACAAAAATGATGAAATATGTGTACATAACCTTAAAATAACTTATTTTCCTGAATTTTCAATAGAACAGTTTCTTTTATATTTAGGCAGGATTTCCAGAAAAAAGGATTAAAAAAAAATTTTTTTTTTTTAGATGGACAGGAAACTCTCATTTACATGAATATGACCAACACCTTAAATTGTCCCAACCCAATTTTTGATGATAATCATCTCATCTGTGATTGGTGAATGACACTAATAAAATGAACAAAACATCCGTAACAATTTTTCAAGCAGCAAATAACGCGGTTAAAACATTAATTATAATTAATTCTTGTTATCTTAAAGAATTTTTTTTTTTTATCTTTCTTTGTTTTTAGTCGATTTTACGTCTTTGGTGCTGCCTTCCTGGGATGAGAGGAGGAGATCCACAACAGTTTAGTCTTGGAAACCAAAGTCCCAAATCTAGTAAACAACTGTCGTGTCTCTCTTGCTTCCATCCTGGGGGGGCAGCATTGTAATGGATGGAGGGGGACAGGAAGAAGAAGATGAGGCGGAGGAATAAGATGAGGAAGAGGTGGAAGTTCGTGCCCCCGTAGTAGTAGGGGGTGCAGACATGGAAGATGCACTGGAAGTGGCCGTTGTATTGCTGCTGCTGCTGCTGTTGTTGCTGTTGTTATTGTTGTTGTTGTTTGAAGCCTCCTTGGCAAGATTTTCTGCTGAGCGAGTCTTGCTTATCTTTCGGTTCTCAATTCCAGCTGCTACATAAGAGAAGACACACAATACTGCATAACAAATCTGGTCAGCCTGAAATTATAAAGAAATAAATGAATAAATAACGAGTGAATGAGTGAATTAATAAGTGAATGAATGAATGAATGAATGAATGAATGAGTGAATGAATAAAAAGTGAATGAGTGTGTGAGTGAATGAAAAACTGAATAAATAAATGATGAAGTGAACTACATAACATTGAAAAAAAATGTCTGTTCTTTGAACAAAAACAATTCCTTTTTCTTTAGAAAAGAAAAGAAAAAGATTTAGTTGATTAAAGCAAATAAATAAGGGGAGATAAATCTACTGATAAGAGTTTTATTTTGAGTAGGTATATTTACTCAACCCATCCACCACCGGTAGCATGTGACACAATGTCACAAGGATCAGGTATCCAGTGAGGATTGAACTTACTATTCAGTAGTAATGGATCTGCAAGTCTAGCTTGTTAGCCATCACACAACAATGGGATGCCCTTTTACCCAACCCATTTGACATGGGTGGGATGTGACACAAGGTCACAAGTATGGGGCATCCAGTGAGGATTGAACTTGCTATTATACAATGACTTATTTTGAATATTCAATGATGTAGATTTAACTAGGGTTAGTCAAAAGTTTAGCAATATTTTATGTTTCAAACAGAAGGAGATACACTGCATCTGGTTTGGTTTTGTTTTGTTTTACGGCATATCAACCTTAGTGGGTCATTTAATGCCGATAAAGTTTTGAAATAAATCAATTCTTAATGGATAATACAATTTTTTTATAAATACATTTTTCTATTTAACCCATAGATGGGACCCTAACAGGTACTACCACTCCGGGTCAGAGTGGACCAGGAAGCAATGGTGATGAAGGGGTGCTCCACATTCCCCAAACCTCCAAAATTGGAACCTCACCATCAGATAGAGTTTAATGTCATTCTCAGGACATGTAGACCCGCAGCCACCGCCTTCTAGCACCCATATGATAAAAAGTGGTTGGGGCTTGCCATAAGGGCAATAGGGTTGGGAAAATCATATAGGTGCTAGGGCTTGACGTGACCAGTCGATTGATCGGAGGGGGCCTCTCCAACCGCCCGTCTAGCCCAAGATAGGGCCAAAGTGGCCTACATCTGGTAGAATTATGAATGGGTAATTTACAGCAAGTTCATTCCAGATTGTTAAACCTCTACCTCTACCCACACAACAGCTGCAACAGGTGTATGCCATTGTACAGCAAAAAAAAACAAAAGAAAAAAACACCCCGAATTGGTTAAGAGAAAGAAAGTTATTCTGCAGCAATCACAACACAAGATCTCATATCACTTGAATAAACCCAGAGTAAAAGCAATTTAAGAGAATCAAACTAATGCCGCACCCAGCATTTTTTGCCTGGATCTACATCCCTCAGATTATTAATTGTTCTGATCCATGAATCACTTCCTGCAATTCCAATGCTCCGAGAAGCTGGAAGCTTCAGTGAAAGAGTTCTTCATCTTGAAGAACAAGAACTGGTATCAGTGTATCAGATCAAAGAACTCCAAAACTGGAACCTCACCATCAGATAGAGTTTAACATTATTTCCAGGACATGTAGACCATCAGCCACCGACTTCTAGCCCCCGTATGATAAAAAGGGAGGGGGCTTACCATAAGGGCAATAGGGTTGGGGCAATCATATAGGTGCTAGGGCTTGATGTGACCAGCTGATTGATCGAAGGGGGCCTCTCCGACCCCCCCCCCGTCTAGCCCAAGAAAGGGCCAAAGTGGAGTTTTGTAAGTCATGGACTGCTCATCCACCTGGGTTTTATCGGCAAACAGGTGGCTCTATTAGGGGTGTCTTACCCCTCTGCAGAGATGCAGTCAGTGCATTCTAACGCCCCAGCTGACTTGGCGGACCAATGCAATGAATAAATTTTCCAGCATTTCTCTATCCATGTATCCATTATTATGTTTGATAATTGTTTTACAAAAAAACGTTTTTTAATTTAACAACTAAAATAAATCTGCCAACTGAATTATGTTATATCTCAGACCAAAGTACAGCTTAGCAGACCAATGTTAGTGAGTTTGATTCTCACTGGGTGCCCCATACTTCTGGTCATGTGCCACAACTAATATAAGCTTAGTAAATAACTCGAACTTGTGCGAGTTGCATAATATTTAAAATTTTAATTATTATTATCATTTTAACTCTTTGCCAGCCAAATTTCCTCACAGCTGAATTTCTATCTGATTGTGCAAACACAATAACCTCTACTTTGAATGTTAGGCTGTTTTTGTTGTATCTTTAAAAGCAACAAATCAGATTTTATTATGATTTTGCTGAAAGGTAAAGAAAGAAATAATTTTTAATTATAAAGACAAATCACAATAAAGAAACTTTGGCTTAATTAATAAATGTTGTTGTTGTTTTTTTGTTGTTGTCCTTTTTAAAAGCAAAAAATGACACTCAACCAACCATAGACAAGGGCAACCAGCACTCCAAGAATGAGCAATGAAGCTGAAAATGTCCTAGAGAAAAGATGACTGTAATTAGAGTGTCTAGAGTTCTAGTCTTATCACATGATGAATACTGATAGTAAATCAGTAATGATAGCCTCACTGAACTCTAAACAGATTTTATCTATGTTAAATGGAATTTTGAATGGTCAGCCATGTGTAATTCCATCCAATCAAGCAAAGAAAGATTTGGACTTTCTTTTGATTTATCCATTCATTTCTCTAAAAGATTGCTGACAACAAACAAAACAAAGAAACACTATCCATGAATTTCACTTTTATTTCTAGTAATTTAAATACTTTTTTTTGGCTTCTCTGTTACTTGCGGCACAAAGAACTGTGAAATTGAAGGAAGGATGTCTTATACCTAGATTGGCAAATCATTTCCAAATCTAAAGCAATTAATGTCGCAATTATCCAGAATTCCTGAGGACATTTCAATCTGGAAAAAGTCTTCTACAAAAAGATAATTGGAAAAGTTGGAAAATCAAAAAAAAAAAAAATTTTTTTTTTAATTCGGAAAATTTGAAAAAAGAAAAAGAAAAAAAAAAGATTAGCAAGACTAAGTGAAATTTGAAAAAAAAAAAAAAAAAAAAAAAATTTTTTTTTTTTTCAAGAATTCTGAGCAGTGTTAACTTTTTGATCTTTGTTCCTTTTATCATAAAGATTTTGCCGGTTGATTCTCCTGCCTTCTTCAGGTGATTGTGAAGCAAAAGCAATCTAATTGATGTTTCAGTCAGTAGAGCATCCACCTTGGTTCCAGATTCAATATGGGTCCTCACCTCAAAATGGTGCATGTGTAGCACAAGCTTGATTAATCTAATCTGTTCAGTAAAGCATCTGGTAGGTGTGGTGCTTCACCTCAGCAAAAACAATCTCCCTGGTCTAGCACTAGCAAAAAGAAGATAGACTCCCTTGCTGACACCGACAATAGGCCACTCTGCCAAATTTGCTTTTTACTTATATGAAAAAAAAAAAAAAGAAGAGTTCTTACCTCCAATTATCCAAAAAGTAGAATAATCAATTCAGTTTTAACTTGGAACTCTCCAGATTAATATATATATATATATATATATATATATATATATATATATATTATTATTATTATTATTATGATTATACTAAGGCTGAGTTAATCAATTTTTGCTTTCCAAAGGCTTTTTTACTGTTTAGTTTAATGACACGAAAATTATACTAAATTATTCCTTACTTTTAGATTAAATTCTGTTTTAATTGATTCTAATTAGTCGCACTTTGCAATTAAGTAAAAAACCAACCAATCTCTTACTTTACTCTGTATCTATCTCTTTCTTTCCCTCTATGTATCTCTTGACTACCTCCTCATTATATAATGTTAGTTTCTCTGGAGAGTAGAGAGAGAGCCAGGAGAATTTGAAATATATTTCTATGTTAAATTTCCCAACCAGCAACCCATAGCTTAAATGAGGTCAAACATTTCCTTTCTTAGAAAGCTAACAAAATGATTTTATGATTTCGTCCGGCTGTATTTATTCATTTAAAAAAATAAATGGGTGACCCAATGGGTTACATTTTGTCTAGTATTTATATAGATTTATTAATGGATCTCCAAAAAATTAAGACTTTTTTCATTTGTATTGTTTAGGATTTTTACCTAACACACACACACACACACACACATTCTTTTTACTGGTCCCATATCTAATTATTTTTTATAGTATCAATTCACTTTCACCCTTCTTTCTTTCTAGTAAACTAAGTAAAGTTATCGGAGTTGCCTACTGTCAGTATCAACTGGGCAGTGATGGATTCTACTCTCTTTTTCACTAGTGCTAGACCAGGGAGATTGTTTTGCATCAAAGGTGGAGCGCCACACCTACCGTCAGCTCCTCACATTGCTACACAGATCCAAGCTGTTACTCATGTGCTTAGTTGGTGATGGCTGGTATCGAACCCGGAAACTTGTGGTTCTAAAGCAGAGACTCTACCGGCTGAGCTAACTGTAATCTTTTACTCTTGATAGAATTAATGAGGAATTCAGAGATGCTGATAGCACATATTTTCTTTTATGAGTCCTGGGGAAAATGTATGGGTCCTAACTAGTCCTGCCTTTTAACTCCTACCTTGTAACTTATCCTGTGTAATTCATTTCTAAGAAACTATTGAAATGTATTTACAGTTAGCTTGAAATGGCGAGGGAAGAAAAAAGAAAAACACTGGGATGCATGGATACAATTTTACTGCGTCCTTTTAGATTTTTGTTCGTCAGGGATGCAGAACGCATACCTATCAGCATCTCTGAGAATTGTCACTGTAATAATGGACAATGATTGAACAATAATGAAAATGATCACAAGATGGTAGCATATGAAAACAAAAAACAACTTTGAAAAAGAAAATGTTACTGAAAGAAAATAGAAAATATAAGAATACCAATTACAAATAAAATTTCAATCAAAATATCAAAAAGAATTATTAAACATTTCAGTAAAACTGTAAATTCATCTTAAGTTACAATTTGATTTTTCTTGTTAATCTCTTTCATCAGTAAAAGGAGAATTGTAGACACTGAAAAAATGTTGCACATCTGAAACACATGGGTCCCGTCAGAAAAAAATAGAAAAACATTTTGTTTCAAAATATCTTTTTTGTTTTGTTTAGCAAACAGAAAACCGATTATTTCCTAGTTGAGTAACATGAGTGACCCAGAAAAAACAGAACCCAAATTATTTATTTATTTTCTCATTAAAGTAACCCTAAACCCCAACCCTAACCCTTGTTGGACTTTAAAAAAAAAAAATTAAAATTAATAGTTTTATTACAAAATTTGTAGGTTCTGTTTTTTCTGAGTCACCCTGTAATATTATGTTACTCAACTAGGGGGGGGGGTAGGTTTAAGGTTAATTTAATGGGAAAATAAATAATTTGGATTCTGTTTTTTCTGGGTCATCCTGTAATATCATGTTACTCAACTAGGAAATAACCCAGAAAACCTACCTTTACTTTGGTAGTTTATCAGTTTTTAAAATATTGATTACATATG
The DNA here is from genome assembly GCA_023376005.1 of Doryteuthis pealeii. Lineage (NCBI taxonomy): Eukaryota > Metazoa > Mollusca > Cephalopoda > Myopsida > Loliginidae > Doryteuthis > Doryteuthis pealeii. Next base: position 98,227,417 of record CM042154.1, read on the forward strand.
GTTTTAGAAAGAGGGGGTCCTGTTCACTATATAAATACTATTTCAAAATGATCTCTGACTTTCTGACATGTATGTCTAACTAGTAAAGTTGATGTAGTGGCCTATTGATGGTATCAGCCAGACTGTGGGTAATCTATGGCTTTTCATTAGCGCTAGACCAGGGAGATTGTTTTTGCATCCAAAGTTGAATGCCACACCTACCATCAACTTTCCACTTTACTGCACAGATGTAACCTGTGCTACTCATGCACTGATTTGGTGAGGGACAGTATCGAACCCTGAACCTTGTGGTTCTGAAGTAGATGCTCTACCAACTAAGCTAAACAGTTATCTTCCACTTGGTTTTATTTACAAATGGAATAATTTTGTAATGTAAGGTGTGCTGGATCCTACCATTTAAATTTATAGACTTTTTGTGACTGTGTGGATTCAATCAGCCAATCAACACGCTTGAATACGTGGTTGGTTAACTATTTAATGGCCAATCTTGAAAGGCGTCCAGTTGCTTGTGCTTAACATGGACGAATGGGTCAACAACCAAGGATCCTGCTTAACACTGAGTAACACAAGGATCCTGCTTAACACTGAGTAACACAAGGGACCTCTACTGTAAAGTGCTCTCACCTGCCGCCTAAAAATGGCCACAAGAATCCAAACAGATTTTTTTTGCAAATGTCAATTTTAAGATGGCACTAATTTTAAAATAATATAAAATCAATTTTTTTTTTCAAAACTGACAAATTGCCTGAGAAGAAGAAAGTCTTCATTAACAAAAAATAATCTAAAAAATTTTTCCTATTTTTTTTGTTGAGACCTATGGTGTTTAGATGTGCCTTTTTGTAAAAATATTTTTTTTTAAAGAAGTTCACAGTTTTGTAAGTCAGAATGATAAATTAATTTTATTTTGTAAATTTTAATTAATCGATTTCCTAAAAAATAAAGTTGGAATAAATTCACCAAATTACAAACAAAACATACATATATTTTATACAGGGTCCAGCAGAATGTTTGGCAACATTGGTTTGGTTTGTTTTGTTTTGTTTTATGGCATATCAACCTCAGTGGGTCATTTAATGCCAATAAAGTTTTGAAATAAATCAATTCTTAATGGATAATACAATTTTTTTATGAATACGTTTTTCTATTTAACCCATAGATGGGACCCTAACAGGTACTACCACTCCGGGTCAGAATGGACCAGGGAGCAATGGTGATGAAGGGGTGCTGCACATTCCCCAAACCTCCAAAACTGGAACCTCACCATCAGATAGAGTTTAACATCATTCCCAGGACATGTAGACCCGCAGCCACCGCCTTCTAGCACCCATATGATAAAAAGGGATTGGGGCTTTCCATAAGGGCAATAGGGTTGGGAAAATATAGGTGCTAGGGCTTGACGTGACCAGCCAATTGATCGGAGGGGGCCTCTCGACCGCCAGTCTAGCCCAAGATACAAAGTGGAGTATTGCATGTCATGAACTGCTCATCCACCTGGGCTCTATCCTTAAGCATCACGGGTCGCCACCTACGGCCAACAGGTGGCCCCCTTGGGGGAGTCTTACCCCTCTGCAGAGGTGCAGTCGGTGCATTCTAACGCCCCACCGACAGGGCGGATTGGTCCAATTTCTCTAAATTTTTAATATTTCCTAGCATTGAAGAAGCATTGGCTTTCAAAATACATCTTTAATTCATTAAGGTAAGTTTAAAAAAATTAGTATCAAAGCTTTTTTAAGCCAAGTAATACTAGGGTGAGTCAAAAGTTTTGCAATATCTTAGTATGTGTTAGTTTGTAGTATGTATATCACCTGACTAAAGCAGTTTAAGCCAAGGGAGGTACCTGTTGTGGTTGGTATTATACTGGAAGGTGGTGTGTTGACATGTTGTGTATTGTTTCACTGTGTGCGATTTGAATGTTGCATAGATGAATGTGCAAAGTAGTCTAACTTGTGGACTTATGGTTTAAGATTTCAAACCAGACCATAATGTTATGGAAGCAACTAAAAACATTTGTGATGCAAAAAGTGTAGGCACAGTTGATCACAGTACAGTAACCAGATGGTTCAAGAAAATTTGCTGGGGTTCTAAAACCTTGACTTGTACTCCGAAGCCATGCTCCAAGACATAGAGGGAAACTTGGAGAGCAGAGATGCTGATAGGTATGCGTCCTACGCCCCTGATGCATAAAAATCTAAAAGGATACAGTAAACTCCTATCCACACATCCCAGTGTTTTTCTTTTTTCTTCCCTCACCATTTCAAGCTAACTGTAAATACATTTCAATAGTTACTTAGCAATGAATTACACAGGATAGGTTACAAGGTAGGAGTTAGATGACTTAAGTTGGTACCCGTAAATTTTGCCTGGGACTCATTCAAAGCAAATATGTGCGTCCCAGGATGCACTAAATCAAAAAGGTATTAGCATCACTGGGAGAGTATCAGGCGAACTTGGCATCTCACAGTCGAGTGTGCAGTGTGGTTCATCACTTTTTGACCTCGGCAAAGGCATCAGGAGATGCTGAATTGTGACTCATGTTACCAAAATATTGCAAAACTTTTGATTTACCCAAGTAAAGGCATAAAGCAAATTTTTATTTTATTTTTTGAAAACTGGGATGTCATACTGAGGAATATATATAATGTGTGTGTGTGTGTGTGTGTGTATATATATATAAGTTAAAAGAAAGGAAATGAATCCGACAATATGAGTATGAAAAGGTGGAATGAAAACATCACACAATGCTGTTAAAGAAGAAAACACTTTATAATATAATCATAGCTGATACTGATCAATATTTCGATTTTACAAAAATCATCATCAGAGCTCATTCACTCCGTAGTTGTTTGGGTCGGAGAAGAATGTCAACATCTTAAAAATCCGCTACATTTGGATATGTTTTACTGACAAAAGGTATACATAGAGACATGACCGACATATATATGGCGCGAATGCCCACATTGGTGAATAATGTAATGACTTTCATTCTTTTTTGCAGTATTAAGGTTTTTTGTTTTGTGAACTGCATTGACATTCTTCTCCGACCCAAACAACTACGGAGTGAATGAGCTCTGATGATGATTTTTGTAAAATCGAAATATTGATCAGTATCAGCTATGATTATATTATAAATTGTTTTCTTCTTTAACAGCATTGTGTGATGTTTTCATTCCACCTTTTCATATATATATATATATATATATATATATATATATATATATATATATATACACAAAGTGTGTCAAAAGAGTATCAAATTTTTTGTATTTTTTGACACACCTTGTATTCTGAAAAAAAAAAAAAAACATTCCATTCATTAATTTTTTTCAGAATACAAGGTGTGTAAAAAAAGTACAAAGTTTAAAGCTGTATTTATCAAGATAGAAATGAAGAATGAATGGAACATTTTTTTTCAGAATACAATGTGTGTCAAAAAGTACAAAAAAAAACTTGATATTTTTTTGACACACCTTGTATATCTGTTAGGATAACTTATAACCATGCTGTAAAACAAAGCGATTAAGTACATTTTTTTTTTCATCACATAAGACAAAGTTGTTGTCTGGCTGTGAACAAACAATTCTAAAATGGAGTTTTAACAAAATAAATATTAAAAAAAGCAAAAGCAAGAAGCAAACAAAACAAAACAACAAAAAAAAAAAAAACAAAAACAAAAACAACAAAAAAAAAAATTAGATGACAAACAGGGAAAGAGAGATTTAGATAGAAAATGGTTGGAATTAAGTGAAATCAAAGAACATGGAAAAGAAGAGT
>CM042154.1:98236187-98238687 GCA_023376005.1 Doryteuthis pealeii
CTGCAGCTGAAGAGATGAAAGTCTGAGGCAAACATTATTCCATTCTTGTATAAGGACAGTAGTGGTATTTATTTAATCCATAGCTGGGGGAATTAGGGGGTTCATACCACTATGGAGGGAAGTTTGAATGTGCTTTGTGTTTTGTGAATTCAGGTACAGAGTATTAAGAAGCAAGTTGAAACTATCTATTTGCTTTACTGATATAATAATACTTATATAAATAAGTTTCTTTTACTTATATAATAATTCTTACATCTAAAAGCAAAAACAAAAAAAAAGCAAACAAAAAATGATGTAATATATTGTCTGATCAGTGCACCCAAGGACCAGGCTGAATAGGAAGTGCATGGGGGTCAGGTGCAGCCTGGAAATGAAAACAGGATGTGGCCCTGACCTGACCTTTTGCACCTGGAAATGCAGGTGAATATTTGACATGATTCCGGTGCAGAAATCTGTAGGCATAGCCCATAGCCAATGAAAACAGCCTGTGTGGGCGAAGAAGCATGTCTACAGAAAAAACTGCATAGGTGTCATGAACAAAGAGGCGTGACACCGGGGGTCAGACTACAATAAAAGAAGCCCGGAGAGATCGATTAGACAGACAACGATCAGGTTTAAGATCACTTGAAAAGAACTCCCGAAGGCTCCACGTTGCGTAACCCTGCCAACGACTCTCAGCTGTACACAACCGAGGGAATAAACATCTCATCTTACATTTTCCTAAATACAAGTGTTTGTGTTCTTTGATGGGTCCAGTGTGTAACAGTATTTGCTTTGAACGTTTCCCAGGAAATTTGATGGGTCAAAACTAAAGTTTCTTAATAAATTTTTATTCATGATCTGTAACAACGAGACAAACTCTCTAGTTCTATATTTCAAAAAGACAGGAAAAACAAATCAATTTATCAAGTTTGCAATTGTTTCTCAGAGAAGATATATTAGCAAATGTTAGAAAGCCAGTGTGTTAGTGAATGAGTGAGTAAGTAGCTGTTCAAGTATAGTACAGAAGTGCTGCCTACTCTTGGAGTAACTGCCGTTTTTCTTTGAATTTGAGTGTAATGCCACTTTTGTGGCAAAAATACGGTGGAGCATCAGCACCATTTCATTGGCCTATGGGGGAAAGAGAAAGTGATGGTTCAAGTAACATCAGGGTAAACAAAAAAAAAAAAAAATTAAAAAAAAGTGAAATCAAAAGACATGCAGTGCAACAAAAATAAGGCAAAACAAAAGATAAAAAATACAAGACAAAAAATTCTCCAGAGAAAACTATATATATTTACCAACACCTTTGTATGATTAGGATATGACACGAGGTCAATTTCTTAAGCGGAGTTTAACTTTTTAATAGATTTGATTTCTGAATTTTCTTTCTCCTAGACTGGTTACCTAACCAAGGTTAAAGAGCTGCCAGTCTGCCCTATTATTTACCCATAGCTGGACGGAGAGTAGTTGGATGCATACCTTTCCCAAAGTTATTAGCACTATGTGAAATGCGTAGGATATGACACAAGGTCGATTTCTTAAGAGGAGTTTAACTTTTTAATAGATTTAAGTTCAGAATTTTCCTTCTTCTAGACTGGTTACCTAACCAAGAGCACAGTCTACCCTATTATTTACCCATAGCTGGAGGGAGAGTAGTTGGAAGCATACCTTTCCCAAAGGTATTAGCACCATGTGAAATGCTAACAACCATGTCCAGAATTTGAACTTGGGTTGACGAGTCCATTTCCTATATCTCTAACCATTACACCACACACCTCTTCTATGGTTTTAAAGATATTTTAAAAATAGGGAATTGAAATGTAGTTTTATATCTTGCTAAAAGATTTTATTCTGATGTTTACATTTATGGACAAAAAATTGATGAGCTGAAAAGTTAAACATTCTTTTTTTACTTTAATCTTAATCTGATAAATATAAATATCTTGTCACCACTTGTCACATATTTTATTTTGGATGTTAAATAATTACACAATACAACATGAAATTCTAAAAAATAATCTAATTTCTAAATTATTTGCAGGTTCAATTCTGACTACGTCCGAAAATAACATAAAACACAGCTGAACATTATATAACTTACTATATATAATGAGGAGGTAATCAAGATATACATAGAGAGGTAGAAAGTGATAGGCAGAATGTAAAGTAAGGGATGGGTCAGTTTTTGACTTAATTGCAAATTATGAATAATTAGAACCAATTAAAATGGAATTATTTTCCAAACATAACTCAATCCTGAAACTAAGGAATAATTTAGTATAACTTTCATGTCATTAAACTAAACAATAAAAAATCGTTTAGGAGACAAATGTTGATTTGCTCAGCTTTAGTATAATAATGTATTTATATACCCAATGTAATATAAAATTTATATACTAATGTAACTATTTTGGTAGAGACTTAGTAATATATCTATATATCCAATGTAATTATCTATTATTATTTTCAACAAATGCAAAGTAATATTATTTGTCAGGTTCCAGATAAGAAATGTGTT
>CM042154.1:98243687-98303687 GCA_023376005.1 Doryteuthis pealeii
TATAAATGACAATACAAAACAATATTAATTCCAAATCGCCTTTCATGAAATTTGATAGAAATTTTAAATTTGATCAAAAAATGATTGAAAGAAATAATTTTTAATCAGAAGAAAAGAATTATATTCCCATTTCAAGAGATGAATTGTGAGCCTCATTCCTTCATTCTCGCAGAAGTTAATTTTTATATTGCAGATCATTTTTAATTTATTAAATCTACAATAAAAAAAAGAAAAGAATAGGTTTAATATTAAAAGTATAGCACTGGCTTGTTTTCAAGTGCCTGGCTGGGGCTTAAACCTACATTTGCATAATCAGTTTTTAGGTTTTATTTTATGGCATATCAACCCTTTTCGGGTCATTTAATGCTGAATCTAATCATTTCGATATTCAGTTTACTTACACTACCTGCTGTTGCTTAAATGGTCACCCATCTAAGTATTGAACAGGCTTATTGCTGCTTAACTTTGATGATCAAGCAGGAATCGGTGCTTTCAATGACTTGACTGCAAGCTAATTGTTTTTTTTAGATAAATTTACTACAATTACAAACACATTTTTTTCTTTCTTTCAGCAAGTCCTCCTTACAACATCCAGTATCAACACAAAGCTGGTCAATGTAAGTTTAAGTCATGCTGGACACTGCTGTAGAAGTAAGGATGAACTCATAAGTGATGTTCTAATAATAATAATATCAAGTGTAATTGGTGCACTTTGAACAGTCCCCAAAGGTTTGGTAAAGAGACTGGAGGAATCTTAACATACAAAGTGAGTAGTTAAATGTCTCTTTCACAATAACTCTCCCATCTCTCTCTTACTCACACAGAGAAACTAACATAAATAACAAGGAGGTAATCAAGATATACATAGAGAAAGAGAGAGAGAGATAGGCATAATGTGAAGTAAAAGACTGATCAGTTTTTTACTTAATTGCTAATTAAGACTAATTAGAACCAATTAAAATGGAATTTTTTTTCAAACATGACTCAATCCTAAAAGCAAGGAATATCTTAGTTAAATTTTGTGTTATTAGACTAAACAGGCAAAAAGTCTTTATGAGACAAAAATTGATTCGCTCAGCTTTAGTATAATAATAGATATCTGATTAAAAATCAAAATTGCTTAATATTGTCCATTGTGAGGCCAGTATTAAAAAAATAGCTATGTGTGTAAAAGGGAGAGAGAAGATTGAAAGGCAATAAAAAAATAAAAAGAATGTTTTAAAAATCACTTACCATGCTGGACTTGAACTTGTGGGGAATCACTTGCCGAGTTTTGGGATCTAGATTAAATAAAAAAAAGAAAGAAAAAAAAAAGCAAATGTATTAATTATTTTTACAAGTTTTATTTTGTTTTAAACTCACAACTGATTTTCAGTGTCAGGAATTTTGATGCCAGCCAAACAAGAAAGAAAAAAAAAAAAAAAATTGAAAGATCCTGAAATATAAATTTACATTTTTTGTTTTTGAAAAATTTACAAAAGAAAAAGAAATTAACCATATTATCATTATTATTTGAAATTTAGACAAAATCTTTATAAAATAGAGGATGTTCTAAATTTCACTTTGGCAATGAAAAATGATAAGATTAAAATTGAACGTGTGTAGATGTTTTCTTGATTGCTTATCCTTTTACAATCTCTCACCTTTGGATGTTCTGGAATTAATAAAACCAAACAAAAACAAAGTCTAAACATTTATTTTGCGATTAATGTTAAAAATTTAAAATATCAACAAATTGTCTGCACTCTTTTCTATCAGCCATAATGATATACCAGTGACAATACTTTAATAATTAAGCTTAGTGATAATTAACATTATATAAAGATTTTTAAAAAAATTTTATAGTGTGTTAGAAGCATTAATTAAAATGTAATAATATATTCTTGAAGGCAAAATAATGCAAATTTATGTTGAAAAACATATTTATTTAATTTTTTTAAATTTTTTTTTTTTCCTCTTAATATTTTTAGGCTAGGCCCATCTTCAGAGAGTTGAAAAAGTATTAAGGAAAAAAAAAAAAAAAAAAAATTAAATAAATATGTTTTTCAACATAAATTTGCATTATTTTGCCTTCAAGAATATATTATAACATTATATAATTATAATAGAAATTTTATAAATAGAAATTGACTTGATAAAGAGTGGAAGCTGACAAAGATGAAAAAAACAAAAAACAAAAAACAAACCCAGTTTTGCAGGACTTTAAAAATCAATTAGATTAAAATAAAAACAAGAGATTCAATTTTTTTGTTTTAGTTCAAAGAGATTGGCTTTCAAGTATTCAATTTCATTTTATTAGTTTTATTGCATTAAAGTTTCAATAAATAAATAAAAAGGAATTTTGGTTTTTATAAATCATGGCATTTTGTTAATTGGATGAGAAAACTGGATGGTTTGATTTGGTTTGTTTTGTTTTACGGCATATCAACCTCAGTGGCTCATTTAATGCCGATAAAGTTTTGAAATAAATCAATTCTTAATGGATAATACAATTTTTTTATAAATACATTTTTCTATTTAACCCTTAGATGGGACCCTAACAGGTACTACCACTCTGGGTCAGAGTGGACCAGGGAGCAATGGTGATGAAGGGGTGCTCCACATTCCCCAAACCTCCAAAACTGGAACCTCACCATCAGATAGAGTTTAACGTCATTCCCAGGACATGTAGACCCGCAGCCACCGCCTTCTAGCACCCATATGATAAAAAAGGGGTTGGGGCTTGCCATGGATGGTTTGAATATCCTAAAGAGGATTGTAATAATGGTGAGAATAGTGAATGATTGTTTAATTGCAACTGAATAAAGGCTGCATTCTATAGTATTTTGAAAATTAATAAAAAAAAAATAAAATTAAGTTTCTATACTAGCCTTCACCAACTCAGTGTATGAGTAGCTCAGGGATCTATGCAGTAAAGCAAGGAAGTTATAGTAGGTGTGGCGCTCTACCTCAGATGCTAAAACCAATCTCTTTGGTCTAGCGCTACTGAAAAGGAGATAGACTCCCTCACTGATTGGCTGATACTGATTTTAGGCCACCCCAATGACTTTACCTTTTTTTTTCTTTTTTTAAATTTTTTTACTTAAGTTGATATTATTAAATCTTCAACCTTTTTATAAGTATAAAAGAAATTGCATTAAACAAATGTCACATGCGAATGTAAATTTGGTTAAATAGTCCTTTTGAGACAGAGGTAGTATATTATCAAATAGGTGTGGCCAAAATTTTTGTACACCTGCACCTCCCTCTTTCTTTCTTTAAACTTTGATATCATAAATTGTCACTTATTTCAATTTTTCCCCTTGAGCCTAAACTTACATATAAGCATTTTTTTGTATGAATTTTTTATTTATAACAATGAAATAAATCACGTTTAAAAGAGTACATCTTCAAAAGAGAGAAAAAACGATAAAAATATGTAATTTTGACAGATTTTAATTTATAAAATTCTCCAGTTTTAAGGACTACATAAACAATAATTTTTACATGTGATCTTTTTAATCTTTCCTCTTCATAATAAAGCAAAAATTACATTAAATTTCATTCATTTTTTCTGAGATTTGTTGAAATTTGGGGAATTAAAAACAGGTGAAATTTTGGCCATACCTATTCAGAGATGCTGATAGGTACGCATCCTGCGTCACTGACACAGAAAAATCTAAAAGGACACAAAAAAATTGTATCCACAAGTCCCAGTGTTTTTTAAATTTTTCCCCCCACCATTTCCAGCTAACTGTAAATACATTTCAATATTTTCTTGGAAACGAATTACACTGTATGGGGTACAAAGTAGGGGTTAGATGGCTTTAGTTTTATATATTATTTTCTATTTAAATGATAAAAGGTCAACATTTCGGACCATATGACTTTTAGGCACCCATTTTGCAATCTCAATTCGTGGGGACATTTTTTCCATTTACACCGTCAAAATCGGGTTAATTGTTAACAGACGATTTTTAGAGTTTTTTTTTTTTTAATCATAAAACTAACCCCTAACCCTAACAAACAACTGGATTTTGACTGCGTAAATGAGAAAAGTTCCCACGAATCGAGATCGCGGAAGTGATGTCTAAAGGTCATATGGTCCAACATTTCTAAGAGATTCTTTTTGTTGTATCTTTAAGGTATTATTAAATTGCCAATTGGTGAAGCAAGCAGAGGGGTGGGGTGGGGTGTTAAAAATTCTCTGCCTGAAAATACCTTATATACTCTGTAGCACATGGTGTAATGGTTAAAGTCATGGGAAATGGACCCGTCACCCCGAATTCAAATCCTGGACATGGAAATTGCATTTTCACTTAGTGCTAATACCCTTGGGAAAGGTATGAATCTTATTCTCCCTCCAGCTATGGGTAAATAGTAGAGAAGACTGGGCTCTTTAACCTTGGTTAGGCAATCAGTCTAGGAGAAGGAAAACTCTGAATTCAAACCTGTTAAACTCTGCTTAAGAAATTGACCTTGTGTTGCATCCTGCTCGTGTGGAGGAATTGGTAAATATCTATATACTCTATAATAAATGAATTTTTAAAACCAAATTTCCACCTAAAAAGCAAGGAGTCATTCATCACATGAGATATGTTTTTGAAACATCAAAGCTTATCTTGTTTCTAGACCTAACCTTGCTGTAACTTTGATACAAAGTGTACCCCCACATAGCCAATACCTAAAGAAAAACTATTAAGATAATAAAGTTTTTACTTAACATTAATCATATTATCAATGCTATTGTTTTTAAAATGTAGAATCTTACATTGTTTCTAGGCCTAAACCTTGAGATAATAAAGATGAGGAAAATAGTCTGAATAATCTAAATAATACAATATTTAGATTATTCAGACTATTTTCCTCATCTTTATTATGTACACAACAGTTTACACACACACACACAAAAAGAAAATGCAATATGAACCAAGGTAAAAAAAATCATACATAAGTATCATGGTAAATAGTCAAGGTTTATAAGTTCACAAAATTCATTCTGAATTATCCAGTTGGACACAGGTGTTGAGCTAATACAGTTCTAAGTGACAATCATTTCTGGGCTTCAAGGTTCAATCCTAGCCAAGTGATAGTAACACAATAATTAACACAGCTTAATACTTGTCCCCATGGAATGAGAACAGTCTACCCCCCATGGATTGAATAAAGTGTTTGGTTCAAAGTTCCATAAAGGGTCTTAAGTTCGAAGAGAAGGTACCTGAGTCTGACAAGAAATACTTGAAGAAGTCTAAAGGGAATATCGGCTGAAATGTTGTGTAGATAACAATAAAGATGAGGACAATAGTCTGAATAATTCAAATAATCCAAGTATAAATAAGTGTTTGAATGTTTTCTCTTTGTAATTGGATATTGAAGAAATATATTTTGTAGGTTATCATCGTGTAGTAATAATGGTCGGACTTGAGTAAGCTTTATTCTACTTAGAATACATTTGCAGTTCTCTTGGGAGTTTATATAGTTTTACAAAGCTAAAGAGTTACACAAAGGGGAGTTAACTCTCAATTACTTATTACACATGATCAAACATTAGGGGTCTTTTCTTACACATAATATATGATAAAAACAACTTTTTGTAGCTAAAAAAAATTATGAGTTATTTATTACAAGGTTCATTAATCATACTAGTACAAAATAAAAAAACACCCTCCGGGCGATGTAAAAATAGATTTTTGAAACATATTGCCTGAGGGGTGGGAGTAAAAAAATCAATGTCAGTGAGTTTGTCCCCTAAGTAAGTAAAATCATCAAATTCATTAAAGGATTAAAAAATAAAACAATTTGAAATGTAAACTTTAAATATGTATTAAGATAAAACAAACTATATATAGATATATAATACCAGTCATGTATTTATTAAAACTTGTTTTAAAATACAATGAGGACTGTCTAATGTTGCATGTTCAAATTTTGAGTGTATTTATTCTGTTATGACGATTTTGGGTAATGTGACGTAATTTTTGTTACAGACAAAAACCGGAAGCGAATCTCCATTATTAACAGATATGATATATTTTTTACCTGAGATGATTTTCTATAAAAAGGAAAAAATAAAACAAATGTCACTGTTCTAAGTTAGGTAAAACTAAAATACTCGAAATAAATTCAAGCTCATTCAACTAATTGTCGAGCACACAAACTGCTAAAATAAAATAACAGCTGCTACTATTTATAATACAGAAACATGAACTCATGTGACTTAACTTATTTACATATTTTACAACAGTCACCATTATATTTCAACTAATAAAATTTATTCTTACAAACTTTGGTCTCATGGGCAAAGCGGTTAAAGATGTCCTCTTTTTAGTGCAGGCTACAATTGGTGCCCAAATGAGATTGGATGCTAAATTTAACCTAGATCAGTCAGTAAAGTGTCAGCTAAGGATTAACAATGTTCCAGGTTCAATACCAGCCCTCGCCAACTCAGCATATGAGTAGCACAGGGATCTGTGCGGTAAATTGAGGAGCTGATGTTAGGTGTGGTGCGCCACCTCAGATGCTAAAATAATCTCCTTGGGATAGTACCTCTTCATTGCTCTTACTCCCAGGTCTACTATGGCCCAGAACAGTAGTCCCTGTATAGAATAGATCTGTTTGAAAACTGTTTGCAATAACCAAGACTAATTGATACCATATAACTGTGTCCAAACAATTGATTATAAACAAGAAAAAAAAGTGCAATAAAATATTGAAATATAGTTATGATTGCAATCAAACATTTGCAAATGAACCAAGTTTTGGCATTAAATAACCCATAAAGAGTTGATATTTTGTTAAAAAAATAAGTCAAACCAAATCTATGGCGTTTCTCAGTTGGCAATGCGATTCCATTGCGTGAGCTTGTATAATCTAAAATGACACAGTAAAATCATATCCATGTATCCCAATGTTTTTCTTTTTTCTTCCCCCATCATTTCAAGATAACTGTAAATACATTTAAATCGTTTCTTAGAAATGAATTACACAGGATAAGTTACAAGGTAGGAGTTAGCTAGCTTTAGTTGTTTCTCCAGATTATGAATAAAAACTCAACAATCTATTAGGAAACTGTATTTGGGACCCATAAATTTTCCTGGGGACTCATTCAAAGCAAATATGTGTGTCTCAGGACTTACTAAATCAAAAAAGCTATCAGCATCACTGCTGTCACATACATAAGAACCGAGTGTTTAGATTTCTGACACTACATACACTTAAAAAAAAATAAATTGCATTATCCAAGTGTGTAAGACTCCACTTGGCTATGTGACTTCTGTTTTTCCTAAATCTAAAATCACAAAATATTGGGGATGAGATTAAGGAGAATGTGTCAAAGCAGCTGATTTCAATAAAAAAAGAAGATGCAGACTGTTTTGTAAAAGTGCAAGGAACACTGAGATAAGTATAAAATTCAAAGGGTAGTACTTTAAAAAAGAGGGGGGGGATCTAAGGTGCCATTGTCCTAGGGAGGCTAGGTGTTGATATTAAATGGTTGGATACTTTTTGGACGTACCTAATGATGTAATGGTTATCATTGCAAAGAATGGACACAGTGACCCGAATTCAAATCCTGGACAAAACTGGTTGCATTTCACATAACGCTTGGGAAAGATAAGCATCCAACTATTCTCTCTCCAGCTATGAGTAAATAGCAGGACAGACTGGGATCTTTGAAATTGGTATCACAACTGGTCTAGGAGAAGGAAAACTCTGAATTCAAACCAGTTAAACTGCTTAAAACCTGATCTTGCATCACATCCTGCTCGTACAGAGGGGTTAGATAAATACATAAAAGTAACTGCTAAAATGATTATCTATACTCAAATAATATAATTGTCACATAAAACTATATAGGCAGTGATCTGCCCCCAGTGTTTAGTCTAAACAGAGTGATCTGCCCTTGTCAGAAAAAGTATAAATTAAAGCTGGGAAAGCAGCCATTTGCAATTCAGCTTTTGATGTATCAATATGTTTTTTCACTTTAGTTTAAAAAATAATATTTTCCCTTAATTAAGAGTTTTCTCAGTTTTATGACAAATGTTAGGTTATCCAGTTTAAATTCAAACCTATTAAACTTTGCTTAAAAACTGACCTTGTGCCACATCCTGCTTGTGTGGCAGGGGTTGGGTAAAACCCATACTTTGTGTCTTCTTGGTGACTAAAGACAGATTTGGCAGTTTTTTCAGAGTGATTCTTATAAGTATTATTATTAATATTTTTATGGATAATTTCTGAACTGAAGAATCACTAAATGTATGAAGGAGAATAAAAAATTATTTGAACTTTTGATGATTTGGGGTAATGTGACCTTAGCAGTGACATAGTTTCGGTTACAGACAAATAGACCTAATCTCCATTATTAATAGATTTTTTTATGGATAATTTCTGAAGAGTAGATTGAATCTTTTTTTTTTTTTTTTTCAAAGCTGAGTGAATCCTAAAAGATTCAAGATGGCTAACACTTGTTTGAACATTTGGAGATTGGATTATGGCAATAAAATCAATTCAAAGAACTTGGCATTTCAAGATGATATGAAGAATCCCAAGAGGAGGAAAGAATAAAGACGTATGAATTCTTTTTGAGGTTAATGGACCCATTCTGTGAGGTTAATAGAAGCCAAGATTACTGCTGAGAAACCATTTCCTAGCAAAACAGTAAATAAAATATATATATATATATGTGTGTGTGTGTGTGTGTGTGTGTATAGGGCAATAATGGTTGTAGATGAAAGTGACAGGTCTCGGATATTTCTTATAGATTAACCTGACAGTTCTCGTTTGACAGAACTTACATCGGATGATTGTAGTTATTGCTAAGAGATCATTATCAACTGACTAATCATAACAATATTACTATTATTACAAGTTTTTTTTTTGTCTTTCACTGGAGCTTAAGTGACAACAAGCCTTCTCAGGTCTCTAGGACTCTTTTGAGTATTTTAGCCAATCTTAAAAATGGATGGTCTTGATTTTTCTTCTGATTTACGATTTATTCCTCCAGTCTGTTTTCCAAACTCTTGGAGGCTGTTCCAAAAGAACCAACTACAATTAGTATCACTTTCAGCTTCATGTTCCACATTATTATTATCATTATTATATGGAATATTATATCATGATCTGGTAATGGATTGTCAAGTTCCTTAAAAGGTTTTTAAAAAAATCCTTTACAGGGTGTGTCAAAAGTATAGAGATTTTTTGTATTTTTTGACACACCTTATATTATGGAAAAAAAAAATGTTCCATTCATTAATTTTTTTCAGAAACAAGGTGTGTCAAAAAATTTCCAAGTTTAAAGCTGTATTTACCAAGCTAGAAATGAAGAA
The DNA here is from genome assembly GCA_023376005.1 of Doryteuthis pealeii. Taxonomy (NCBI): domain Eukaryota; kingdom Metazoa; phylum Mollusca; class Cephalopoda; order Myopsida; family Loliginidae; genus Doryteuthis; species Doryteuthis pealeii. The sequence continues at coordinate 98,252,990 of CM042154.1, forward strand.
TGGATGGGAATAATCTAGTATAATGATATATATATATATATATATATATATATATATATATACACACACTAAGTGTGTCATAAAGTATTGAGATTGAAGCTGTATTTACCAAATAAAAATGAAGAATGAATGGATTGTAGTTTTTTTTTCAGAATACAAGGTGTGTCAAAAAGTACAAAAAATCTTGATACCTTTTATGGTCAGATAAAATTAGGTTTAAGATTTGAAATAGAAAAACACACATAGTTTACTATAAGAGAAATAAATAATTAAAATACAAAACAAAAAAATATAAGAAGATAAAAGAGAAAGAAAAGGATAATGGCAATGGTTCCATTTTTAAGAGGTTGGTGGTCTCTTTATTTGGTTAGGTCATTGTTTAATGGCATATCAATCCTTGTGGGTTAATTAATACCAAATCTTTTTTTTTCTTGTATATATGATTTTTGATGATTTTCATTAATGTCATGTGTATTAATAAACTAGTAGTTGACGCTCAGCCACTACCTTCTAACACCTTTAAGATAAAAGGGTTGCGTGATTACTTGCCATAGAGCAATTTGTAGAATATGGTTGAGACAATCATATAACTGCTAGGGCTTGACATGAGCAGCCGATTGATCATATTGGGCTTCTCTGACAGCCTGTCTAGACCAAGTAAGAGCCAAAGCAGAGTATTGCAGGACATGTAACCACTTAGTACCCAGATTACAGACCACTCAGCCACCAAAGGTGCAGTTGGCATATTCTACAGCCCCAACCAACAGGGCAGGGGGTCTCTTTAGTACACACACCTATGCATGTATGCAGAGATTCTGTTACTATTTATATTCTATTTTTTAATTATCTTCACGAATATAAATCAAATCAAAGCCTAAAGATTCCCTCCTTCATTTAATCTTTGAAGTTCAACCATTATTTACAGTATTTGTATTTATAATACACTAGCAGCGGCTACCCGGCATCACCTGGGTAGAGGGGGATTTTTTTAAGTTAGTCCTGCAGATCCATTATTACTGAATTGTGAGTGGAATCCTTGTGGGATGCCCGATTTAAATCCCTATGTACAAAAATAGACCTTGCATTAATCCAGCTACTCTGAAAAGAATGTCTACTATCTAAAATATTAAATGAAAAAAAAAAATATGCTATTATCATTTAAACTTTACTTTTTAATTATCTTCACGAAAATAAATCAAATCTTTATTATTTTTGCTCAAAAACCAAGCCCTGGTGATATTTAATGCGTATATATATTTACTTTGTCGTTAATTGTTTTATTTTCGAAGTTTCCTCAGTGCATACATATACACACAACTGCCCTTTATATATGTATAGATTACATTATAAATAATAATAATATTCCTACTAAAAGAAATTTATCAGAGAGGAAGTCATATTGATCTTTTTGCTAAAAATACGCACTTGGACAGAATGAAAATCAAAAAGCAGTTTGATATTTGACTTGCAAATATCAACATAGAAAAAAAAAAAACATTAAAAAAAAAAACAGCTCTTTCTTATAATAAACACATTTTTTTAAAACTGCAGTCACTGTTGACAGCTTGTAAGTTAATGGTATTCTAACATGTCAAACAGTTTAAAAAAATAGTAAAATTAATACAAAAAATGATCTCTTTCATTGGTAATAAAAGAGAGGGAAATAAATAATTAAAATACAAAAAGAAAAGAGAAAGAAAATGATAATGGCTATGATTTCCATTTTAAAGAGCTTGGAGGTCTCTTTAGTACACACACACACATCCGAAGAGAAAGACCATTTAATGGCGCCTTCATGAAAATGCAAACATTCTTCAGTAGCACTTTAGAATTCATGCACTGACAGCTGTCACAGACATACGAGTAATCCATAAAACGCTTATTATTCCAAAGAATTTTTAAGCTCAGAGTTTATGACATGGCTCTCTGCCCCTGAAGACATCTCTTTTCTTGCTGAGTTATTTTGGTCAAACATTCACAGCTCTACTAGAATTATTAGCAAGATTTTGTTATTCTATGTATAGAGTGGGCCAAAAGTCTTATCACACCTACATATTGTTTTAATTTTTATTAGTTTTTGTTTTCGTAATGGTTCCTCAGCATGGTGGAATTTAGCTCCGTTAAGTTTTATTTAACCTAAATTTCTTTAGCCAATCAAAACAAATCATTTTGCGGACGACTTATTTCTTTTTCTTTTATTTTCTTTTCGGATTTGAAAAAAAAAAATTAAAATTTGCTGGAGTAGACGGACAAATAAACTTTAAAATTGATTGTTAAACGATATTATTGAGAGATTGAAAGACAAAAGGGTTTTGAAGGAAAAAGAATTATGAAAAAAACCCAGAGAATTATAGTTTTAGTTGTATCAGAGAGAGAGAGAGAGGGAGAGAGAGGAGAGAGAGAGAGAGGAGAGGAGAGTGAGGGGATTGTTATATTAAAAAATCCCATGGAAAAATCTTGAAGACCAATAATTAATTTTGAAGAAATTCTCATGTTTTTTGTTTACCATCTTTGCAAGACTTTTCTTTTGTAATTTTCCTGTCAGATTTACTTGAACCATCAAGAATGCTGCCTAATTCAGAAACCACCACTCTGACCCAGACGTCAATGTCAATTAATATATTAATAATGATATATGATGATAATTATGGAGGTGTGTGGTGTAAGGGTTAGAGTCGTAGGAAATGGACTTGTCGCCCCGAGTTCAAATCCTTGACGGGGCTGTTTTTCATTTCACATAGCACTAATACCGTTGGGAAAGGTATGAATCCATATATTCTCCCTCTAGTTATGGGTAAATAGTAGAGCAGACTGGACTCTTTAATCTTGGATAGATAGCCAGTCTAGGAGAAGGAAAAGCCTCAATTCAAACCTGTTAAACTCTGCTTAAGAAATTGATCTTGTGTCGCATCCTGCTCGTACAGATGGGTTGGTGTTGGTGTGTGTGTGTGTGTATATATATATATATATATATATAAAATCAATAGTAATGGTATTATGGATGATTTAAACTCATAACGTTAAGTTTCATGCTTATGCAATCTTCAGATGAGTCAAATAGTTGAGATTTTAAAAATCAGTAGTTTTATAGCGTTTATATAAACGTGAAGCGTTTTTACGCGATAGGATGATATAATGCTAAATTTTGTTTTTTAAACTGTGGCTTGTTTAACGTTTATGTGACGTGGATCGTGTTCACATGATGGAAAGTTATGATGCTAAATCTGTGTTAAAAAAAATGATAATAAAATAAACTTTTATAGTCATCTGAAATAGAAAATTATATTAATATTATCATCATCATCATATATATATGCTCCCACTTTGGTCGAGCACTTTAAATAGAAGAGATTTAATTGCAAAATTCACCGTATCTGGCGCACAGCTAAGCCTCGCTTTGTTTACATGTTTGAGGCCTCTAGTGAATTCATTTCCGCTTAGAAATATAGCGATTAAATATTCTCCTATATTTTACAGCTGCCTTTGGCTGTACGGGTAAGAGGATTGGTGAATGAAAGTTCATTCGGGTCTCAAACCCGGCCAGGGTAGCTGTTAAACGGTATAACCACACTGATGAAGAGTAATACTCCGAAACACGTGTCTGTGGATTACTTATTTATCATATATGTATATATCTTAATTCCCCCTCCCCCCACACACACCCAGACTTCTTTCTTGTCTTAATATAAAAAATAAAAATTCTCCTGACCCATAACATCTTTTTCCCCTACCTCTTACCAATACACACACACACACACACAACCTTAAGGTTCATTTCCGCTGTCGTCCTTCGGAAAAAAAATTTATACACAACCACACACTTAAAAAATGCATAATGTTGCCTTTCGATACACACATATACACCATCCTATACTAACGCCGTAAAATAGAACATTTGACATCACATTTCAAAACCGTTCTTTCAAACTTCAAAAATTTTTAAACTGAATAACACATAACTACCACTCGCTTTTCTTGTTATTCTGTAATAAATAATTTATTATCACCTTCCATATACCAACAAATGCCCTGAAGATGATCTAATTAATAGATCGAAACACCGCAGCGTTGGCCAATAAACTCGCCACTTAACCCATTTAAACCTGTGTTTTTTAATTTTTCCTAATATACTACTATATGTATGTATATATATATATATATATATATATACATACATATGTAGTATATTAGGAAAAATTAAAAATATATATATATATATATTATATATATATATAAAAAGTAATAAAAATAATAAAAAAAAAAAAGTAATATATATATATATATATATAAAAAAAAAAGTAATAAAAATAAAAAAAATTATAAAAAAAAGCTATAAAAATTCAGCTAATGACTTTATTAGTAAACCACCCAAAAAACAAAAACACCTGTTTAAAAGACTAATGTTAAAAATGAAATTCCATTCCACTCCCACAAAAACAGGAAGAGGTGGTGAAATACTCATGTGTATGTATATATATATATACACATGCATGTAAAAATTCATTTTCATATTATCAATCAAAGCCTGAAGAAGATACCAGAAGATCTGAAACACGTGTTGCATATGTAAAACAAAAAGAATTAAAATTTTTTTTCTGAGAACAAAATACATTTTGCGGACCTTCCTTTTTTTTATAAAATATTGAATTTTCTCCCATTGGAACCAGAACAACATTTTATATATATATATATATGATGATAATCTTATTATAATGGAGATTGTGGTCTGTCTGTCTGTAACCGAAACTATATTACTATACAAGTCACAATTCCCTTTGTTATTTACATCACATTCTCCATGATTTTATTTTTTATTAAACCTCAATTATTAATAAAATTGTTTATATTATTAATACTATTCTATGTACATACTAATAACATGCAATTATATTTATATATACAACGAAATAGCGTTTACAGTGTGAATGGGAAGGCTAATTTGCATATTGATCTTAAAAAATTTGATTTTAATAAATATATACTTAGTATTATTGATTTCTAATTGTTTGGTTTTATCTTAATAAATATGAGCAAAAATCTCGATAAATCTTAAAGAAATCTATTAACATAAAAAATAACTGTAATTTTATTCTTTACTTTCTATTTTAACTAAATAGTTAAATTAAGAAAAATACCACTGAAAGACGGGAGGAAGGGTAAGTTCAGTTGTTCAAAGTTTTTATTTTCCGATTATACCCCTCTGTTCCAAATATTTTTATCTGAATTCTTATTCAGTTTCATTAGCCTTTCTAATTTAACAATATTTTATTATATTAAAACTTAAATACTTGCACCCGGAGGGTGCATATATTTGCTAGTAATATTAATATAATTTTCTATTTCAGATGACTGATATGAGTTCCTACAGTTTGAAAGTGAGGCTGTTTGCAAGTGTATGGACAGATGATTGTGTGTATTCTGACAAGAGAATCGAAGATATGAGACATGATTTCTCTGCAAGATTCTCATTACTTTTATACACAACTAACTGGAATTTAACTTGTTCATAATACATATTGTGCATGTGTCTCACATCTTAGCCTTGTATAAGACTTATTTACACTTAATCTATATATTAATACAGTTGTTCCTAAATCTTCTGCCCATTATCATCCTGCAACACCCTCTGGTTAAAAATGAGACTGTCCAAATCCTCCAAGATGCAATGCAAAAATGTAAATCCAGATTATCTGGTGTCGCTTAATCACAGATTTGTTCCATTTTATTTCACCCAATTTTAAAAACGAAACATTCCAAATGGTCTTGCATTGCTTAAATACCCAATGTAAAATTAAAATGATTTGAAGTTACATGTTTGTTTTATTTGTAATATTTTTATTGTGAATTACAAAAGGAATTTTGATCTTATGTCATCCTGGTCTCCTGTCCTAATTTACGCTATGTTTTTGGCAAGCCATTATCAGGTGAATTTCTAGCCTAACTTAGATACTTTCCGAGTCATGCTTTTGTCACTTTTTTGTCAGCAAATTAATGTAGATATTTTAACCCCCCCCCCGATCTTTATCAGTGAATTAATGTAAATATTTTATAACCTCATTTTAAGGAAGAGTGAGAGAGAGTTGAATCAAGATTATTATACTTTTTACGTATTGAACTATATTGCAATAGCTCTTAAGTAAACATATCAAATGTTGTAATGATTGAATTATCATATTGTGGTATATCCACAGGTCCTGCTAATAAATACATAAAGGACATTTGATTTTGATTTTAACTGCATATCAACCCGCTAAGGGTTATTCTATGCCTACATATTTATGAATTTCATTCCTATGAGATACAAATAATTTTCAAACAGATCACATGGGACCCTAACAGATACTACCACATCGGTCAGAGTTGACTTTGAAGTAATGGCAATGAAGGGTTTGGTTTGTTTTGTTTTACGGCATATCAACCTCAGTGGGTCATTTAATGCCGATAAAGTTTTGAAATAAATCAATTCTTAATGGATAATACAATTTTTTTATAAATACATTTTTCTATTTAACCCATAGATAGGACCCTAACAGGTACTACCACTCCGGGTCTGAGTGGTCCAGGGAGCAATGGTGATGAAGGGGTGCTCCACATTCCCCAAACCTCCAGAACTGGAACCTCACCATCAGATAGGGTTTAACGTCATTCCCAGGACATGTAGACCCGCAGCCACCACCTTCTAGCACCCATATTATAAAAAGGGGTTGGGGCTTGCCATAAGGGCAATAGGGTTGGGAAAATCATATAGGTGCTAGGGCTTGACGTGACCAGCCGATTGATTGGAGGGGGCCTCTCCAACTGCCCGTCTAGCCCAAGATAGGGCCAAAGTGGAGTATTGCATGTCATGAACTGCTCATCCACCTGGGCTCTATCCTTAAGCATCACGGGTCGCCACCCACGGCCAACAGGTAGCCCCATTGGGGGAGTCTTACCCCTCTGCAGAGGTGCAGTCGGTACATTCTAACGCCACAGCCGACAGGGCGGGCAATGAAGGGGCACTCCACACTCCTCAGTGGCTGCTCTACTCTTTCAGATAGATAAAGATAACAGTTGGTAGTAAATAAAAATCATCTATTTAAATTTCTCTTTATTTTTCACACCTAAATGCACAGCATCATCTATCTATACATATATAAAGGACAGTTGTGTGTATGTATGTATGTCTGAAGGAAACTACGAAAATACAACAATGACAGAGTATTTATATATATATATATATATATATATATATATATATAATATATATATACACACACACACACACACATTCACTAACACCAGAGTTTCCTTTTTGTGCAAAATAAAGAAGACTTTATTTATATTTGGGAAAAGAAATTCCTGGCGTCTCACCAGGTCTTTTTATGGGGGAGGTTTTAGTAATAATAGATCTGCGAGACTAACATTTTTTTATCTCCCTCTACCTAAGTGATGCCAGGTAGCTGCTTCTAGTATCTAATAATTTTCATGCACATTACTACTACTACTACTACTACTACTACTAGTAGTAGTAGTAGTAGTAGTAGTAGTAGAAATAGTAATAATACCTTTAATTTTTTTTCTTAGCACTAAAATTAACTAAAATTTTGTTGATTCAATCAAAAGATATTAAATGTTGAAGAAATTAAAAAGGATGAAATTGCTATGTGCTTAAATTGAATGAACACAAACATGAATATTTGTTTTGTATCTTTTGCTTTCATCAGGGAAAATAATATTTTATGGCTTTCCAGAACATTAATGTTAGCTTTTAATTTGGTGTAAAGATACGGTCTAGGAAAATGAGATATATATTTGCACTAGTGAAATAACAATACCGCAGTGATGCTGATAGCTTTTTGATTTAGCGTGTCCTGGGACACACAGATTTTATTTGAATGAGTCCCCAGGAAATTTGATGGGTCCCGACTAAATTGCAGAGTTTTTATTTATGAACAACTAAAGCTGTCCTTGTACCCTATACTGTGTAATTCATTTCCAAGAAAATATTGACATGCATTTAGTTATATAGTGGGGTGGAAGATAAAGAACACTAGGATGCATGGATATGATTTTTCTGCATCCTTTTAGATGCCATACCATACCAATCAACATCTCTCAAACTGATAATATTGAAATTATCTGATAGACAAGGCATATTATTTGTATTCCATATTTTGTTGTTATTAAATATTTAGCCTCCAGTTAAACATTTTCTTCATTAAAAAATGTTATCATCTGCAGAGGGGGGTAAAGACTCTAATCCCCCCCAAAAGGGGTGTCTTGGGTATAACTGCATCTGATAGTGAGGCTCCAATACTAGAGCTCTGGGAGAGAGTGGAGTACCCCTTCATTGCCATTACTCCCTGGACCACTATGACACAGAGTGGTAGCACTTGTTAGGATCTCATGTATGGGTCAAAAAGATCTGTTCAAAAATCATTCATATTCAAAAGCATCTGGTCAAGGAAAAGGAAAAAAATATCTGAATTAAAAAACCAAGGGGCAAGAGGCCCACAAACACCACTCCATAAAAAAAAATAAAAAAATTTGCTCAATAAAATTTAAGAAATTTTTTTATTTTAAATTAAAAATTAGTGAAATAGATCACTAATTAGGACTGAGCCTATTCTAGTAGAGACCACCCCAAGTGGAGTTTAACAGGTTTGAATTCAGAGTTTTCCTTATCCAACACTAGTTGCCTAACTAAGGTTAAAGAGTCCAGTCTGCCCTACTATTTACCCAGAGCTGGAAGGAGAGTAGTTGGATTCATACCTTTCGTAAGGGTAGTAGTGCTTTGTGAACTGTAGCTTTGTCCAAGATTTGAACTTGGGTCGACGAGTGTATTTGCTACGATGCGAACCAATGCACCACGCGCCTCCAACAACACCAAAATTGAGGAAAACAGCAGATTTTTAACTTCATCTCTCGACAACACCTCTCCCACCCACAGCTCAGTCTTCGCTTGGCAATTGTTTTTGATGGAGCTCCCAATTGCTGCTTCTGTTTAGGAATACAAAAACTGCCACAGTGCCTACTAAAATGTGTATCATGTAGATAAATAGATAGATGTTCAAACTTTAAAATGATGTAAACATCATTGACAATAACCAATAAACATTTCTGTGATTTCTAAATATATTGGACCTTTGGGATTACCAATGTATAATAACAAGTTTAGTACTGGTACATTTAGGAAGAAAGCAGAAAGATTATGTAGTGCCACTTTTCCAAGTGGTAAGATAAACCTGCCTTAAAAATCAGCATTTAAAATCCTGGCATTTATCTTGAACATTAACTAGTGAAGCTGTTGCCTGATATGCATTAACAAAAAAACAAAAACAAGCAGCAATAAGTGATTGATAGCAAAACGAAGCTCATTAAAAATTAGAAAAAAAAATTAAAATTAGTGAAATAGATCATGACTTAGGACTGAGCCTATTCTAGTAGAGACCATCCCAAGCGGAGTCTAACAGGTTTGAATTCAGAGTTTTCCTTCTCCTACACTAGTTGCTAAACCAAGGTTAAAGAGCCTAGTCTGCCCTACTATTTACCCATAGCTGAAGGGAGAGTAGTTGGATTCATACCTTTCCCAAGGGTATTAGCACTATGTGAACTGTAGCTTTGTCCAGGATTTGAACTCGGGTCGACAAGTCCATTTCTCATGACTAACCATTATACCACGGCCTCCAACTTAGTTTTAGAGAAGAGGCCAATTTTTTAATCTTCAGCCAATAAGAACGCAACAGATTTGAAACCGGATTTTTCCCATACAGACCAATAGTCTTTATATTTTCTCCAATAGTCAGTGCTATAATGTAGATGACTATAAAACACTAAGAATCCTCCACTCCTACCAAAATAGAAGCATCAATATTATCATGGACCACTGCTAAACTATGAAATGCTAATTAGAATCCTTCACTCCTTCCTAAATAGAAGTATCAATATCATCATGGACCGCTGCTATGAAATGCTAATTAGAATTCTACACTCCTTCCTAAATAGAAGTATCAATAACATCATGGACCACTGCTAACTATGAAATGCTAATTAGAATCTTTCACTCCTTCTTAAATAGAAGCATCAATATTATCATGGACCGCTGCTATGAAATGCTAATTAGAATCTTTTACTCCTTAAATAAAAGCATCAGTATCAAATGTTACAATGGGAATTTAATGGGTCATCTAGTTCTTAATTTGAAATTTGGAAAGTGAGACTTTTTTCAAGATGTATTAAAAATTTGTGCAATGTTGGCTTATATTACACCATGATCTGCCTGTAATTCCAACTTTAGCAAAATGTTTAAAAAAAAAGAAAAAAAAAAAAGAAGAAAAAAAGAAGAAGAAAAAAAGAGTAATTTCTTTTCCCTCTTTTTAATCTACATAAAGCATTACCATCGACTTTGTATAAAAAGAATTGATTGAAATTGTTTCTACAACTAATTCTCTTTGTGACAAGCCAAGACCTAAGGATATGAAACCAAATTTAATAGGAAGTCATGACTGAACACTGAAATCCCCAGGAAATAGGATTAAGGCAGTTGCCTCAACTTTATAATGCTGGTTCTACAAAATTCTTAATGGTAGGATGCACTGTACTTTTAGACTTGTCTGTCTGTGTGTCAATCCTTCACACTTTCCCTGTCCACCACAAATCCCAAAGTCAATACAAAAAGAAACAGATGGAGAGAAAAAAAAAGTATTATAAAAAAAACCCCAAACAAACTGAAAAACTAAAGAGAAATAGATTAGACCAGTATAGCTTCAATCAACTACGTCATATGACCAACCTTTTTGCCAATAGGTGTATTGATTTTGTGTGTGGTCCAAAGTTTGAAGTCATGAGAAATAGAATTGGTGGATCAAGTTCATATCTGACTGAGGTGGTGTTCACTTTGTGCTGATGTTTTTTTTTTGGAAAGGCACAAATCCACTCCTCTATAGTTATTTACTAAGCTTAGCTGTGACACAAGGAAGCAAGTATGGGTCACCCAATGAGAATGAAACTCACTAACAATGGTTTCCTAATCCAGCTTGCTAACCATTACAACATGTGAGGAGCCCTAATCCACTCCTCTATAGTAAAGTAGTCGAGGAGGCCTAAAGTCGGTATCAGCCAGATAGTGAGGGAGTCTATCCCCTTTTCACTAGCACTAGACCAAGGATATTGTTTTTTAGCATCTGAGGAAGAGCGCCACACCTACCATCAACTCCTCACTTTACGGCACAGATGCCTGTGCTACTCATAAGCTGAGTTGGCAAGGGCCGGTATTGAACCAAGAACCTCGTGGTTCCTAGCCGAACATTCTACTGACTGAGCTAAACCGGCCCATGAGTCTAAACCTTTGTGGAGCTTGAAAGGTAAACTACTTATTTGATTTTAATAGCAGTCTAGGGTCATTTTATGTGCAGTTGACTGGCAGTTCTATGATGTTTGGAGTCGGGAAACCAGCTTGAGGTGCTGAGGGATATCTGGCCTTGTGCCATTCAGAGTTTCTAGTAATAACACAAGGCCACTTCACTTTCTCATGAGAATTTTATTTCCCCAATAGTCACAACTGCCGAGAGTATAAGTTCATGTCTAACCCTCTCAACGCATTCTACCGGACTCTCGACGCATAAATCCAAACTGAATTCAACATTCTCAACTCCTCCTCTCTCCACTTCGCCATGTCTCATCTACGTCCCATCAAACAATGCCATGTGGCTACACTGATTCATCCTTAAACTTTTCCATTCTCTTCTAACTGTGAGAATACCTGGTCTGCACTCCTGCACCTTCATTGCAAAATGTCCAGACCCCAACGTTGTGATGTTCTGTGCTGGCCGATTCGAAGGGCACGAGTCAGAGACAGGTTCACAAGAGAATTGTGTTCATATTGACATTTTGTTTTGTAGTTGTTTCTTAAAAGGTTTTTTTTTTTTGGCACATGGTCCTATTGATTATGAATAATTATTAATAATTTTAAGGGCCGGTTTAGCTCAGTTGGTAGAGCGTTTGGCTAGGAACCACAAGGTTCCTGGTTTGATACAGGCCCTCGCCAACTCAGCATATGAGTAGCACAGGGATCTGTGCGGTAAAGTGAGGAGCTGATGGTAGGTGTGGCGCTCCACCTCAGATGCTAAAATAATCTCCTTGGTCTAGCACTATTGAAAAGGGGATAGACTCCCTTGCTGTCTGGCTGATACCAACATTAGGCCGCCCCGACAACAATTAATAATTTTAATAACAATTTTTAAACAAGATCCATAGACCTAACAGGTACTACCAGCCTGAGGCAAAGATAAGGAGTATTGGCAATGAAGGGGTATTCCATACTCCCCCAGATCTCCAGAACTGGAGCCTCACCATCAGATTGTAGTTTAATGTCATACACAGGATACACCCTTTTTTTGGGGGGGAGGGCCTTACCCCTCTGCAGGGGATACAGTCAGCTTATTTTATGTGCCCAACCGACTGGGCGTGACTTTTCAAAACAGAGGATAATTAGGCCAATAACTTAACAATTGAGCTAAGTAGACACTTTGACTGCAAAGTGTCTACTTATGTGAAATGCTAATAGTCTCATCCAGGATTTGAACTTGGCTCGCTGCATCCATTTTCTAAAACAATAACCATTACATCACAGATACCTGCCTATGGCATTTCAAATTAGAATCCCAAACAGTCAGAAACAAAAGAGTTAGAAATCTTAAAGAAAGCAGCACTGAATATTCTTATACATTTTTAATAAAATTGCATAGCAAAAGCCTGTATCATTGTACCCAATCTCTCTCTCTCTCCCTCCCAGACTGGATTTTCCTTTGTCTTGCTAAAGAAATATCCAAGTTCACCTGTAGAAGAAGAGGTTTGTGAGTTGGAACAGGTGTTCAATGATCTTCTTTGAACAATCATCCACAATTGGGTTTTCTTTTCAGGCAAATATGGAATTCAATACCATATTCCTTTGCAACCTTTGAACAGAAGAGAAAGGTTGTCTTTTTGTTTCTTCTTTTAGTCGTTTCCCCCCCCCCCCTAATCAAATAGTATTTTCCTTACTGGTCTTCCTACAATTGCATGTTTATTTTGTTTCTATTTTGCATTAATTCTATTTATATTACCTGAATGCTGATTCAGAATATAGGCTTGCTGCTAACATCAATATATACATGGGTCACATTGGAGGCTATGGTGTAATGGTTATAGTCATAGGAAATGGATTTGTCGACCAGAGTTCAAATCCTGGATGAAGCTACAGTTCACATAGTGCTAATACCCTTGGGAAAGGTATGAATGCAACTACTCTCCCTCCAGCTATGGGTAAACAGTAGCGCAGACTGGGCTCTTTAACCTTGGTTAGGCAACCAGTCTAGGATAAGGAAAACTCAGAATTTAAACCTGTTAAAAATCCACTTGAGGTAGTCACTACTAGAATAGGCTCAGTCCTAATTTGTGATCTATTTCACTAATTTTTTTTTAATTCACGTAGCATTGAGTGTTGTTTCACTGATAACAAATATATATTAGGTTTGGTTTCTTTGTTTAATGGTGCATTAACTTTCTAGGGTTATTTAATGTCAAATCCATCCTTGTAGAAGAACAGTAGTGGTACCATTTAAGTCAGGAATGAGGGGGTCAGTGAGATTTGAGTTTGAACTCACTTAAAACAATATCACAGTCCAGCATGTTAGCCACTATGCCATGGAGAGTCCTCCCTTGTAGAAGAACAGTAGTGGTACTATTTAAACCATAGAAGGGGATTAGGGGGTCGATAACTTTTCCAAGCGTATTAGTCTGAAAGAGAATGTACTAGTGAGACTTGAGTTCAAAACTTACTATGTTACAGTTCAGCCTGTTAGTCACTATACCAAGTGGACTCTCCTCATAATACTATTTGTTCTTGAGTGTCAGTATGTGTTAAAGCTAAGAATATACTTCTAAAATCTACAATATCCAAATAGAGAAACCAAATCCTTTATGCTCATCACTATATTAATTAGAAGTATTTTCAAAAGAAGCCTAATATGTTTTGGTTGCTCAGCCTGCTTAAGAGTGCTTCGGCCTCTGGAATGGCTAAGTAAAATTAACAGCATTGATCCCAGGGAGCTACCCCCCAGGCAATACTTGCTTCCTTGATTTAAAGGGGCAGGGCTAGGTTTATTGCCCAGTGCCTGAGGGGGAATGCTGACGGGATCAATGCATTTTTTGTGCCTACTACCCATGAGCTACGGGCCCACATAAAATGTCCTTGTGTCACACCTTCATAAATGGGATGAGAGGCAAATACCCTAATATCTTTTGGTTCTTTCCTTTTAAATCATTATGATAATCTTTCTCTTTAATGATAATGATGATATCCATAAATTGTCATAGATATCCATATGGTTAAAGAACCCAGTATGCCCTGCTATTTACCCATAGATGGAGGGAGAAAAATTAGATTCATACCGTTCTCAAAAGTATCAGCACTATGTAAAATACAAATAGTCTTGTCCAGGATTTGAACTTGGCTCGCTACATCCATTTTTTAAAACAATAACCATTACACCACAGATACCTTCCTTACAGCATTTCAAATTAAAATCCCAAACAGTCAGAAACAAAAGAGTTAGAAATCTTAAGGAAAGCAGCACTGATATCTATGACAACCTCATGCCGACCGTCCCTAACATTCATTGCCCTCAGGAGGTCCTCTGTGCAGCATCCAGTATCTGTGCAGAGCTGGTCATCCGAGTGAGACAAAGGCATGCTGGACGCTGCTGGAGAAGCAAGGATCTGAACATGGTCATATCAGTGTGGAATAATTTTGTAAATAAGGTGTGCTGGAGGTCACAACTTAAATTTATAGACTCTTCATGGCTGCGTGTATTCAATCAGACAATCAACACGTGCAAATATGTGTTTGGGTAACTATTTAAAGGCCTTGGTGGAAGGGCGTCCATTTGTCTGTGCTTAACATGGATGAATGGACCAACATACAAGGATTCTGCTTAACACTTAGGAACACAAGGATCATAGGATTCAAGATACATGGACCAACGGAAAAGCATTATAGGATACTACACAACACAGATCAAACTTAATGCCACAAGGGTTCTCCACTGTAAAGTGCTCTCACCAGAAACCTAAAAATGGCCACAAGAATCTTAACAGGTCGTCTAGCAAAGACCTATATGACCAGCTCTTTAAGTGATACTAAAAGATTATGGGATAGATTCCATTTTTTTTAATCATCTAAAACTAGCAGTACTTACCCATATTACATATGGGTTGTAAGATAGGAGGTGCTCATGTGTAATGGTTATTGTTGTAGGAAATGGACTTGACAACCCAAGTCCAAATTTTGGATGAGACAGTCTTTCATATAGCATTAATACACTTAGGAAAGGCATGAATCCAACTATTCCCTCTCCAGTTATAGATAAATTGTAGGGAAGACTGGGCTCTTTAACCATGGTATGGCAACCAATCTAGAAGAGGAAACTGAGTTAAAACCAGTTGTAGACCTGGAGAGAAATGGGTTCTGCCAGGTTATTTCTACCCAAGACACACAATATGAGTAGTGGCTTCACAACCAAACCAGGATATGAGACAATTCAAATGTTTTAAAATCCACTTAAAAATTGACCTTGTGTCACATCCTGGGCTGGATAAATAAATATGCATTGTGCATGTCACACTTGCAGTCTTTCTTCGTACCGAAATTTCCCCCGCACAAATGACACAATGAGCACCTTTTATACTGTGGTTCCCTGTAGGCATTATTTGCATAGGAGCTGCCACACTTATGCCAGGAACGAGACAGAATGAGACCACCCCCTATAAATCAGCTCGTCAATGGCAGCCATGTTTCTTTAGTTTAGTTCAGGCTGAACCTGACAAGCCAAGCAGATGCATTTTGCCGGAGGTAAGTCAGCTCATTCACTACATGATCATTACTAAAAATAAAGTGCACAGAGTTGCTTTTATTAAAGTTTAGGATAATTACTCAGGTTTAAAAGACATTTCATTTGTTTTGATTGTCTAATTACAACAGGTTATTGTCTTGCTTATACTGTATTGTATGGAAGATGACTTCAGGTTCATTTGGAGATACCCTTATAAAACCCTAAAAATGAATAAATATTTTTGATATTTAATTTTACTGTTTCCCAGAATGGGCATCTAAATTCTACAAAAATGGGTTTCTAAGCCCCCCCTTTTTTTAGACGGTTGATCATTAAGATAAAAGGAATTGCCTCTTAGGGTTTCTAAAAACTTGGGTGAGAAAAGTAATTATATATATATATATATATATATATATATATATATATATGAGAGAGAGAGAGAGAGAGAGATGGGGGATCATCTGTGCTTTCATATTAATTACCATGAGAGTGGGTAAGTGCTGTAAGATAGATACCCCTCTACAATGCAGGGAGGACAATGAGACATAAAGAGTGAGAGACAGAACTCACCTAAAAAAAAGAAAAAAAAAGTCTTAGCCAGACCTCTTAGTAGAATTTTAAACCTTACCAAGAATGACAAACAATTCTTGAAATTCAAAAATGGTGGAGCCTTAAAAGTATGGACAGACAGACAGACCAATAAATGTGAATTATAATAAGGTTTGGTTTGGTTGGTTGGTTTTTACGGCATGTCAACCCCTTGGGTTATTTTATGCCGAATACTTCTATTGGTAAAAAAAAATGTTTAATGCTAACAAAGTTTTGAAATAAAGTCATTTTAATGGATAATCAATTTTGTTTATAAACTCATGTTTTCTATTTAACCCATAGATGGGACCCTAACAGGTACTACCACTCCGGGTCAGAGTATATCAGGGAGCAATGGTGATGAAGGGGTGCTCCACATTCCCCAAACCTACAAAACTGGAACCTCACCATCAGATAGAGTTTAACGTCATTCCCAGGACATGTAGACCCGCAGCCACCACCTTCTAGTAACCATATGATAAAAAGGGATTGGGGCTTGCCATAAGGGCAATAGGGTTGGGAAAATCATATAGGTGCTAGGGCTTGATGTGGCCAGCCAATTGATCGGAGGGGGCCTCTCTGACCGTCCATCTAGCCTAAGTAAGGTTCTAAGTGGAATGTTGCATGTCATGGAATTATAATAGATTGTCAGAGATTATCAAAGAAGAAAAAAAAAAGAATAGCATGACACCATTATTTGTTTTACTTGGTTTCTTTATTTAATGGCATATCAAACTTTGTGGGTTATTTAATGCTTGTAAAAGGTACTACCAGTTTGAGTCAGATTAAACTGGGAGTAATGGCAATTAAAGAGTAATCCACACTCTCCAGAACTGGAGCCTAGCCAACAGATGCAGTTTAGTGTCATACCCAGGGCAACCTTTTGGGGGAGAAAACCTTATCCCTCTGCAGGGCACACAGCATATTCTAAGCTCCGATGACAGGGCATCTTGAATAAAGGAATTGGACACTAAAGTATTCAAACTTTGATCCCCACAAATGTGGGGAAATTCTTACCCCCAAACTAAAAGAACTTTATAACCCCACCAAATTCTTTATCAAAGAAAATTCATGTTATTCTGAAACTCGTTCATCTTAATGATCTTTTGTTTCTTCTTTTTATTCTTTAAGATCACAAATTTGAATACATGCCATTCTGCCTGGAAGATTTTAAAGTTTTTACATCATTTTCTTTCCAACACTTCAGGGCTTTTAGGATTTAGTCATTTTTGCCAACATAAAAATCAGAAATTGATATAAGTGCTGAATGTAAAGTTTTGTCTACTTTATCAGTCCTAAATAATAAACCAATGAAAATCTTCTAATTAGGCAGTTCAATTGTCTACTTTATCAGTCCTAAATAATAAACCAATGAAAATCTTCTAAATAGGCAGTTCAATTGTCTACTTTATCAGTCCTAAATAATAAACCAATGAAAATCTTCTAATTAGGCAGTTCAATTGTCTACTTTATCAGTCCTAAATAATAAACCAATGAAAATCTTCTAATTAGGCAGTTCAATAGGAATATAATTTGGGTTATATTGATCACTACGTGTTATGATGGATATGCATAGTCTTATAGAGTGATGGTTAACAAGCTAGTCTCATACTCAGACTAAGTAAAAAGTACCATATTTGATGGCATATAAGACCCCCCACCATTTCAGGAAAAAAAGTTTGTAGTGTATTTAAGCATATATTGTTGAAAACAGTCTAGCTGTGCATTACACAAGCAGAAACATAGCTGTATAAAAGCAATTTGGCAGTACAGGGTAGGTAAAAGTACTGAGTGTAATCTGGGTTAGTGAGCATCATAAAAAAGATTAGCCTAGGCCTACAGGAGATCTAAAACTTCACCTACGATGTATAAGATGCAGGGCAATTTTTTGAGCAAAAAAAAATATGTCCTATATGCCGTCAAATAAGGTAAATATAATTGTGTATAAGATGCACTATTTTTCCAGATTTTTCAACTCAAATTTAGGGGAGAGTGTATTATACATGAGAACTAAATGCCACTTTAAGGTTTTACCTTTAGAAAGTGAATTAACAATGAATAAGAAGCATTTTGGCAGTGACCATCACTAAAGAAAATAATACCTTATTAATCAAGAAATGTTTTTACAAAGGTAGATATTATTATTTTCACTCCTTTGAGTTTTTCACACCAGCATTAGCTGATGGAATTTCACTGGAGTCTGAGTGACAACAAGTCTCCTCAGGTCTATTATTATTATTTGTTTGTAATGCCTCCTTGGGCATCTATTTTTTTCTATCTTAATTTTTTTTTTTCAACCTTAGAAATATTAAAGACATCTTTTTTTCTTATTTGTCAGATTGAAATTTTGAAGATAAGGAAAGATCAGTGGAATTTCTTTTTTCTTTTGTTGTGTTTGCAAATTGCAATATTTCAACTGATAATCTCTAATATTTATCAAGTAGAGAAAATAATTCCTCCTTCAATTATAATTGGCCAGTGATGAAAACTATATATAAGAGTTATTCAATAAATAAGGTGAATATTGCCTCAGGAGTTGACAATAGGATGTACTGTTGTATTACTTACTTCTTTCTTACTCTATTCTTCTGGCCATCTTTGGAATCTTATAACATCTTGTCTTGGTCTGGACTTCTCTTGGGGACTTCGGGTCGGGTCTTCTATTGGGGATTTCTCTTTATCAGAAGCCCTGTGTCATTATTAGTTTTTAGATAATAAACACAAGACTTCGATTTACTTGATCTTATTTTATTTTTAAATCCCCAACCAGACAATCTGCTAACTAACATAGCGCACGTATGCAGAGTGAGTCACAGTTCAGGCAGTATATCTTCACTGCCTGACGTCCAACTGCAAACTGGCGACCGAACAGGTCCCACGTGACTTCACGTATTTTGGCGGGCTTCTGTAATTTTCCATGGAAGGACCCGGCCATGGTATGAAAAGGGTCATCCCCTCAGAATTACAGGGGATTGACAATGTTATGCAACCGCATAGATTATGTAACAGTACTTCCTATTGCCAACTTATAGTTGTATCTTTTTCAAGGAAATCAATTGTGATGGCTCCTAAGCCCTGACAACAGGGCAGATTGAAAACTTAAAAAGGAAAAAAAATGGTTTGTTTTAGGATTTTAGAATTACATTTGCTCTATCGATTGATATTGAGCAATTGAATTAAAATTTTACTTTTTCTTTCTTTTGTTGTGTTTGGGAATTGCAATATTTCAACTGGTAATCTCTAATATTTATCAAGCAGAGAAAATAATTCCTCCTTCAATTATAATTGGCCAGTGATAAAAACACAAATGAAATCAGAAACCAATTGAAAAAATTATGATTCTGTAACACAAAAAAGCAGAAGTGGTTCAAGTTTGGAAAAGAATTTCTTTTTCTATACTTACCCCAACTGGTTTGTAGTATATACTTATATCCACTTTCTTAGCTAAAGAAATGTTACCTGCTAATAAGGTCAGTGATATACAGTACTTATGATAAAGGTGAGAATTCAGTTGGAAATTTTTTTTTCTGGAGATTTTAAGCACAAACCAACAAGAATCAATCATATAGTTGTAGTGATAGAAATAGAGAAACAGAGGCAAAACATTGTAACATTATACATCAGTTAAAATGCAGTCTAGAGGAAGAGAAGAAGGAAGAGATTATAATATTAGGGAGACAGTTTTCTTTAATAAAAAAATCAGTAGTATATATATATATATATATATATATATATATACATGAGTAAAGAAAAGAAATGTAGATGGATAAAAATGAATTTTATCGATATTGATATATGAAAAAAAAGAATAATAAAATAAAAAAAAAAAAAATAAAAAAAAATAAAAATAAAAATACCACTCTGATGAAGGTCGTCAAAATCTCTCTGTGTACGGAACATTTTATACATTTTTCCTATTGTTATTATCATCATCATTTCAACTCCATCTGATTATTTTAATAATAATAACGTAAATCCGTATACATTTTGATAAACAGACCGAAACACATGTGTAAGTAATATCGATTAAAAGTGATATCGATAGAATTCATTTTTATCCATCTACATTTCTTTTCTTTACTCATTTTTTTCTCATATTGTCGGATTCATTTCCCATTCTCATATATATATATATATATATTTTGGCAGAGTTTTTTCCTTTATGCGTGTTTTGTTGAACGCCACAGACATTTCCTGCCTGACGAATTTCTTTTCGATCCTTTCCAATTGTCTGGCCATCTTTTTTTTTATGTCTGGGTGAATTGGTGAATGAATCCATCAAAGGTTTTTACACTAGTTCTTACACTGGTAGTTATTCCTACTGCTACTCTGTTGGTTTAAAAAGATCCACAAAAACATTTCACCACTTTACACCTGATGATGGCACCAAGTAGTGCCGAAAGTACTAGTGTGAGAACCTTTGGTGGATTCATTCACCAATTCCACCCAGACATAAAAAAGATGGCCAGTCAATTTGAAAGGATTGAAAAGAAATTTGTCAGACAGGAAATGCCTGTCACGTTTAACAAAACATGCATATATATATATATATATATATATATATATATATATATATATATATATATATATATATATGTGTGTGTGTAATCAATTCAAGATAACTTGATTTAAAAGAAAAAAAATTAGCCATACTAGGATTTAATACTATATAGCAAATTCTATGAAAAATCAATTAAGAGGCAAATTTTCATGAAAACTTTTATACTTATTCACTTTTAGATGAATTTATGTTTAAAACAGTTTTTTCCTAAGATATATTAGGGGAAATATTTTTTTTTACTAGGTTAACTCCCTTCCCCTTATTTCATTTTATGAAATCCGAACCAAATATATTTTACTTGTATGATTTTTAAATTCTTCTATTAGGATAAGAGTCTGAATAATTAAATCAGAAATCATGGAAAATGTTTGGGAAGAGGGGAGTGAATATGATGCTTTTTAGCAGTAAGTAAGTAATTTAAAAAAAATATTAAATGTTTTATTTCATTTAATTTTTCCCACCCCCTTCAGGCAATATCTTTCGAATATTTATTTTTACATCGACCAGAGGGCGTTTTTTTTCTTCTTTTGCAAGTATAGGGAATAATGCTTCAGGATTATGGTGACAAGGAGTTGATCTGGACTGGCGGCTCTACCAAAACTAGAAAGCTAGGTCTGTCCAACTAATTTTACTTATGAGAGAGAAGAGACGAATTCAGGTTTTGGTTTAGTTTTTTTGTTTAATGGCATATCAACCTTTGTGGGTCATTTAATGCCAAAGCCATCTTTGCAGAAGAACAGTAGTAAGTAAAGTTGGTGGAGTGGCCTATTGTCAGTATCAGCCAGACAACGAAAGAGTATCCCCTTTCACTAGCACAAAATCAGGGAGATTTTTTTTGCACCTGAGGTAGAGTGCCACACCTACCATCAGCTCCCCTCTTTATCACACAGATCAAGCTGTGCTACTCATGTGCTGAGTTGGCAAGAACAGGTATCAAACCCAATACCTTGTGGTTCCTAAACAGATGCTCTACTGACAGAGCAAGAACAGTAGTGATACTATTTACCCCAAAGCTGAGGGGAGGGGGATTCAGATTTTAGCCAAGGCATTAATGAAAAGTGAACACAAAGACTCTCATTCAGAATTTGAACATCCATTTTCCTTGCCTATATACTTCATTGAAATATTGATTAATAAATACTACATTAGAAGTTAACAATAAATACTACATTAGAAGTTAACAATAAATACTACATTAGAAGTTAACAATAAATACTACATTAGAAGTTAACAATAAATACTACATTAGAAGTTAACAATAAATACTACATTAGAAGTTAACAATTTCAATAACTAGGAACACTACAAAAGTCAAAATGTTACTCATGGGACATAAAGCAGCCTCTCAATATCTTGTTCAACATGTTAACCATTCAACCAAATATATATATTTACCAATCCTTCCGCATGAGCAGGATGCGACACAAGGTCAATTTCTTAAGCGGAGTTTAACAGATTTGAATTCAGAGTTTTCCTTCTCCTAGACTGGTCACCTATCCAAGGTTAAAGAGCACAGTCTTTCCTACTATTTACCCATAGCTGGAGGGAGAATATATGGATTCATACCTTTCCCAAGGGTATTACCGCTATGTGAAATGCAAACAGCCTTGTTCAGGATTTGAACTCAGGTCAACAAGTCCATTTCCTACAACTATAACCATTACACCATGCACCTCCATTCAGACAAATATATATATTTACCAACCCCTCCACATGAACAGGATGTGTCACAAGGTCAATTTCTTAAGCAGAGTTCAACAGGTTTGAATTCAGAGTTTTCCTTCTCCTAGACGGGTTGCTTAACCAAGGTTAAAGAGCCCAGTCTGCCCTACTATTTATCCATAGCTGGAGGGAGAGTAGCATTCATACCTTTCCCAGAGTATTAGCGCTAAGCGAAATGCAATTAACTCAACCAAGATTTGAACTCAAGGTGACGAGTCCATTTCCCATGACTTTAACCATTACACCACGCGCTAAATAATAAGTTTATATCCAGAACAATTGTCACAGTTTCCATTAAATGAAAAGAAAAAAAAAATCAAGTTATTTGTCTGAACTTTTAAGATAAATCTTGATAATTTGAATTATTTAGATTTTTTTATCTCAAGAGGTCACTATAACCTAACATATGTGATGCTTCTTTGAGACAGTCTCCAATGTTCTATCTATTATCTTAACTTCATCAACAAGAGCAGATAGTTCCCCCTTTTCCTTTCATCTGAAAAATCTAAATAATACAAAAAAAATCAAGTTATCCTAGAATAAAAATGAAAAACAATACTAAAAACAAAAAAAAAAAAAAAAAAAAAAAAATGAATTGAGAGAAAAAAAAAGCACAGGGTAAGTAAGGTTTAAACCAGTTTCAATCAGGCTCAGATGAAGGTAAGTAATATTTTCCAGTTTCAATTAACCTGGCTCAGATGAAGGTAAGTAATGTTTCCAGTTTCAATTACCCTGGCTCAGATGAAGGTAAGCTAGAAACATTACTTACCTTCATCTGAGCTGGGGTAATTGAAACTGGTTTTCACCCCACCCACTTTTCTGTCTTTATTCATTTTTTTTCATCCACTACATCATGTCATACTTTCTACAGTCTTATTAGCTGGTTTCTCTAATAGAATTTTCTCTGAAGAGTTGAAGGCGAAAAAAAAAAAAAAAAAAAAAAAAAAGATCTTCAGAAGAATAATCCGCTTTTAGATGCAATTTGAAATAATTTTGTTTATATATAAAAGAAGGGCTGGGTTAGCTCAGTCGGTAGAGCGTTCGGCTAGAAGCCACAAGGTTCCTAGGATAAAGAATGTCCCAAGGAAAAAACAAAAAACAAAACATGAACAGATCCACTCCAACCCAATCAGAAACATTGTTATAAAGAACCTTCTGAAATATTTCTGACTGGGTTGGAGTGGATCTGTTCATGTTTTGTTTTTTGTTTTTTCCTTGGGACGTTCTTTATCCCACCGCTGCCACCATGTGTCGTTCCTGTCTGACCATTCGATCAACAACAATTCACCTGGTTCGGTTCACACCGTGTTTATATACTACTACTATAGGGCGAAACAGAAACCGGCGAACGTCACCGTAAAATGGTGACAACTCTGATTTAATTCCTCATGTAACATCTTCCCTCTTCTGAAGAAGAAGGGATTTTTTAACTAAGGCTAGGTACTAGATAGATGTACCATTCAAGTCTTTTTTCCCCCCTATTTTAACTGTCTCTGACCCACTAGTAGACAACTATGTCCTCATGACCTAGGCATGGATCGGCCAGACTACCCTTCTGTTCTGTTTTCAAGCGAAAACCCATGATGAACCCAAATTCTATCATTTAACGTTTTGCCTATTCGATTGAGATGTGCGTGCACAGTTGAACATGACATATTAAGTTTTTGTGTCAAATTTCTTGTGATTTCAAGAATCTTAAATTTTCTACACACATTAATTTAACTATACTTATACATCTAATACATCAATTGATAGAATAAAACTTATTTGATGGTTGGATAAGGAGTTTTTTTCATCATCAATTTTAGTGTTCAGATACAAAGATTAATGCATTCATTTTTGTTTCTTAAGCAATTATCAGGTCTTAAAGAATCAGGAAGGAAATAGTAAATATTTTCAGGCAAGAAAGGAAATGCTAGCCAGTCTCAAGCAATTAAGATTTTAATTTCATCTAAATGAAGAAAGATTAAAACGGAACACATTAAAATATATATATATATATTTGGTGGCAACAGAACAAAAAGACAAAACAAAACAAAATCATAACAAATAAAAAAAGAGTTTTATATACATTTGGGCTTATTAGGCCTAAAAGGGAAAGGAAGAATGAGGGAGAGAGAAAGAAAGAAAAAAAGAAAGGAGGGAATGAAGAGAGAATGGAAGAGGGAAAGAAAGGAATGAAGGAAAGAAGAGATGGAATGGAAGAAAGAAACAAAAAAAGAGAGAGAGAATGGAAGAAAGAAAAAGAGAAAGAAAGAAAGAAAAAAGGAAAAAATACACTCAATAACCCATAAAAGTTGATATGCCATTAAACAAAGAAACCAAACCAAAGCAATAGAAAAAAAGTGATAATATTCCACTATTTCTATCAGCAAATTATTTTTAAATTTAAGGTTTTTTTTGTCATATTAAGTGAAAAAAGTAAACCTGATAGATTCAAAAAGATAGGGCAATGGAGGGGTACTCCATACTCTCTAGAACTGGAGCCTAGCCAACAGATGCTGTTTAGTGTCATACCCAGAGCAACCTTTTGGGGTAGAAACCTTATCTCTCTGCAGGGCACACAGCATATTCTAAGCTCCCACTGACAGGGCATCTTGAATAAAGGAATTGGACACTAACAGTATTCAAACTTTGATCCCCACAAATGTGGGGAAATTCTTACCCCCAAACTAAAAGAACTTTATAACCCCACCAAATTCTTTATCAAAGAAAATTCATGTTATTCTGAAACTCGTTCATCTTAATGATCTTTTGTTTCTTCTTTTTATTCTTTAAGATCACAAATTTGAATACATGCCATTCTGCCTGGAAGATTTTAAAGTTTTTACATCATTTTCTTTCCAACACTTCAGGGCTTTTAGGATTTAGTCATTTTTGCCAACATAAAAATCCCACGAATAGGTAAAAGACTTGTGCCAAAAATAAGTTCACAATAGAAAAAATGAATTATAAACAAACAAACATTCCAGTGGCTATTTCACTGTAGTGGTATACAACATAAGTATTTGTTATACATTAGTTAGTTTGCATCATATATATATATATATATATATATAAGTAAAGAAATAACAAAAGACTTAGAGATTGAGCATTATAGTCTATTTCAGGGAGCTCCCTGAAATAGACTATAATGCTCAATCTCTAAGTCTTTTGTTATTTCTTTACTTATATATTTGCTCTGTGACTCTAATATTAAGAGCACACATTGAGCTCTCAAACTGCGACAGTTTTTTAAATAAAACTATTCGTGTCGTAAGGAAGATTTCTTCTCTGGACTTTTGGATTATATATATATATATATATTGAATTTCTAAAAAAGAAAAGCTAGGGAACCCTTATGTCTTAATTTCATTTTATTTTTCCTTTTTTTTTCGGTCAATCTCTTCAGAAAAATTCACTTGACAAAAGTTGAAAGAAAAAAAAGGAAAAATAAAATAAAATTAAGACATAAGGGTTCCCTAGCTTTTCTTTTTTAGAAATTCAATATTTTACAATGTATACGCTTTTTCGCTCCTTAATAAAATTCTGTACCTACAAAATATATATATATATATATATATATATATATATATATATATATATTTACCAACCCCTCCACACAGGATGTAACACAAGGTCAATTTTTCATCTGGTAACATCTATGCTGAATAGAGGAAAAGGTCTGGTTTCTTTGTTTAATGACACATCAACCTTTGTGTTTTTTTAATCTCAAAGCCATCCTTGTAGAAGAATAGTACTGGTACTATTTAACCCATAGATCAGTGGATGAAGGGGGTTTATACCTTCCCTAAGGTGATTAGTCTAAAAATGAACATAACAACATGACTGAAGTTTGAACTTGCTTACTGCGATGGTGCAGTCCAGTATATTAGCCATTACACCATGAAGACTTCCCTTGGAGAAAGTCTTCCAAAAATGCTGCTAAACCTCTGTGCAATAGGAGACACCCCTTATTGTACAAGGGTCAGTCAAAAAGTAATGCCATTTTGTTTAGGACAGGGTATAATTACCAACACAGGAATACGTATGTGAAGCTGGTCCTCTGTGGATCACATCCCTACTTCTCCACATAGTCACTGTTTCTCTCAATAGCAATGTTCCACCTTTGAATGAGAGCATGTATCCCTACCCTGTAAAATTCTGTTGACTGTCCCTTGAGCCACTTCTTCACTACAGATTTCACTTCCTCATCACTGGAATAATGTTTGCCTCTCTTTGGACCCATGAAAGAGGGTTTGAGAGGCAAACATTATTCCAGTGACGAGGAAGTGAAATCTGTAGTGATGTGATCCACAGAGGACCAGCTTCATTTTGATATATGATACATGTTCCTGTGTTGGTAATTATACCTGTCCTAAACTGGCATTACCTTTTGACACACCCTCGTATTTTCCACACCCTACAAACAACTACAGAAGACAAAGGACAAAAGTATTATTGCCTCCCTCTCAGCAGAGGTTTTCAATGATTCATTTATTTTAATGGCATGTCAACCTGTCTTGAGTTATTTTATTCATAGAGATTAAGGAATTTTGTTCTTTGTACATTCATATTTACATTTTTTGTGTAGTTTTTTCTTTTGTGTGCAGTCCTATCAAATACAAATAATTTCTAAATAGATCTATTTGATCCATACTCAGAGTGGACCTGAGAGTAATGACAATGAATGGTTACACCATACACCTCAGAGATTCAGAACTGGAGCCTAACCATCAGATGCAATTTAGTGTCATATTAAAGACATCCCATTTTTGGGGTGGGGGTGGGGGGCATTAAACTTGGAACCTTCTTGTTGAACTCAGGAGCATTTATGTCATAATCGAGAATCTTCAGAGAACTTCAAACTGAACCCTTTTATTCAAGTTCAACAAGAAACACCTGAAGAAGACCAGAGAGCACATCGGCTGAAAAGTTGTGTCTATAACAATACAGATGTGGATAACAGTCCAAAAAATCTAAATAATATAAATTATCAAGCCTCATCTAAAAAATTCAGACAAATAATATCGTCAGAGTTTCAGTGATGCTGATAGCTTTTTGATTTAGTTCATCCTGGGATGCATGTATTTGGTTTGAATGAGTCCCCGGGAAATTTGATGGGCCCCAACTAAATTTTTTTGATAAATTATAGCGTTTTTATTTATGATCAACTAAAGCCATCTAATCTTTGTACAACATACAGTGTTATTCTTTTCCAAGAAAATATTGAAATGTATTTACAGTTAGCTGGAAATGGTGGGTGAAGAAAAAAAAAAACAAAAAAACACTGAGATGCATGGATATGATTTTTCTACGTCCTTTTAAATTTTTATGAGTCAGTGAAGCAGGACACATACCTATCAGCATCTCTGGAGTTTGTTATATTTTTTCCAATAATTCTTTCAAATTCATATTACTTTATCATAACAAAAAGCTTAGCATCATTAGTAGACTTTACACACAAAAAATAATTTTTTTTTTCAGCAAATAAATAACAGTAAAAATACACATACACTGATTCTCTTCATCCTGGGAGAAACAAAAGCAATTTATTTTATTTTATCCCTTAAAAAAAATTGTTAGTCCAGTTGCAAAATACCTGGAGGGTGTTTTCTTCCTTTTCCAATATTTAAATCAATGAGAAGTTGTTATGAAAAAAGAACAGTCAGACATGTTTATTATTTGCTAGAATGATGAGAAACAATATGAATAATGTAAGAATGTTATGAAAATCAAAAGATAAGAAAGAGATGGAAATAATGAAAAGAGTTTAAATAATAATGATAATAATAATAATAAACAATAATGTTAGTAATGAAATAAATAAAATGCAAAGAAATTATATAGTATAAAATCCACTTCCATAAATGACAGAATAGGTGAGTGAACTAAAATGTATAAATTAATATTTAATTCAAACCTGTACACACAACAAAATTAAAAGACAAGTTTTATTAGTTCAAGTTAAAAGCATAGTAAGGGTAACCCCAAAGTAAAAGCATAGTAAGGGTAACCCCAAAGTAAAAGCATAGTAAGGGTAACCCCCAAAGCCAAACATTTTTAGACTTTATCTTTTCAATTCAACTATCAGGGACAATGAGAAAAGTTTTGGTAAATGAGCTAAAAGACTGGCCCGTTTACCAAAGTTTTTCTCAATTATTTACATCTTTCGAACTGTTGTCCTCATCTTTTCTATTATATACGTAATGTTTTAGCCAATGTGCCCTTCAGCCATCTTCAGATGTTTCAACAAGAAACATCTGAAGACGGATGAAGGGCACATTGGCTAAAATGTTGTTCATATCTTATTATAATGGAGATTGTAGGTTTGTCTGTCTGTAACCGAAACTATATTACTACTCAAGTCACAATTCCCTTTGTTATTTACATCACATTCTCCATGATTTTATTTTTATTTAAACCTCAATTATTAATAAAATTGTTTTACATCATTAAGACTGTTGACCATATCTACATGCTAATAACATGCAATTGTATTTATATATACAACAACATAGCGGTTTACAGTGTGAATGGGAAGGCTAATTTGCATATTGATATTAGAAATTTGATTTTAATAAATATATGCTTAGTATTATTGATTTCTAATTGTTTGGTTTTATCTTAATGAATATGAGCAAAAATCTCGGGGATAAATCTTAAAAGAAATCCCTGAACAAGAAGAAATAACTAATATTATTCTTTACTTCCTATTTTAACTAAATAGTTGAATTAGGAAAATTTATCAATAAAAGACGGGAGTAACGGAAAATGATGGAAGAGTTAGTTTCAAAGTTGTTCTATTTTTCAATCATACCCCCTCTGTTCCAAATCTTTTTATGTGCATTCTTATTCAGTTTCATTAGCCTTTCTAATTTAATATGATATTTTATTATATTAAAACTTAAATACTTGCACCCAGAGGGTGCATATATTTGCTAGTAACAATAAAATGAGACAACCTTCTTATTGAACTTGGGAACCTTCATGGAACTTTAGATCGAACCCTTTATTTAATCCATTGGAGTAGATTGTTCTCATTCTGTTAACCATGACCGGGTACAAATGTTAAGCTATGTTAAGTAATCTAGCTTATCTTAACACTTGTAACCAGTCATGGTTAACAGAATGAAAATAATCTACCCAAATGGATTAAATAAAGGGTTCAGTTCAAAGTTCCATAAAGGCTCCTAATCATGACATAAAGGCTCTCAAGTTCGACAAGAAACACCTGAAGAAGGCTGAAGGGCACATCTGCCGAAACGTTTTTGTATATAATAATAAAGATGAGGACAACAGACTTAAAAATCTAGATAATCCAAATCATCAAGCCTCAACTCAAAAATTTAGACAAACAAAACTTTTCTCATTCCCCAATGATACCGGCATTAGAAAAATAAAGTCTAAAAAAGTTTAACCCTTACCCCACTTTTAACCTGAATTATATTTGATACAAACAGCCATAGAAATAAGTAGGATGATCTATCCTTTTTAAAAACTGTTAAAATAAAGAAAAAAAAATCAAATTCAGAAAAGATGAAATATCATCTGTATAAAAAACATTAAATAGAAATTTCTAATTAATTCTAATACTAATCCAATATTAACTTGATGGTTGTGTATTCTACAAATTAGATTTTCATTTATTGTTTATATTTTAATATGTTTAACCTATTGTCAATAGCCGCTTTAATACTTAATTAAGTTACCACTTAAGCAATAGCAGGTACTGTAAGCAACCAGAGTCTTTTTTATTTTATTTTAATTCAAAATTACAATTCAGCATTAAATGACCTGAAAAGGGTTGATATGCCACAGAAAAAAAAAACAAAACAACCAAGGTACTGTAAGCAACCTGAATCCTTTGTTAATTAGAATGACTTGATTCAGCATTAAATGACCCGAAAAGGGTTGATATGCTGTAAAAAAACAAAACAAACGATCAACTTAAGCAACAGCAGGTACTGTAAGCAACCCGAGTCCAATGACTTGATTCAGTATTAAATTACCTGCAAAGTGTTGATGTGCAATATAACAAAACAACCAATCAACAATTGTCTATAACTTTGAGAAGAGTTATTAATATACCAGATATTGTTTTTACATTTGAACTATGTCTTTGTATTCTTGATTTTGTTAAAATGCTTTGACCAGACTATTGATAATATGGTGTGCTAGTGCTCAATATCTTGGATAGAGCATGTATATCTAAGTTAGGGTAGTGTGGACATGAAGTCAACTTGGTTTGAAAATCACATAGGTGAGAAACTGTCAGTAACCAAGCACCATTGACTTCATGTCCACACTACCCTAAAAAAAAAGTAAGTAAAATTGTCGGGGTGGCCTAAAGTCGGTATCAGGTCGGACAGCGAGGGAATCTATTCCCTTTTCACTAGTGCTAGACCAAGTAGATTATTTTGGTGTCTGAGGTGGAGTGCCACACCAACCATCAGCTCCTCACTTTACTGCACAGATCCTTGTGCTACTCATATGCTAAATTGGCCCTTTTCACTAGTGCTAGACCAAGTAGATTATTTTGGTGTCTGAGGTGGAGTGCCACACCAACCATCAGCTCCTCACTTTACTGCACAGATCCTTGTGCTACTCATATGCTAAATTGGCCCTTTTCACTAGTGCTAGACCAAGTAGATTATTTTGGTGTCTGAGGTGGAGTGCCACACCAACCATCAGCTCCTTGCTTTACTGCACAGATCCTTGTGCTACTCATATGCTAAATTGGCAAGGGCCAGTTTTGAACCTGGAACTTTGTGCTTCCTAGTAGAATGCTCTACCGACTGAGATAAGAATGTAGGAAATTTTTTATGCCTCAATGTGAGGGAGAAGCAAATATAATTCTATGCTCATTGCAAATTGATCAGAAAGAGAAATCAGAAATAATGATGATTAAATTTTTGGGTATTATCGCATAAATGCGTCCTTGCCTCCTGCCCTAAAAAACACTAAGCAGTGCCTGCTCAAAATTTGACCAGTGCTACTAATGTAGTGGTTTAAAGGTGTTTATTTCAACCAATAACTTTTTTTAGTGGTTTGAAGGCATTAAAAGTAAGCCACCCCCAGGTTTTTTATTGACAAGTAAATGTAAATACCACCCCCAGGTATTTTACCGACAAGTAAATGTAAATACTTAAAATAATGTCAATTTTAATTTAAATGTAAATACTTAAAATAATGTCAATTTTAATTTTTTTAAATATCTTTTTTTTCCGGTATTTTCCTTTTATTTCAATTCAAAAAGCTGTCATGTATTTTTAAATAAATACGACTGAGTTTCGAAAATAAAAACAATCAATACATTATTAAACAAATACAAATGGAAAATCAAAATATCTAGATATTCTTTTTTTATTTCAAATGTCAGAAAAACAATCAAGATATTAAACAAGCTATTAGTACGGGTTGGATTTTGAGCAGGCACTGCTTAGCATTTTTTAGGGCAGGAGGCCAGGAAGCATTTATGCGATATGAACCAATTTTTTTTTTGTTTTACGCTCACTGAGAAGAATGGATTGATTTTTAGTGACATTAAATAACATGAGAGTAGGAGGAGGAGAAGGATGAAGAGGAGGAGGCAGCAAAAAAACCGTTGGGGTGGGGGGAGTAAATCTGAAAGAAACACAAACCACTTATGATTAAGTTTGGAAGGATGGAAGACCAATCACCACAAGGATTAAAAATAACCCCTCACCGTACGAGACGCCACGTGCTGTGTCATCCAAAAACCAAATTGATAAATGTGAGAGGTACGAGAAAAAAAAAAAAAAAAAGGAAGAAAGTGCATTTATAGTTGATAACATTAATTGACATTAAAAGTTATTGTTAAAAGGGTTAATTTGTTAAGAGATGTTAGTAAAAAGAAAAAAAATGGAGTTAGGATTCTGAAAATAATTTTAAAAATATTAGTTTTTAGGAAAATATGAAAAAAAGAAAATGAAAATTCACACTTGAATAATTTTGAGCTCTAATTTCAACCCAATCAAACAATTAAAATATTTTCCTTTTTCAAACAAATAAATTTGGTAATTAATAGCAACAACAAAAACTATAATCATTATGGTATTTATGTCTTTATCCTCATTATGGTATTTATAATGTCTTTATAATCATTATGGTATTCATAATGTCTTTATAATCATTATGGTATTCACAATGTCTTTATAATCATTATGGTATGTCTTTATAATCTTATGGTATTCACAATGTCTTTATAATCATTATGGTATTCACAATGTCTTTATAATCATTATGGTATTCACAATGTCTTTATAATCATTATGGTATTCACAATGTCTTTATAATCATTATGGTATTCACAATGTTTTATAATCATTATGGTATTCACAATGTTTTATAATCATTATGGTATTCATAATGTCTTTATAATCATTATGGTATTCATAATGTCTATGAGGCCTAATATTTTTTATTCAAAACTTCTCTTATCAAAGTTTCTAATATGTCAGTTGGTTAAAACACATATTCTGGATATGCATGGTTGACCCTTCGGGCCTGGTATAACGGTGGTACTTTTATTTTCACCCACACTATAGCACCAGTTTACTGGTGTGAAGATCATGTTCAAAAAGCAAAGGGTTAAATTCAAGGCTGAAAGCATTAAAGATACCATTCAAAGATTTTTCAAGAGAAAATCTAAAGAAAAACTGACAACTAGAATCATGACATGATCAGAAAATTAATGAACATTACTTGATTCTAACAACATAAATCTCTATATATTTACCAACGCCTCTGCACGAGTGGGATGTGACACAAGGTCAATTTCTTTTTGAAGTTTAACAGGTTTGAATTCAGAGTTTTCTTTCTCCTAGACTGGTAGCTTAATCAAGGTTTAAAGAGCCAAGTCTGCCCAACTATTTATCCATAACTAGAGGGAGAATAGTTGGATGCATACCTTTCCAAAGGGTATTATATAAATTTATTAAAAAAAAAAATTAATTTTTTTTACACAAAAATACAAAACACAAGGTTGAAAATCAAACCCTTGTGATATTGGTATGTTTTTTTTTCTTATAAGATTGGTTTAAATGAATCTATTTTTTTTTTTCAATCAAACAAACAAAAAAGAAAATTTGAAATTTCCTCTTTATATCCAACCATATAACGTTCATTTTGTTTTGGTTATATACCCTACCTATGAATATTAATGGATATGTCCCAATCCTCATAAATACAAGAGATTTATACTGACTGAGTAGTCTTATACCAATAACAGTGGTTTACCTTCTTCAACATCACTGGCGAGTATTGTATTTTTTAAAATGTTATAAAGATTCCATTTCATTTCCAACCTCCATTTTGTTATTTCTCATTTAGTAACCTTTGTTAGGTTATAACAGTTTTTTTAAAACACACTAGTTACTAATTAGTAATTAGAAAATATTACTTATATCCACAGAAACTATACCAAGTTTTGATTTATATAATCACAAGGATAATAAATAAAAGTTGCCAGATGTTTAACATTATTCACACTAAGAGAATATATCAAACTTCATGATAAGTAAATGCTATATATATGTAAAACCCCTTCACACAAGCAGGATGTGATGCAAGGTCAATTTCTTAAGGAAAGTTTAAAAGGTTTGAATTCAGAGTTTTCCTTCTCGTGGACTGGTTACCTATCCAAGGTTAAAGAGCCCGGTCTACCCATAGCTGGAGGTAGAATATATGGATTCATACTTTTCCAAAGGATATTAGTGCTATGTGAAATGCAAACTGCCACGGCCAGGATTTGAACTCGGGTCAATGAATCCATTTCCTACCCCTCTAACCATTACACCACGCACCTCCATTAATTAATTAATGTTATAGATGTGACCTGATCAATTAAATCCACAATCAATATTAATTCAAGAGTCTAGAACAAAAATTTTGGAATTAAAAATTTAGAATATCTTGGAGAGAGGAAAAAAAGGAAGACTATTATGTTTTTAAGAAGTTTCTATAAAACTTTTGTATCAAGTAAATTCTTTATTTTTAGTGTTTATTTAATTTTCAATTGTGTCATCTTGAGTTAAAATATTT
Organism: Doryteuthis pealeii; assembly: GCA_023376005.1. Taxonomy (NCBI): domain Eukaryota; kingdom Metazoa; phylum Mollusca; class Cephalopoda; order Myopsida; family Loliginidae; genus Doryteuthis; species Doryteuthis pealeii. The sequence continues at coordinate 98,287,754 of CM042154.1, forward strand.
GTGTCTAAAATGAATCAGATTCAGTTCTCAGGGGCTCTGTTGGATAGCTAAAATTTTCTTGTCTGAATAATTTTTAGATAAATTATTTGTTGTATATTAGATCTATTGGAAAACAAAAGTACCATTTCAATCATTGTTCAAAGAAGTAGAAATATGGTTTCGGCCATTGTTCTAATAAAAAGATGAAAGTAGTTATTCTGCCAAATTAGTACAACTGTAATACATTGTTATTCATAGGTATTTGCTAAAGTGATGTGTAACTATATATATATATATATATATATATATATATATTATATTTAATATACCAAGCGTGTTGGTAGATCCTTGCGGAGAGAAAAAAACCAGCAGAAAGTTTGATTGTAAAAATATACTACCAAATATCAACCAGGAAGAAAAAAATTTTTGAAAAAAAGAAAGGACCAAAATATTCGTACCAACAAAAAATAATCTATTGGTACAGTATTTGGCCAAAAGAAAAAACAATTTATATGTATATATATATGTATATAAGATATATATATATTCATATAACCGCTAGGAGAAAGCTAATAAGTAAAAAGTGCTCGCTACCTAAGTAGAGCCAATAATAAAGATAATCTAATGAGTCAGACGAACCTACTATTAGTTTCGCATAAAGCTCTTCAGGGCTAAATCTGACTCAGATTTAGCCTTGAAGAGCTTTATGCGAAACTAATAGTAGGTTCATCTGACTCATTAGATTATCTTTTATATATATATATATATATATATATATATATATATATATGTGTGTGTGTGTGTGTGTGTGTGTGTATATAGAAACACACACATGCACACTGCAACTCTTTCTGGTCATAATTTCTATAATGAGAAATAGTGTGTATTGTGTGTTTTATATATATATATATATATACACATATACATATTATCATTACTTGTCGCTTTAGCAAATACTCATGAATATATATATATATATATATATATATATATTGTGATGGTTTTCAGATGTGTGTCCTCTGAGGGTGATGTCAAGCCTCCACATTTTTTCAGAGAGGGTGTCAGGTTGAATTCAGATGCCTATGCGGAGTTGCTAAACACTAGTCAAGCCCTGGATAACAAGGGTAGCCAATGGTAGGCCATATGTACGGCAGCAGGATTTGCCCCCCCCCTATATCTGGGAAAAGTCAAAAATGGTTGTCGGCGAATTTTTACGACCACATCAGTCCCAATGTTTGGCCTCCGAACTCTCCAGATCTTAACCCCATGGATTATTATGTATATGGTACTGCTGAGAAAGACACCAATCACTGTGCCAGTACTACAAAAGTCCAGTTAATCCACAGAATTAAGGTAGTTTTTGAGACCCTTCCAAGGGAAACTGTAACATCAGCTTGCTCCAGGTTTCGGAGCAGGATTGAGGCTGTGATAGACACTAATGACAGTTATTTTGAGAGAAACTTGTTGACAATAGTGTAATTTCCGTGCCTGTTGAATTTCTTTACAATCCATCAAATTTTGTAGTTACCAAGCACTTTTTCTTTTTCCTTATGAAACTGTTAAATTTATCCCAAACACCCTGTACTGAGCAGGCAGAATAACGACTTCTGCATTTTATTAGAATAAAACATGGATGAAACAATATTTCCTTTTCCAAGAACAATGGCTGAAATGGTGCTTCCGTTTTCTATTAGAACAAATATAGAACAGTATTTTATATGGGTTTTTCCCAGTCTCTGTTGTTTTATCCAAATATTTGGTCAGCATAAACTTTGATCTTCTTCAGAATCTCATTTTAAAAGGACATGCAGCCTGTGTCGTTGAGTATTTTTGGAATTGTCTTCTGCTGCAAAGTTCAATAGATTCATTTGTAGGTCAGATAGTGCAGAAAAGACAATCCCAAGAACTCAAAGGTGTAGGCACACCAAATATGCCTACCATGTCTGAGGAGCAAGATTTGAACTTAGAAAATACAACAGACACCCGAAGAAGGCCGAAGAGTACAATGCCAAAATGTTAGGATAAAACAACAAAGATAAAGAAACTAATCTGAATAAAATGATTGATACTATCTTTGCCTGTTTTTATTCTTTGGATTGACATGTGGGTCTCATGATTGTGGAGCTGGGAGGCTCCTGGCTGACTTGAAGTGTTTGTAAGTTGTACAAGGATGGTGTTGTATACTGGATCATACAATATTCAGTATACTAGTACATCCAAATACAGTTTGCGCCAGACATAGAGTATCTCACAACAGAGTGCTAAAACATTGAGGTAGACGGTTCGCGTAATGGTTCCATAATCTTTGCAGTCTCAGTAATCACAAAGATATTCTAAAACAGCAGTGTACAAATAGTCTTGGACCAGCTCATTTACTCTATATGAAAGGTAAGCTAGGCTAGTCCACAACAGCTGGGTAACTTTTTTTAAAAACCTTATTCAAACTAATGTGGGAATTACAGTAATAAAATTCTGATCAGTAAGTTTATTTTAGTCATCTCATGATACTTTTTGAATACATTATGGCTAGACTAACATGAAAACAAAGGAAAATGATAATAATAATAATATAAGTAATGAATATAATTTCTAGTTTCATTTACCTAATAAAAGAAACGGTAGAAAATTCTCAACATTTGATAGTTAAATCCATAATTAAGATTTAAAGATGCACACATGGAAGTGGATTTTACCATTAGTTTCAAATTGCTGAAAAGATTCTGTTCAGGTCATTGGATAAAGAAATGAATGAATAAGAAAATCACATATACATATATATATAAAATATAACCATACTGATATATAGTATGTATATATATGTACAGATGTAAAAGTTCTGTAGATATTGAAATAAATATATAAATAAATTATACATATATATAATATCAAATATAACCACAGGTTTATGCATATGGTATGTATATATATGTATAGATGGAGATATAAAAATATGTTAATAAAAAGAGAGAAAGGTGTTTTTGCATGCGCTGGCAAAATGTCTGGTAGTAACATGCAATTTGAGATCTTTTTGGTGCATAATGGAATATTCGCATCCAAAGCAGAAGCTAGAAGCAATAAAACAGGAAAAAAAAAAAAAAAAAAAAAAAAAATGAGTTAGTCAGTAAATCTTACCAAACTCCTCAATCACAAAAATGCCTCCTTTCTGCGTGAAACATTTCTTGACACGACTTATCTCAATAAAGAACTGAAAATAAAAACGAAGCAACTTAAAGCTGTTAATTCACAGAAGTGTACCACTTGTGAACAAAGAAGGGGGGGCAAGTGTTTGACAGAACAAAAATAATAATTGAAGTGAGGAGGAGGAGGAGAAGAACTAAAAAACATGGCCCTATTGACCAGCTTTTGAAAAAAGACAAAGCAAATACTAGGCTTTGTAGAATGCAAATGAAAGGAAAAAAAACAACAAAAAAAAAAAATAATAATTTAAATAAAATAATATATATTAAAATTTTGATATGTTAAATTTTTCTTGTGCACTATTTTTTTTATATCATAGTCGTTTTTAATTTTAGTGCACATGCTTTTTTACTTTCCTCATTTTCTTTTCTTTTTTTTCTCTTTTTTCCTGACAAATAAAAAAATTAAAAAAATATTTTGATAAAAATAAGACTTAAAAAAAAAACCTATGGAAACAGAATTTATCACCATTTTTTCCCTTACAACTTGATTGCTTCAATGATGTGCATCTGTACTTACATTGAATATGCATACAAACACAAACACTAAAATAGCCAATGGTAGGACTTGAACCAAATAAGTGACATCTCTTATTATACTAAAGCTGAATAAATCAATGATTGTTTGCTAAAGGCTTTTTTTCTATTTAGTTTAATGGCACAAAATACATCCCAAATTATTCTTTAATTTTGGTATGTTTTAATTGGATTTGCAATTAACTCAAAAACTCACCCGTTCTCACTTAACTTTCTGCCTGTCATTTCCTCCCTCTCTATGTATATTTTGATTACCACCTCATTATATATGTTAGTTTCTCTAAAAAGTGATTTAGAGAGTGTGAAATAGATTTGTATGTTAAGTTTTAGAAGCAACTAGCCTGTAGCTTAAATTAGGTCAAATGTTTCCTTTCTTAGAAATGTTACAAAATGATTTTAATGTTTTTTTTTTAATTCTCCAGCTGCACTTATTTAAAAAAAAATTTAATTCACTTCGCAAACTGACTTTTCCCAAATCCTGATTATCTACGCAGAGCTCAATGGGTGACCCAATTGTTCACATTTTGTCTAGTATATATATATATATATATATATATATATATATATATATATATATATATTTACCAATCCCTTTGTACGAGTAGGATGTAAGTAAGTAAAGTCGTCAGGGCGGCCGAAAGTCGGTATCAGCCAGTCAGCGAGGGAGTCTATCCCCTTTTCAATAGCGCTAGACCAAGGAGATTGTTTTTAGCATCTGAGGTGGAGTAACACACCTACCATCAGCTCCTTAATTTACCGCACAGATCCCTGTGCTACTCATACGCCGAGTTGGTGAGGACCAGTATCGAACTAGGAACCTTATGGTTTCTAGCTGAACGCTCTACCGACTGAGCTAACCCAGCCCGTAATTTCTTAAGAGGAGTTTAACAGGTTAAAATTCAGAGTTTTCCTTCTAGACCGGTTGCCTAACAAAGGTTAAAGAGCCCAACCTGCCCTACTATTTACCCATAGCTGCAGGGAGAATAGTTGGCTGCATACCTTTTCAAGGGTATTAGTGCTATGGTAAATGCAAAATAAGTGACATATACAACTCAACATGAGATGAGTCAAATGCAAACATTAAATGAGTTATTATTCATTGATGTACTTCAACTAGCATCCTCATCTTAGTTGTTATTATAGCCACAATATTCATGACATTCTATCCTGTTATACTCAGGTGTTTGTCATAATTAGTAGCCTTCTGGGATTCTCAAAACCCCTTTCTTCAATCCACAGGAGTATATAATTCTATGTCATCTTGTGTCATTTGAGGGTTTTAGTAAAAAGTAAAAGTAAAGTCATCGGGGCGGCCTTAGTCGGTATCAGCCAATCAGCGAGGGAGTCTATCCCCTTTTCACTAGCGCTAGACCAAGAAGAATGTTTTGGCACCTGAGGTGGAGCGCCACACCTACCACCAGCTTCTTACTTTACCGCACAGATCCCTGTGCTACTCATACGCTGAGTTGGCGAGGACCGGTATCGAACTAGGAACCTCGTGGTTTCTAGCGAACGCTCTACCGACTGAGCTAACCCGGCCCTTACCAAAAAAAAGACAGTTGGTAATACCTATCTCTTCCTCAAGTAATCCAAGTTTGGTAGAAACAGAATACAATAACATTTGTTAGTGATAGAAGATTGAGAGTAGACATGGCAAGATTGAGGGAAATGGTGTCTGAGGGGGAAATTGAGGTATTTTGGGTGATGGGAAACTACAACTGGCAGATCCCTTGACCAAAAGAGGAGTATCTATGTTAAAATTGGTAAAGGTACTTGATACATCCCAACTTTAAAAAAAAAAAAAAAAAGGGCTGCAAAGTTGATTATGAGTTATCTCCCTTGGACTGTTTCAGTTGAAGGAACTCTTTGGCAAAAGAGTTAGAAAGTTAGTTGGCAACCGACTACATATACAACGATTGTCCACCATTAGAGTGACTGCTATTAAACAGCCTATTGACAACATTGACCAGATTTGTCAATCTTGGTAAAACCTTATGACTTTCTGATGCCAGCACTTTTTAAAGACCCCATCCAATAAAGTTAGAACACAGGAAATAGTGTATCCATGCATTTCACTAATTCCAAGAAACATTTCACCAATTTTGTTGGTTGATAAACCACTGTTCTAAACTATTACAGTGCCAGAATACAGTAAATGCTATGGTTTATGTTTGTCCAACAAGAGTGTGGGACAACAGCAAGCTCACTATCTGTACAAAGGTACAAGTGTATAGGGCATGTGTTATTAGCACCCTCATGTATGGAAGTGAAACATGGACATTATACTCCCACCAAGAGCGGCGGCTAAATAACTTCTACCTTCGCTGCCTTAGACGTGTACTGGGCATCACCTGGAGGGACAGGATCGCTAACACAGCAGTCCTAGAGAGAGCTCAACTTCCCAGCTTGTACTCTCTACTGAGACAGCCTCGTCTCCGATGGTTGGGTCATGTACGTCAGATGGATGATGGACGAATACCGAAAGACATCCTGTATGGAGAGCTAACATCTGGTAAAAGACAGATTGGTCGCCCCCACTGTGATTCAAGGATGTCTGTAAAAATGATCTCAGGTGCTTTGGCATTGTCCCTTCTAGCTGGGAAAATTTCGCTCAAGACCGACCTCGGTGGGGCAGAATCTCCATAGAGGACTGTACATGTCAGAATTCACCCTGATACAACATCATGAAGCTAAGAGGTCCATAAGAAAGCAATGGCAACAAAGCATCGGAACATCATCATCTACATGGACAACCTACAAATGCAAAATCTGTGGTCGAGAATGTTTCTCAAACATAGGACTTCATAGTCACAGGAGGCGCTGCAACTTCAGGGGCACACAAAAACTTTTATCATAGTCTTTTGAGACTGAATTGCCAATGATGATGTTTGTCTATATATTCTCAGCAGATATCTTTATGCACAGCATTCAAACAATCAAATTGTCATTAAATAATTTCTATTTCCAAGACAGAGAAAAACAAAATTGTAAAAGAAAATGTTGCTGTTTTGTTTTTTTCCAGTCAGTTTGCGATACACAAGTGGTAATGGGTATTTTGCAGTCACAATACTAGCTGAACTAAGGCAACTTATTTTACAGGCAAGAGAAAGGAGGCACGTTTAGATTTACTGAAAAAAAAAAAATACTAAAAACGTAAAATAAATAACTATAACACGCATACACACACGCACACTCATCTCTAAAAGAAAAAAAAAATATACTAAAACAATTTTTTTTAAATTACAAAAAATAAACAGAAATGGGTGTGTACACATAAAACAGTCATTGGTGAATGAAATTAAAAGAAAAAGTGAAAATAAATTACAAACAGACAGACAGAAAGATAAACTGAAAGAAACTAAGTAATGTGTGAAAAGACAGTTGCAGTTGTTTGGGACTCATGTACTGACTACAGACACTAAAAGCCGTTACCTCAAAATCCTGCCCCCAGCAGCCGATACAGCGTAGGTGGCACAGCAGGGATGAGGGAAAAGAGAGAGAGAGAGAGAGAGAGAAAAAAAAAGATGACATGTTAACCAGCTTATTTGCGACAACAAGAGGAGCTGCAACATTCAACAATATAAGAAAAATAGAAAAAAAAATGGGTTGTTAATAATAATGAGAATAATAATAATAATGGTAATAAACAGAGCATGTTGGCATAGAATCCAGGAAAGCAACCATTTGACAACATTTAGAGAATATGTTGGCAGGGTGATAAAAAAGCAACAAATTTGGAAGCAAAATCATTTGGATCTAAAGGGTTTCCTACTTTCGCCAACTTTTTTGTTTTGTTTTTCCTTCCCTCCTCAGAGAATAAATTTCAATTTTTTAAAATCCTTTTACTCCCACTGAGACACCTGTGTCCCAGTTGAATTTCATTTTCAAACTCTTTGCCTACCAAATTTCCCACATGGCTGTACCAAATTTTATTGGCATGTTTTTTTTACCTGTACGATGGAATATTTCAAAGTTCACTATCTATTCACTTCAGAATTCATTCTATTCAAATAAAGTCCTATTATTATTATTGCAATCTGAGTCCTTCTGCTCAATTATAATAAACTAACCATCAGTTTTTGTATTTTGTTTGGGTGTGGTATGCGTAGAAATTGCTGTGGTGGGGGAGACCCACTGTGAGCAACTTAAATTTTTGCCTACCAAATTTTCCCCACGGCAGTACCAAATTTTCTGGGTATTCTTTACCAGTATGATGGGATATTTTCAAAGTTCACTATCTATTCATTTCAGAACTCATTCTATTCAAATAAAGTCCTATTATTATTGTAATCCGAGTTCTTCTGTTCAATTATAATGAACTAGGATAGGTAGGATCACAGTAGTGGGGGGGGGGCGCTGTGAGCAGTTTAAAGTAGGCAAAGAGTTAACCCTTAAAACATTGTATTCAAAGCATAACTTTTCATATACAAAATTTAACCCCCCCCCCAAAAAAAAAACCCAAAGAAACTTGGTAGTGAAAGGGTTAAAGAGAATTTCAATTCAATTAAAATAATAATGAAAATATCTGTTGGTGCCAGGCAATATGTTTGATTATTGCAAAGGTTCTTAATTTTCTTATTCTGTCTTAATAATTTTTCTATGATGCTGATAGCGTTTTGATTCAGTGCATCCTGGGATGCACATATTTGCTTTGAATGAGTCCCCGGTAAAAATTTATGGGTCCCAACTAAAACTGTCTAACTCCTGCCTTTGTAACCTATCCTATGTAATTAATTTCTAAGAAACTATTGAAATGTATTTACAGTTAGCTTGAAATGGTGAGGGAAGAAAAAAGAAAAACACTGGGACACATGGATACAATTTTACCTATGGGGTAATTCCATGTCAAATTATCCAGGCCATGTCACCTACCCCCCTTCAATTTTTCTGAAATTTTGTCTAAGTGTGGATTGTGATAAAGTTAGACAATCCCCAAAATTTGAGCTTCCAATTCAAAAAATTGGCAGAGTTATGTTGATTTTTAGCTGTCCAAATTTGAGGGGGTTGTGAAAAGTGGCGACTTTTTGTAATCTCTTTTTGTCTGTAAAATGACTTCTAGAGCTTCCCTGCTCCTAAAAATTGGTTTATAAAAGCATTTTTGCCCAAGGAACTCAAAAAAGTCGCCAAATTTGGAAAGCTAAAAACTGACATAACTCTGCCAGTTTTTGGAATTGGAAGTTCAAATTTTGGGGATAGTCTAACATTAACATAGTCCACACCTGGAAAAAAGTTCAGAAATATTGAAGGGGGTGGGTGACAATTTTACTTTTTTCTGGAAGATTTGACATGGAATTACAACTATCTATTGCCTTCCTGAATTCCATTGCTCTGGTGAAAAAAATAATTCATTCTTTATCTTCTTTTAACTATTTAAAAGCTGCTGTCAAATCACATACTATTTATAGAATTTATATTATGCTTAATAGTAAATAGATAAAAATTACTCTGATTTATCAATTAGTTGTTATCTCCCTTGAAAAATGATAATGACTGAGGTGAATGAAAACACAGAATCATACTATTATTATTTACTTTTAAATGGGATTTGATATCAATTTATATTTTAAGACTATTTCATGCTAAAAAAAATCTTACTATGATAACATGAATATAAACTATTGTATTTTTTTATGATATAGGCAATGGCAAGTTTACAACAATTTTATTCCAACAAACATCTTGTGTATTTTCTACTGAAAGTATCTGGCGACTAAACTGCCCCCCCCCATCAGGCATGCCTCGGCTTGTCTAGTGAGGTGGGTGTGTGGACAATAAAAACAAGAGCTGTGAAAGGACCGAAGAGCTCGAGGGGAACCAACGGCCATCCACATCGATCGATAGTAGTAGGATTGGGGTACTTTCTACTCACATAAATCCCCAACACAACCTGGCGCTTAAAAGAAATCCATTAACAAGAAGAAATAACTAATTTTATACTTTACTTCTTATTTTAACCAAATAGTTAAATTAGGAAAATTTAGCAATAAAAAACGGGAAATAATGGAAGAGTTCAGTTGTTCTATTTTTCTATTATACCCACCTCTGTTTTAAATCTTTTTATCTGCATTCTTTTTCAGTTTCATTGTTTTTTTTAATTTAATATAATATTTTATTACATTAAAACTTAAATACTTGCACCTGGAGGGTGCATATATTTGTTAGTAGTCTTAATATTTTTTTTTAATTACTAAAACATAGACTATAGAAGGTTTGAGAAAGTTCAATATTTCCATCTAAGGATTGAATCTTTAATCTTAAAAATGACTAGTCATTTAGCAAAATCTGAAATGAAATTTGATTTATTTAAAAAAAAAAAAACAGCTTAAAACGAAAGACATGTTTATTTAATTTCCATGTGCCTCTACGGATAGTTAATAAAAAAGATTTCACTATTAAATTTGAATTCTAAAATATTCTAAAATTCTGAAATAGGATTATAAATTATTATTATAAATTATATATTTATATTTATATGATTATAAATTATTATAAATTCTGAAATAGGATTATAAATTATTATAACCTTATAAAATTATTAAAAAATTTGAAATTATCTAAAATTCTGAAAATAGGGTTAGGGTTAGCAGTTATTATTATAACCTTATAAATTTTTTTAAAATTTTTATTAAAGACACATTTTTTTGGTACCATTATAGTATGTGGCCTACCTTTTGAACTTGGCCTACAAAATCATGTCTCTCTTATAGTATATAAGTAAAGTAAAGTCGTTGAGGCGGCCTAATGTCGGTATCAGCAATTATATTACTTTAATTCTTTGTTATCAAAACTAAGGTGAGTGTGACATAATGGTTATCATTGTAGAAAGTGGACTTGTTCAAATCTTGAATGAGGCTGTTTGCATTTCATATACTTCTAATACCCTAGGTGTCCCATCGTTGTATAATGGGTAGCAAGCTAGTCTCATAGATCTATAATTACTGAATAGTGAGTTTGATCATCACTGGATGCTCCATAACAGATCCCCCATGTAAAAAAAATGTTGTGGGAGGTCAGAAAAATAATTTTAAAAAATTATAATACTCTTGGGAAAGGTATGAATCTAACAATTCTCCCTCCAACTATGGGTAAATAGACCAAGGAGATTGTTTTTTGCATCTGAGGTGGAGCGCCACACACACCATCAGCTCCTTACTTTACCGCACGGATCCCTGTGCTACTCATACACAGTTGGCAAGGGCCAGTATCGAACTAGGAACCTCGTGGTTTCTAGCCGAACGCTCTACTGACTGATCTAGGTCAGTCGGTAGAGTACCCGTCAAGGAATTGCATCATGTCGGTATTTCAGCTGTAATATCAAGTCCAAAAAAACGGTACTTCCAAATATTCATATGAAAGTCATTCAATAAATGTGGACAATTTAAAATATATATATATATAATATATATATATATTTTTTTTTTTTTTTTTCCAGAATTTTTTCCATAAATGTAAACTCTGCATTTTTTTGGAATTGGTTTATAGCAAAAATTAAGCCACAAAAGCCACAAAAGACCACAAAAGAGAATACCATTTCTCACAGTTTTTTTTTGTCAACTTCTATGCTAATATCAAATGGGAATCTTCATATATTAGTTTGTCATAAGGCTACAATTATGGAGCACCCACTGAAGCTCAAATTCTCTAAACCATCATTTACATACAAAGCTAGTTTGTTTTGTTTTACGGCATATCAACCTCAGTGGGTCATTTAATGCCGATAAAGTTTTGAAATAAATCAATTCTTAATGGATAATACAATTTTTTTATAAATACATTTTTCTATTTAACCCATAGATGGGACCCTAACAGGTACTACCACTCCGGGTCAGAGTGGACCAGGGAGCAATGGTGATGAATGGGGTGCTCCACATTCCCCAAACCTCCAAAACTGGAACCTCACCATCAGATAGCGTTTAACATCATTCCCAGGACATGTAAACCCGCAGCCACCGCCTTCTAGCACCCATATGATAAAAAGGGGTTGGGGCTTGCCATAAGGGCAATAGGGTTGGGAAAATCATATAGGTGCTAGGGCTTGACATGACCAGCCGATTGATCGAAGGGTAGTTTGTTTTCTGTGTTGAATTCATACCTTTGCATTTCACATAGCGTCTAATACCCTTGGCAAACAGCCTCATCCACGTTTTGCCATATCCATTTTCTATGATAACCATTACATCATGTGTGTATTCATTTATTGAAATTTATAGGTAGAATCTTGATACTATTAAAACAATTTACAAATGGATATCTCAAATAGAATTGACAGCAAGCTTAATATAATGCAGAATTATAAAGAGTGTATATTTGTGTATAGTTCACATTTTATAATATATATTATTATATATATATATATATATATATATATATATACAGTGATGCTGATAGCGTTTTGGTTTAGTGCGTCCTGTGATGCACATATTTGCTTTGAATGAGTCCCCGGGAAAATTTATGGGTCCCAACTAAAGCTGTCTAACTCCTGCCTTGTAACCTATCCTGTGTAATTCATTTCTAAGAAACTATTGAAATATATTTACAGTTAGCTTGAAATGGTAAGGGAAGAAAAAAGAAAAACACTAGGACGCATGGATACAATTTTATGGCGTCAGGGACGCAGGATGCGTACCTATCAGCATCTCTGTGTATGTATGTATGTGTATGTATATATATATATATATATATATATATATATATTATAAATTTAATTGAAGAATGATCTAGAGATTTGTATGAAGAATTTTACCTGTTTGTGATTGCCAACAAGTTTATGAATTATTGAACTATACACAAATATGAATGGAAGCAAAAATTGAAAAAACTTTAAAAAAACTGAAAATCGTTTCCAATGCATGCAGTCACATTTAGGAATAAAAAACTGTTTTTTAATATTTCTAAAGAAATTATTTATTGAACAAATACAAAAAGCTGAAATATATCAAGAAAGGGAATAAGTATATATTAAAAAAAAAAACATACCCAAAAAAAAAACCCAATGCAATCAATGGAGGAAAAATATTTATGGAATTCTTACCTTGCTATTGGCCAGGAGAAGTCCTATACCTTCCATACACACTTGGAGTAGTCCTCCTTGCCCAGATCTGAGATCTTGTACGGGAAATTCACCTCCTAAATCAGGGCCTGAAAGAAAAAGATGATTTTAAGCACAATTTTAGTGTAAATACATTGTTGGTATGAGCTGGACAGCGAGGGAATCTATCTTCTTTCCACTAGTGCTAGACCCAGGAGATTGTTTTTTCATCTAAGTGGAGCACTACACCTACCATCAGCTCCCCAATAAGAAAGTAGGTAGAGTGCCCTATTGTCGGTATCGGCCAGACAGCGAGAGAGTCTATCCCCTTTTCCCTAGTGCTAGACCAGGGAGATTTTTTGTGCATCTGAAGTGGAGCGCCCCTTGTACCATCACCTCCTCACTTTACCTCACAGATCCAAGCTGTGCTACTCATGTGCTGAGTTGGTAAGAGCCAGTATTGAACCTGGAACCTAGTAATAAATAGTAGGGCAGACTGGGCTCTTTAACCATGGCTAGGTAACCAGTCTAAGAGAAGGAAACTCTGAATTCAAACCTATTAAACTTCGCTTAAGAAATTGACCTTGTGTTACATCCTGGTCGTGCGGAGGGGTTGGTAAATATATATTCACTATAATTAATCATGTTTTTGTCTGCAATATCATTCCAGTTGTCTTTAAGATATATGTATATCAATACTCGTGTTCCTTAAAAGTACGACTGGTATTATCTTACAACACCCTCTGCTTAAAATGAGACCGCCCAAAACGTCCAAGATGAAATGCAAAAATGTAAATACGATTTATCTGCTGTTGCTTATCCGTCGAATTCTTATTTCTTACGAGTGTCGTTACCTCAGCTAAATAATGGACCATTCCGTTTTCAGTATGAATAAAGAATAGACAGAAAAAGGACATGCTACACAAAAATACAAGAAAGAAAGAAAATAAAAAGAAAGATAGAGAGAGGTGGTGAGCACGCAGAAGCGATAACGTCAATCTGTTTCAATCAAACATAGTGAAAATATGAAAAGAAGGAAAGAAAAAAGTGAGAGATGAAAATGTCACAGGTGTTTTTTTTAACCTGTACAGACCGTACATTAAGAGCCAGAGACACAATAGGATGTATCTTTGAAAAGAGACAAAAGGCTACTTTTGTAACATGATGAAGTATTTTGCGATTGAATATTATCAAAAATAAAAGCTGTCCCTTGAGCTTAAAATAAATTCCAACAACAACTGAATTCTGGTTTTGACCTACCCACCCCTCTCTTCTGAAATTACTCACATGGACCCAGGGAGGCCTTCTCTCTAGGCAGCACCTGGCCCCTCACTTAAAAAAGAGTGAGGCCTGATTTATTGCCCCAGCATCTGAGACACCCCTGAAAGGACTATGCATTTTTTTTGTAATGGCCATGCAGGAGTTCTGATTTGTGTATGAAGCTCCCCTCCAGGTAAAATGACTTCATGTCTATTCTGGCTTGGTGGGAAGTCGGAAAAAGTCCAATAAACAAAAAAATAAAACAACAGCTGATCATGTTAGATTCTTGAGACACATATATTAATGTTTCTATGACTGTTTGGATATATAAGGTGTTTCGGAAAGATTTATATCGTTTTGTATACTAATAAAAATAAAAAGTAAAAATAAAGTCGTCTGGTGGCCTAAAGCCGGTATCAGCCAATCAGCAAGGGAGTCTATCCCCTTTTCGATAGTGCTAGACCAAGGAGATGTTTTTTGCGTCTGAGGTGGAGCGCCACACCTACCATCAGCTCCTTACTTTACCGCACAGATTCCTGTGCTACTCATACACTGTTTCGAACTAGGAACCTTGTGGTTTCTAGTCGAACACTCTACCGACTGAGCCCTTTGTGTATTAATTGACCAATTCTCATTCAAATGTTTTTAAAAAAAAAAAGAAGAAAAAAAAAAAAAAAGCAGCATGTGAAGACACAACTCAAAACTGGATAATTTCATGTCAAACCATCCAGACCATGTCATCTACCCACTTCAATTTTTCTGAAATTTTGTCCAGATGTGGATTATGTTAAAGTTAGACAATCCCAAAAATTTGAGCTTCCAATTCAAAAAATTGTTGGAGTTATGTTGATTTTCAGCTCTCTAAATTTGGTGGGGTTTGTGAAAAATAGCAACTTTTTGTAATCTATTTTTGTCTGGAAAATGAGTTGTAGAGCTTCCCTACTTCTAAAAATTGCATTTTGGCCCAAGGAATCCAAAAATGCAATCAAAAAAGTCTTAAAGTTAACCAATTTTAAGTTATTGATGATTTCTGATTTTTTCACAGCAAGCTCAAATCCCTTTGCCTACCAAATTTCCCTCACGACTGTACCAAATTTTCTTGCTATTTTTTACCTGTATGATGGAAATATTTCAAAGTTCACTATCTATTTACCTCATAACACATTTTATTCAGATAAAGTCATTATTATTGCAATCTGAGTCCTTCTGCTCAATTATAAGGAATTAACCCATAGCGACTTATGGGAGGATCGCAGAAGTAGAAGACCCATTGTAAGTGGCTTAAAGTAGGCAAAGAGTTAAACAGTAAACATAGAATTTTGAGTTGTTTCTACACATGCTATTAAAATTTGAGATCATTTAAACAAGAAATGATCAAGTTATTAGATTATCAAATGATATCAATTTTTCTGAAACATTTTGTACATCTCAGACAACATCAATCTTTTTTAAACTCTGTATATGTCTCATAAGTAATTTTTTATCCCAATGTTTTTTAACTATTGATTATATATATATATATTTGTAAAGAAAAAAAGGCTTAAAGACTGGGCATTAAGCGATTATGGTCCATTTCCACCCGTCGGTATCTGAGACCCTCTGAGTTTCATCAGATCATCCTAATACCAAATGACTTGGTACCTTACTAAAGGATTATATATATATATATATATAATAGTATTTGATAATTTGCTTGAAGCATTGTTAAGTATATTATTATTTATTTATATTAAGAAGGCAATTACAATACATATAAAAAAATTAAATAATGTCCAGTGACACTGGACATTATTTTATTTTTAGATAGAGAGAGAGAGAGATAAATAAATAAATAAATATATATTTTAGTATATATTTATTTATATGGAAACAAGTCTGCTACCATTGGTTCCATGCAATCCAAACTTAATTGTAATTAAACTTAAGTTTGGAT
>CM042154.1:98306187-98311187 GCA_023376005.1 Doryteuthis pealeii
TCAAATATAATTTGCAGAGCTCAATGTATAGTCTTATTGTCAGGGTTACAGAGCAAAATTATATCAGGAAAAAATAACAAAGAAGATTTAGTTTTTTAGCATTATAGACTATTTAAGGGAACAGGTGACTGATAATAAGAGCACACATTGAGCTCCTTGAAATAGTCTATAATGCTAAAAATCTAAATCATCTTTTATCTTTTACTATATAATATATATATATATATATATATATATATATATATATATTCCAAACACTGGTTTATAAAAGCAAATCAATTTAGAATATAAATTACCTTCTTTGTATAGAACTGGTTAAGTTGGACCCGTTCTCCACATTTACGCCAGAGACACAATACTTTTGTTTTGGGACAATATGTCATGTTCACCAGTTTTTCATACCACCATCGATCACATATGGCTCCAGTGACACTGCGCAAAA
The DNA here is from genome assembly GCA_023376005.1 of Doryteuthis pealeii. Taxonomy (NCBI): domain Eukaryota; kingdom Metazoa; phylum Mollusca; class Cephalopoda; order Myopsida; family Loliginidae; genus Doryteuthis; species Doryteuthis pealeii. Next base: position 98,306,630 of record CM042154.1, read on the forward strand.
TTATACAGTCATCACACACCTAAAAGAGAAACAGCAACATTTAAAAACATTAATTTAATTGAAAATATTTAATTGAAATATATTTATTAATATTAATTGAAAATATATTTATTAATATTAATTGAAAATATATTTATATGAAAAAGTTAGACATTCAAATTCAAAGTCAAAAGAATCACATTGGAGTATTATTAGTTCTATCTTTTGACATTTTCAATAAATAGTTTTGGAATTGTCGTTTTTTTAACCTCATTAGATATTTCACTTTATAATAATCATTATCATAGACATTTATTTGTTTGTTTTGTTTTGTTTTACGGCATATCAACTCAGTGGGTCATTTAATGCCGATAAAGTTTGGAAATAAATCAATTCTTAATGGATAATACAATTTTGTTTATAAATACATTTTTCTATTTAACCCATAGATGGGACACTAACAGGTACTACCACTCCGGGTCAGAGTGGACCAGGGAGCAATGGTGATGAAGGGGTGCTCCACATTCCCCAAACCTCCAAAACTGGAACCTCACCATCAGATAGAGTTTAACGTCATTCCCAGGACATGTAGACCCGCAGCCACCGCCTTCTAGCACCCATATGATAAAAAGGGCTGGGGCTTGCCATAAGGGCAATAGGGTTGGGAAAATCATATAGGTGCTAGGGCTTGACGTGACCAGCTGATTGATCGAAGGGGGCCTCTCCGACCGCCCGTCTAGCCCAAGATAGGGCCAAAGTGGAGTATTGCATGTCATGAACTGCTCATCCACCTGGGCTCTATCCTTAAGCATCATGGGTCGCCACCCACGGCCAATAGGTGGCCCCATTGGGGGAGTCTTACCCCTCTGCAGAGGTGCAGTCGGTGCATTCTAACGCCCCAGCCGACAGGGCAGTGTTTTTTTTAACCTCATTAGATATTTCACTTTATAATAATCATTATCATAGATATTTAATAAGTTTTGTCAAGCACAAAGGCCATAAAGTCTAAAGCAGAGATCACTGAATTTTTTTCATGGTAGGCCGGATAATACAAAAAAAATAACGATCATGAGCCAGATTATTACTGTGTTCAATAATTGCTAGACAGATTACTTCAAATTAAACCTTCTGATCAATTGTAATTTTATTAGAATCTTACATATATATTAAGGGTCGGTTTACTTCAGTCAGTATAATGTTCGGCTAGGAATCACAAGGTTCCTGGTTTGATATTGGCCCTTACCAACTCAACGTATGAGTAGCACAGGGATCTGTGTGGTAAAGTGAGGAGCTGATGGTAGGTGTGGTGCTCCACCTCAGATGCTAAAATAATCTCCTTGGTCTAGTGCTAGTAAAAAGGGAATAGACTCCCTCACTGTCTGGCTGATACCGACATTAGACCGCACTGATGATTTTACTTGCATATATATTGCAAATATTGGGTTTGTCCTTTAAAAAAATGTTTGTCTCATAACTTTTGACCAATTCGTTGCTTCACAGTTTCTCTTTGAAAATTACCCGTGTTTTTCAAGCAGTCGTAACAAGTGAAAATTCAGGATCGTGTTAGTAACAATTGAAATGCTCATATACTCAAAATTTTGTAACCTACCTACAGTAGTCTAGTCCATGGAGATTTAGTAAGCTTAACATAATATTTAAATTTAAATGGTATCAGAATTTCTTGTGTTCCATACATTTTAACAAACAAATTCAAGTATCGTTGGTGGGCCAGATAAAATGCCCCAGGTCGTAGTTTGGTGACCCATGGTCTAAATCATCTATGAGGACTGAATTCATTAAAGTAGAAATATGAATAGATATGGTTTGGATAGGCATCTTTGTTTAATGGCTTATCAACTTTGATGAGTTATTTTATATAAAAGCCATCCTTGTAGAATAACAGTAATGGTACTGTTCAACCCATAGCTAGGGGGTCAGGGCGTTCATACCTTTCCCAAAGGTATTAGTCCAAAAGTGAATGTAACAGTGTGACAGGATTTCAAACACGCTTACTACAATATTGCAGTTCAGCACGTTAGTTACTACACCAAAAGGACTAATTCCATAGATGGATATGAACAGACTGGGATAGATAGGTTATGAAGGGGGACGACATAGGTTATGAAGGGGGACGACATAGGTTATGAGGGGGACGACATGAAGGGGGGCGACATAGTTATGAAGGGGGCGACATAGGTTATGAAGGGGGCGACATAGGTTATTAGGTTGAAGGGGGGCGACAGTTATGAGTTATGAGGGGGGCGACATAGGTTATGAGGGGGCGACATAGGTTATGAAGGGGGCGAGATAGGTGATATAGATTATGAAGGGGTGAGATAGATAGATAGATAGATAGATTATGAAGGGATTGAGATAGATAGATAGATTGATAGATTATGAAGGGATTGAGATAGATAAAATTCAAGAAGAATTTCAAGAGACAATCCTCATAATTTAACTTTAATTTGTATAACCAAACAAAATACAAATAAAAGGAAGATGCATGTTATTAAGGTGTGAGTGTAATTATAGAAAATAAACATGATTCATTTTTACCTTTGCATTTAAACTATTTATTGTATCAGCTGCTGACCTGATTGTCTTGTAAGACATATATCCTTTTTGGATTGGATTAGTTAAGTAATATCAAATCTATTGAATTTCTATAAAGTCACACATGTTCAAGTCCAGCCTTTTGATTATAATCACAAAGATAAACATGTTTATATAATACAAACAGATATTTAAAGGAAAACAAACTTGATCCACCTATCTATAGATATAAATAGATTACACTGGTTGTTTGGTTTAATGGCATATAAACTCTTTTGGATTATTTAATGCCAAATCTCGCTTCTTTTATATGTGTAGAGGGGTTGGGTAAATACATAATATAAAATGAATCAATATATACATTGGTTGGTGGGGGGCTTTTATTTTACTTACTTCCATGAATAACATGTCTCCAGTGTTGTCGCTTCCCCAATGAACTGTAAATGACTGTTTTTGCATTAAACGACTTCCCATTGGTTTGAGATCAATATCATTGCCATTCTGAAATATTGGAAAAGAAGAAAAAAAAATTGTTTAAAAACACATTGAATGTGGAAAACATTAACAAGCAAATACTTCAATAATACTATGGAATATTTGAGCTTTAAAAAGCCCCCACAAAAAAAAAAAAAAAAAAAAAAAAAGGTTTTTTAAAGCTCTAATAAAATTTTGTACTCCTAAAAAAAAATACTTATAAATATCTCAAGACCAGGTACAAACTAGATTTAATTCGTAAATTAAATTTGATTCAAAAAATTAGAAGTAAGATAACAACTATTGAATCTTTTTAAAGCTCTAATAAAATTATGTACTCCTTAAAAAAATGGAATATTTGTTTAATGTCATCTTATAGAAATATATTTTTAACATAAGAAATATATATATATATATATATTTTAAAGTGGCAGAAAATAAGAATAATACCTATGTTCAATAATAGGTGTATATAATATAAGAGCAAGTGGGTTTGTCAGAGCATTGACCATCTGCAAATGTCATTTCATGCAAGACTGAGGAAATCTAAATCTAAACATATCTCTAATGATAAATATAAAGATATAGATAGATAACCTACTTAAGTTTCATCAGAAAAAGGATCATTAGGGTTAATTGTAATGAATTAATCAAGAAATTGATTGATTAAAAACAATAGCGGAAGTCTTTAATACCTTTCTACTATATATATATATATATATATATATATATATTATAATATACCAAGCGTGTTGGTAAATCCTCATGGTGAGAAAAAAACCAGCAAATAGTTTGATTGTAAAAATATACTACCAAACATCAACCGGGAGAAAAAATTTTTTGGAAAAAAGAAAAACACCAAGATAGTCGTACCAACAAAAAGTAATCTATTGGTACAGTATTTGGCCAAAAGAAAAAACAATTTATATGTATATAAGATATATATATACATATATTCATACAACCGCTAGGAAAATAAGCTAATAAGTAAAAAGTGCTCAATACCTAAGTAGAGCAATTAATAAAGATAAATCAAATGAGTCAGACGAACCTACTATTAGTTTCGCTTAATGCTCTTCAGGGCTAAGATCTGAGTCAGATCTTAGCCCTGAAGAGCATTAAGCGAAACTAATAATAGGTTCGTCTGACTCATTAGATTTATCTTTATATATATATATATATATATATATATATATATATAAGTAATTATAGTAATAAAGTCACTATATTTAATTTCTTAAATCCCACTCTCTAGATGTAAAGCATGTGTTTATGTATGTGTATATAAAAATACTGTTTTCAAATGCATTTCCACATTTTTTAGTTGTAGATGTAAAGATATAATGTGTTTATTCATTTAAATTTGTAATAAATGAATAGAAACTCACCAGTTTGTTGACTTCATCCAGCAGATTGTTAATATCTTGACTGTAATGAAGGCCAATGTGAGATTTTCCAAGCAAACGTCGAATCTTCTTCTTGATTTCAATCTTCTTCACATCCATCATAACCATGAATCCAACATGATTGTACAACATAACAGAAAGAAGTT
>CM042154.1:98316187-98398018 GCA_023376005.1 Doryteuthis pealeii
AAAGGAAAGAAAAAGAATAAGAAATGAAAGTCAAGAGGTTTGTTTTGTTTTACAGCATATCAACATCGGTGGGTCATTTAATGCCGACAAAGTTTTGGAATAAATTCATTCTTAATGAATACTTAACTTTTTTTTTATAAACACATTTTTTTATAAACACATTTTATGCAAATGAATATGGCTTTAAATACACGGATATTGACATTGTCACGCTCATGTGGGAAGAAATGTAAAAATGAATGCGGACTAAAGATCCATCAGGCCAGAATAAAATGTCAGGTCAAAATAACCAAATTGCAGCACACAGGAGTTAATCTTGGTGAGACGAAGGGGGTGCAAGGGCTGGGAGGCATACCACAGTGCCCAGTCTCTCCAAGCAGAAGGTATTGAAACCAAAACATTTAGAAAGATCAAATGGCCAAGAGCCGCTAACAGAGACGCTTGGCAGGAGTTTGACATAAACATTAGTGGAATAACAAAAATTGCATTAAAAGGTTCAGTTGAAACATTCTATTGAATTATCATCAGTTATGATGAGGTACAATATGGAAATAAACTGACGATGCTACCCAGCGCTGTTTAGTCAGGTGTATCTCAAACATACTATTTAAACCATAGATGGGACCCTAACAGGTACTACCACTCTGGGTCAGAGTGAACCTGGGAGCAATGGTGATGAAGGGGTGATCCAGATTCCCCAAACCTCCAGAACTGGAACCAATTGATTGGAGAGGGCTTCTCTGAAAGGCCGTCTAGCCTAAATAAGCGTCTAAGTGTTGCATGTCATGGACTGCTTCATCCACTAGGAATCAGTCTTTAAGCATCACGGGTCACCACCCATGGCCAACATACTATTTAAACCATAGATGGGACCCTATCAGGTACTACCACTCTGGGTCAGAGTGGACCTGGGAGCAATGGTGATGAAGGGGTGATCCAGATTCCCCAAACCTCCAGAACTGGAACCTCACCATCAGATAGACTGACATCCCTCAGCCACAACCTTCTAGTACATATATAATAAAAAGGGTTGGGACAATCATATAGGTGCTAGGGCTTGACCAACCAATTGATTGGAGAGGGCTTCTCTGAAATCCCGTCTAGCCTAAATAAGCGTCTAAGTGTTGCATGTCATGGACGGCTTCATCCACAAGGAATCAGTCTTTAAGCATCACGGGTCACCACCCATGGCCAACTGGTGGCTCCATTGGTGGGATTATACCCCTCTGCAGTGGTGCAGTTGGTGTATTCTAAAGCCCCAGTCACCAGGGCTGTGAAAGTCAAGAGACAACTGATAGGGAAGATTCAAAATAAAAAAACAAAACATTATAAACCATGAGAGAGTAAACAGTTTAGCTTGAGTCAATAAATGAACAAGATAACAGAAGATAAGTTTTGTTTATTTTGTTCTTGATTTGTGGATCTAATGGCTGGAAAATATTTCATGGAGTTTTTCTAATTGGATCATTTTCTGTGGAAGTTTTAAGGGAAAAATACAATTAGATGATATTGAAATTACTTTATGCCTATGCTTTTTCACTCATCATTTGTCAGTATTTTCATGTAATTTAAAATCACAAACAGCATAAAATAGATCTATTATAAATCAAATCAGGGAACATAATATTATACAACACAATATAATAACAGCTCTATCTTATATTGATCACTCTAAAAATACATGAAATAAAAGTTTTTGTCTCATGTATATAAGTTGTTTTTTGAAGGCAGCAAAAATAATGCGCATTATTTTGGCTGCCTTCAAAAAAACAACTTATTCAATTACGTATAATGCTTCGAATACACTATAAAAACAAATCCTTATATATATGTAGTATATTAAAAAATTGAAAGAACACAGGTTTAGATAAGTTGAGTGGTAAGTTTATTGGCCGATGCTGCAGTGTTTCAATCTATTAATTAGATCATCTTCAGGGCATTTGTTGTTATATGGAAGGTGATAAAAAATTTTTTATCACCTTCCATATACCAACAAATTCCATGAAGATGATCTAATTAATAGATCGAAACACTGCAGCATCGGCCAATAAACTTACCACTCAACTTATTTAAACCTGTGTTTTTCAATTTCTTAATATACTACATACCATTGGATTCACTTCCTTTTCTTCACACACACACACACACATATATATATATATATATATATATATATATATATATATATTATAGTTAAAGGCAACGAAATGAATCTGAAGGTATATAAGGGTAAAATAAGATGAAAAACACACAGATGTTGTTAAAAATAAAGTTATTTTTCATGCTTTATGCTGATATTACAATATTTTGATTTGTTAAAATTTAACACAACATATGCTCTGAAGATGATTATTAACAAATTGAAATATTGCAATATCAGCATAAAGCATAATATATAACTTTATTTTGAACAACATCTGTGTATTTTTCATATTATTTTACCTTTATATATATATATATATATATAAATGAATAAAAGTATTTACTTGCTTAAATTCTTTATTTTTTTTTGACTTATTGAATGAAATAAATGTTTAAAATTTAAGCTTACCCCAGAAAGTTCCATCTCACTATCTGACATTGTATTACGGACCAAATGATGGTTTGGTTTGGGCTTCTTGTGCCAGTCCTCTTCTGGTGGATTGTCAGAACTACTGCTCACCAGAGTGCTGCCTTCAGACACTTCGGAATCAACGCTATTCCCTTTGGTCTTCTTGCGGGCTTTAAGCAGATCCTTATTGCGCACTAGATCATGCAGCATATCACTGTCATTATCTGATGCGCGTTTCTCAGGTTCTGCCCCAGTGACTATGATATCGCAAGACTTGACACTATCAGAAGCCGAACTGATCAGACTTGCTTGATCGGCACCTTGTGCCTTCTCCTCCTCTGCGGTGTGCCCAATCCACTTGGCTGTTCGGTCCTCAGCATCTTGGGTGTCAATATTTGAAGGAAATTCCTCTTCAGGAAGGTTCTCACTGGTTGAAGGAATTTCAATATTTTCAAATTCCTCTCCATTGATTATAACAGGAGATCCTATTGAAGCAAAGAAAACAAAACATGAATAAAGAAATGATGTCATGAATGGAAAAGGAAAAAAATATATTAAGAGTTTTGATTCTCTTCAAAAGTCCAATATTGAAATGAGGAGCAATATTACCAAATAAAAAGCTAGAGAGCATAATGGATATTGCAAATATATATTTACTAACCCCTCTCCGCATGAGTAGGATGCGACACAAGGTCAATTTCTTAAACAGAGTTTGAAAGGTTTGAATTCAGAGTTTTCCTTCTCCTAGACTGTTTACCTAGCCATGGATAAAGAGCCCGGTCTGCCCTGCTATTTACCCATAACTGGAGGGAGAACTGGATTCATACCTTTTCCAAGGGTATTAGCGCCATGTGAAGTGCAAACAGCTTCGTCCAGGAATTGAACTCGGATTGACAAGTCCATTTCCTATGACACTGTCAATAGGCTGTATAATATCAGTCACTCTAATGGTGGATGATCGTCGTATATGTAATCTGTTACCAACTAACTTTCTAACTCTTTTGCTAAAGAGTTCCTTCATCTGAAACAGCCCAAGGGAGATAACTCATAATCAACACTAACCATTAGACCACGAGCCTCCATGAATAGTGCAAATATGAGTCTGGTGATCTAATTTGATAATCATCAAATAGAAAAAATGTGTATGTCACCCTCCCCCTTTCTTAAAAAAAAGAAGGCAGAGACCAAACTTAATAAAGCTGTCAAATACAGTGATATATGTTGGAATAATTTTGTTATATAGTTATTTACTAAGCTTAGCTTAGATGTAGCACAAGGTCAGAAATATGGGGCGCCCAATGAGAATTGAACTTATCAACAATGGCCCATGAATCTAACTTGCTAACCATTACACCATGTGATGTTATATAAGGTGTGTAAGAGCCCACCACTTAAACTTATAGACTCTTTGTGGCTTCGTGGATTCAATCAGCCAATCAACACGCTTGAATACGTGATTGGTTAACTATTTAATGGCCAATCTTGAAAGGCGTTCAGTTGCTCGTATTTGATAAGGACAAATGGATCAGGAACAGAAAGGATCTCCACTGTAAAGTGCTCTCACCTGCAGCCTAAAAATGGCCACAAGAATTTTAACAATATGAATTGGCAATTCTGTTTCTAATTCCAATAGTGACCTTTTAGAGAGAATTGACACTCCTCAAATAAACAACAAAGAAAAAAAAAAGGAGGGGGGGGGAAGTGTTTGGGAAATGGGAATCATTCATAATATTTAGATTTATTAAACAATAATAATAAAACAGTACAGTAGTTTTATTTATCAACATTAATTCATATATTCAGCCCATCATATTTAAGAATGCGTTATGTCTTTGAGATTTGATGTCCTACAAAATTACTTTAGGGTAAAGACTAAGTGAAGAAAATAATTCTGTAATGATTTTTACTTATTTTAGAAACAATTTAATTTCTTTCATAAAGTATAAGAAATCAAAAAAATTATATGAATTTATTTTTTTTAATGAAAATGAAGCTTTATGTTATTTAGTAGAAAATTCATGATAGAAAATCTTTTAAGTTGATGGGGTATTATTTTTTTCAATATTTACATAAGAAAACATCATTAAAGAAAAAAAAAAGGGATGAATGTGCCTTAAATAATCATTGTGGCTCAAACAACAACAAAAATCATCAAGTTCTTGGGTAAAACAGGCTCTCCATTCAACACACATATACATACATACACAGAGCAGAATATTTTACAAGCATTTTAGAAAATCACTTAAAATCAAGTAAAGATCAAAATTAAATACAAAGGAAAATGTTTCATATATATTTTGATAAGTACCACACAAAACTTATTTGTTTTTATAATCCTATGTATCTACCAATTACAATGTAAAACTAACTTGAACTAACCAATTTGACTAAAGATATTGCTTTTCATTAGAATAGAACAAACATTAAACCCATTTTACAATTATTATATATCAGTAGTCTTTTTTAGTATTCAGAGGATAAATAATATATATATATATATATATATATATATATATATAAAAAATGAGGCCAAATATCACAATGCATGAATTCAAATTTTAAGATGGTTTCTAAAACTTACCTGCATTTTGTCATAAACAATATAAAGATTTAAAACATTTTAACAATTTTAATGAACTTTTAATTCTGTAGAGAATATTAGAATATTATAATGGTTATAAGATGGAGGAAAAAACAAAAAAAAACATCGTAAATAAAAAAAAAGCCACTAAATAATGACATTAACTGTTGTTCAATTAGATTTTGTTAAAATGATAAAATGAAATAATTGATAATTGAAATTGAAAATCAACAGAGAATAAAAAAAACATTCAAGAATATTTAATCGATTTCAACTTAGTCGATTTCAGTTTAAGTGAACAATAAATATCCTTAAAAAAAATAAATTTTTTTTTACAAATTCTTATACTGTCAAGATTTTTTGTATGCATATGAACACTTGTCATTTTCTATTGACAAAATATTGTTGATTTTGTTTTGTTTTGTTTTACGGCATATCAACCTCAGTGGTCATTTAATGCCGATAAAGTTTTGAAATAAATTCATTCTTAATGGATAATACATTTTTTTAATAAATACATTTTTCTATTTAACCCACAGATGGGACCCTAACAGGTACTACCACTCCGGGTCAGAGTGGACCAGGGAGCAATGGTGATGAAGGTGTGCTCCACATTCCCCAAACCTCCAAAACTGGAACCTCACCATCAGATAGAGTTTAACGTCATTCCCAGGACATGTAGACCCGCAGCCACCGCTTCTAGCACCCATATGATAAAAAGGGTTGGGGCTTGCCACCAGAATTATGCTAAAAGAGACTAAACATCTAATTTAGCATAGTTCTGTCTGTTTCTCTATTTCCATAGCTAGGCATTTAGTGTGTATATGGACTTTCCACTTCTAATACATTTCTCAGTCCGAATTTTTGTGGCTTATCAAACACTTAAACTTTTTAAAACTTTCTAAAAATAATTTCTTGCACAAGAAATTTTCTCCCGATGAAACTAGTTGAGAACAATCAAAAATTATAATAACATAAGAAACATTCCTGTTTGTCATATCACTCTTTCTTCATCTTATATAGCTTCAAGATGCAGAAATCATATTTATGTGGTAGAATTTTGAACAACAAGAGACTACCTTAAACTATCATCTTGGAAACCCTTTAAGTAACTGCAGCTCTACTATCTTCACTGATAGATTTATGTTTTTAATTATGTTCCAAAATAAGAATTTGTTGTCAGCTTTTTGGAAACCAAATAGTGAAACTGTTGATACACATATTGTAAAGTGTAGATTCCGGTGTTGCATGTTCCCACTTCACAAATAATATTTAAAATGACGATAAAATAACAAGACACAGTTTAGGCAGAAAATATGGAGAAATAACAAAAACCAGGCATGTGTTTAATAAAATAACAAATAAATTTATTCTGAGAATAATTTGTATAAATCAAAAGAAATGTGTAATGTTCACAATGTAAAATAGATGACATTTTTTTTGATTTACACAAATTTATTCTCAGAATAAATTTATTATTTTATTAAACACATGCCTTGTCTTTGTCATTTCAAATCATCCAAGATGAGCTCAGTTTCCATAAAATAAGGGTAGGGATAATTCTTTAAGTCTCCCTCATAATATCAGAGATGCTAATATGTATGCATCCTGCATCCCTGATGAACAAAAATCTAAAAGGATGCAGTAAAATCATATCCATGCATCCCAGTGTTTTTCTTTTTTCTTCCTTCACCATTTCAAGCTAACTGTAAATACATTCAATAGTTTCTTAGAAATGAATTACACAGGATAGGTTACAAGGTAGGGGTTAGACGGCTTTAGTTATTTTCCCAGATCATAAATAAAAACCCTAAAATTTATTAAGAAACTTTAGTTGGGACATAAATTTTTCTGGGGACTCATTCAATGCAAATATGTGCATCCCAGGACACACTAAATTAAAAAGCTATCAGCATCACTGAATAGATTTTTTTTTATTTGATGTTTTAAGATATTTAACATATATATTATATTTCACACTGACATAGAAAGATTTTTGAAAGTTTAACCAATTTTGGTAATTTATGAGGAAGTGTGTCCCAGTCTCCGCCTCAAAAAACCGCTACCCGGTGACTATCAAAATAACAACCCCAGCTCGTCGTAATTCTTGTTTATTTGTTGTAATTCTTGTTTAGATATGAAGATGGATATATAGTTTTGAATAGACTGAGATAGATAGATAAACAAACAAAATAATATAGATACGAACAAATGGAGATAGATATTTTCGACAAGTAAATGTATTTGGGGGGTGGTCGCTTCTTTTTTTGTCGTAATTCTTGTTTATCTAAACTAAAAACAAGACATTAAACAAACATGAATAAAAGAAAATCTTAGTATTTAAAGTAATATAGATAAATATGAACAAATTGAGATAAATAGATAGATGGATAGTTTTGAATAGACTGAGCTGGGTCGTTATTTTAATAATCACCGGGCAGCAACTCTTGAGGCAGGAAACCACGACGCACTTCCTCATAAATTACCCCAATTTTAAGTCAACAGGTTGATTCCATTTAATTACATATTTTATTCCATTTGGCATTTAAAAAAGCTGATATGTACTTATTAGTTGCACTTAAATCAATAAATCTGTTACAGTTTACAAGAGCAGTTATTATATTATACACACACACACATATATATATATATGTAAAAATGGAAATGAATCTGACAATATGAGGAAGAATACTTCACCGTTTTTTTTTGTTTTTTTCAAAACAATAACATAAACTAGACTCTGAGAAAATTTTTCAACATGTTAGGGATAAATAATAACACTTTATTTTTGCAATACAAAATTATTTTCTACCATAACCCCTAGAAAAATCAAATATCCAAATTCTAACGGTCTATTTCAGCGTTTCAAATGTGATTTTTAAAAAAAATTCTATTCGAACATTTCCAAAGTTCTCCGTTGTTCCCCAATGAATTTTTTCATTTAAAATAAAATTTCACTCTGATGAAGGTCGAATCTTCTGTGTGTGCGAAATATTTTCACACAGATGAACTGACCGAAACACATGTGTAAGTGATATTGATTAAATTCATCTTTTATTATCCATTCTATTCTTTCTTTCTTTTCTTTATTCATTCTTCCTCATTATATATATATATATATATATATATATATATATATTTGTGCGTGTGTGTATCAATTTATTTTTCAGATTCAGCTTTTTCTTTAAAGACATTTTAGGAGTCATATTTGTTTACAAAAAAAATTTCAGATCATTTCTTGCTTGAATACAGAATAGAGTTATTCAGTTTAATAACAAGTCTGATACATTTAAATGTAAGTAGGTTTGATCAAGTCTCAACCAATCTTTTGATTAAATTTCTGTGTGTGTGTGTATGTATATATAACTAAATAATCACAACAAGCAAACTAGGCGAATACCACGTGCAACATGCAGAACACTGGACAGCTGTTTCAACCTATATTAGGTAACATCAGCAGTAAGACCTAATATAGGTCGAAACAGCTGTCCAGTGTTCTATACGTCACACGCAGTATTAGTCAAGTTTGCTTGTCATGATTATTTAATTATATCAATTACGTTCTATGTTTATCTATCTATCTATCTTTTTTTTAAGCATGCTTAAAATTTCAAGAGAAAAAAATCATGTTATTATAATTTTACTTACTTTAATGACAAAAAAAATTTCAATTACATAAAAAAATTTGGCTTAGATTTTTAATTATCAAATTTTACTTTTAACCCCCCTCCCCACTTTCAATGATGTAAAAAAAAAAAAAAATTGGTGCATATCATCTCTGGCCCTAAAAAACACTAAGCCGTGCCTGCTGAAAATCCAACCTGTGCTACTAACTGTTTGAAGGTGTTTTCTCAAAAAGTTAATGCGATATGAAAGTGATATTTTACCCCGTCCAGTCTTTTCTTGACAAGTAAATGTAAATATCCCCCCCAATTTTTTTTAGTGGTTTGAAGGCGTTTTTATCGACAAATAAGTTTTTTTTTTTTTAGGTTCGAAGGCACTAAAAGTAAGACACCCCCAGGTTCTTTTTATCGACAAGTAAATGTAAATATATTACCTGCCTCCTTTAAAAAATCATTTTTTTTCAGTATTTTCAGTTTATTTTAATTCAAAGCAACTGTCATGAATCTTTAAATAAATACGACCGAGTTTCATAAGTAGCACGGGTCGGATTTTCAACAGGCATCACTTAGTGTTTTATAGGGCAGGAGGCCAGGATGCATTTATGCAATATGCACCAAAAAAATACCCCCCCCCCTCCAAAAAAAAACAGAGCTGAAACAGAATGTATAAGATCATATATCTCAGGACAAATCAAATGAAATTTAGGTAACTAATAAAAGTTTCATTGTACAATTTTGTTTTTCAAATATGTTTTTTTTTTTCAAATCATGCTTTAAAACATTCATAAAACAATTGAAAGGCCTGAAGGTTAAGTGAAGCAAAAAACATGCAAAAAGCATTATGCTGTCAAAACAAACAACATTCAAGAAGCATGCCACAATACTCAATACAAAATCATTAAAAAGACGTTTTATACAGAGTAGAATTCCAGTGTTTATTATTGGCAGCCGATTGCTTCACAGAATAAAATCTCTAAGTGGATTTTTGGAGACCCAGTTTCAAAAAACAAAGTATCTCAATATTGAAATGTTTAAAATCCAATTTCTATTTTACTGTAGTATTTTTATCATATATTGTACTAGCAGTGGGTACCCAGCGTCGCCTGGGTAGAGGAGGATTTTTTAAAGTTAGTCCCGCAGATCCATTATTACTGAATCGTGATTTGAATGGTCACTTGTTTATGAGAGGAAAAATTGGTCTTAAAAAGGCCAGGATGTGACACAAGGTCAATTTTTAAGCAGAGATTACCAGGTTGAAATTCAGAATCTTCCTTCTTGACCTGTTACAGAGCCTAGATTGACTTGCTATTTACCCATAGCTGGAGGGAGAATATTTGGGTGCATACTTTTCCCATAGGTGGTAGTGCTATGTGAAATGCAAACAGCCTTGTTCTGGATTTAAACTTGGGTAGCCAAGTTCCATTTCCTACGATGATAATCATTACACCAAGGCCACCGTAAAGGCTCTTCTACAATATAAATAAATCTGTTAGCTTTTGTAATTATAACTTAAATTAAGATACTTTTCAAATAATATTATAATATGATTATTTTCTAAACAATTAGATTATATCTCCAAAGATTTATTACAGGTTTTACTGATTTCTCTCAATTTTTGAGATGAGGCTTGATAATTAATATTATTTGGATTATTCAGACTATTTTCCCCATCTTTATTGTTATATACACTATTCTCTGAATTTTTGAGATGAGGCTTGATAATTAGTATTATTTGGATTATTCAGACTATTGTCCTCATCTTCATTGTTATTTGTACAACATTTAGGCTGATGTGCCCTCAGACCTTCTTCAGGTAATTCTAGTCGGACTTAGAACACGGAGGTATCCTGTTCTCATTCCACTAACCATAACTGGGGTACAGGTGTTAAGCTGCGTTAATTATTATTCTATGTTACTGCTGCCCCTGACCAGGATTGAACCTGCAGTCTAGAGATAACTGTCACTTAGAACTGTCTTAACCTAACTCCTTTATCCACTAGGCTATGTGTCCAATTTTACTGAAATACAAAGCAATTACAACAGGCAGAGAATTGAATAGTTTTCTTCTTCTTGTTAATATGATTTAGAAAACATTCAATTTTGTTCTATGCTATTATGATTTAGTTGTCAGAATTTTTTAAAAATGAGCAGGGAAATTTGATGTAACATTAATTTATATCAACAGAGTGGTCTGAAAGTCTTGTCACCCTTTACATATTGTTTTAAGTCAGGTTTCGATTCGCACACAGGGCGGTCTTCATATCTATAGCTCTGCTGATGAGGCCTAATAGGCCGAAATGTACATACAGAGATTGATTTTTCTCGATTTGTTTAGCCTTACATTTAAATAGGTAATCCCGCCTAATTAATTAATTATTAATTAATTTTCAAAATTAGGTTCAACTTCAATTAAGCATATATTCTCCCAAATATTGTCAGCTGAAAATAGCCATATCATAAAACATCGTCTGTTTGTTTACTTCTCATAATGTCGTGTAGAGGTCACTTAAGAGGAATATAAATACCTACTCCTAAACAAAACGAAGAAATCTAGTTAAGTCCGTTTGGTGTGGGGGTAAGATTCTTGCCTGTCAGCTTGACAGTCAGGTTTCGAATCGCACACGGGGCGGTCTTCGTATCTATAGCTCTGCTGATGAGGCCTAATAGGCCAAAATATACATACAGAGATTGATTTTACTCGATTTGTTTAGCCTTACATTTAAATAGGTATGCCCGCCTAATTAATTAATGATTAATTAACTTTCAAAATTAGGTTCGACTTCAATTAAGCACATATTCTCCCAAATATTGTTTTAACTTTCATTACTTTTTCTTTTCATACAATAATATATAAGTTATTTATTATAGATAAATCATTGACTCTACTTTGTGTATTGAGCACTTTAGTATATTTAACTTAGGCAACTCTTACAGTATTTATTTTCTTTTGGCTATTTTTATAGTACCACCTGATTTTTTTTCAGGAGGTGCATATGATTTGGTCTTTATCTTTTTTTTATAATTTTTTTTTTCTCCAGGCAAAAGTTTGTATTGTGTAATTACAGACTATAAAGCCAGGAGTTTTTTTTTATACTGTCGGAGTTTATATAAGTTATGCAATTATTTTACCTCTAAGTTTTGAACCCCAACCTTCCATAAAACCTCAAAAATAACTGAACTGTATCATTTTTCATTATTGCCACAAATTTCAATGAAACACCAATGGTTAGACACACATAGGAAGTGATTATTTTCCTTAATTATTGTTGTCAAAGTTCCCTTAGTTGCAGCAAAGTGTCATATTTTTCTTAAAAAAATTTTTTTTTAAATTCTCAGAAATACCAAAAATGGGAAATTTTAAAGAAATTCTATTTTCCTTGATTTGATATCCTAATTTGTGATTCTTTCTTTGCTATATATATTTACCAATACCTCTGCATGAGCAGGAGGTGACACAAGGTCAATTTCTTAATAGGTTTGAATTCAGAGTTTTCCTTCTCCTAGACCAGTTACCTAACCAAGGTTAAAGAGCCCAGTCTGCCCTACTATTTATCCATAGCTGGAGGGAGAGTAGGATTCATACCTTTTCCAAGGGTATTATCGCTAAGTGAAATGCAATTACCACATCCAGGATTTGAACTCGGGGCGACGAGTCCATTTCCCACCACTTTAACCATTACACCACGTGCTTCCATTTCTTTGCTATAAGCTGTTGTCAGAGTTTGAAAAAGGTCAAATTGTGGCATACAATTATTATTATAAATTATAATGAGGTAACAATTCTAAATATAACAGAGATAACTATGAACCACTAATTAATATCCTTCACTCCTTCCAATAATATTATCAAGAACTGCTGTTACGATAGGAATCCAACAGGTTAACAGATAGTCGTCTAAAGTTGACTGATATAGTCACTGGTCACATAACACGGTCTGGTCTTAGGGGCACTACTCATTTAGCATTACAAGGTTAAAGAGCCAAGTCTTTCCTATTATTTACCCATAGCTAGAGAGAGAATAACTAGATTCATACATTTCCCAAAGGTATTAGCACTACTTGCATTTTAGCAAGTAGCTCAAGTCAGGATTTGAACTCGGCTAGTTGAGTCCACTTCCTATGACTATAACCATTATGCCACAAATTAATTTCTTAAAGAGCCCCCCCCCAAAAAAAAAAAAATCAAGGTCTTTCCACTTTGAATTGGTTATTTAAAGACAACACCAAAAACTCTAATATATTAAGAGTTAATAGACATTATTTTAAAATATCACCAAGTCCAATAGTAATAAAGATTGAAAACTATTTGAATTAAGATTTATAATGACATTACTTCCATGTCTCTTTCAGTTGCTCTGCAGTGTAATTACTGTGAATAATGAATCATTGTAATAATAAATTATTACAAGCAAAGAATTGCATTGTAGTTGGAATAGTTAAGGGTTACGAAAGAAGAACAATTTTTCACTATCTTACAACAATTCAAATAGTAAATTGCCATAAATTATGATTAATTCACTCATTGAACAACTGTGCCTCTAGCTTATTTTGAAACAGATGTTTAAGACATATCTGCCCTAAGAAGAAAGGGAAAACAGGAAAGGAGGGAGAGGCATAATAATAATAATGATGGCTCAAATAAAAAGGCTGGTTTTGAAACTTATCTTTAAATATGACTTATGCTGTTAAAATTCAAAGTAGTTATTTTACAAAGCAAAAATGTTAATGCTTTGCATTGTTTTATTATGAAAGAAAACCTTTATTTCTTTTATTAGTTGGTTTGGTTTGGTTTGTTTTATGGCATATCAACCTCAGTGGGTCATTTAATGCTGACAAAGTTTGGAAATAAATTCATTCTTAATGGATACTCAATTTTGTTTATAAACACATTTTTCCATTTAACCCATAGATGGGACCCTAACAGGTACTACCACTCCGGGTCAGAGTGGACCTGGGACCAATGGTGATGTAGAGATGCTGCACATTCTCTAAACCTCCAAAACTGGAACCTCACCATCAGATAGAGTTTAACGTCATATCCAGGACTTGAAGACCCTCAGTCACTGCCTTCTAGCACCCATATGATAAAAAGGGTTGGGGCTTGCCATAAGGACAATAGGATTGGATAAGTCATATAGGTGCTAGGGCTTGATGTGACCAGTCAATTGATCAGAGAGGGCCTCTCTGATTGTTCGTCTAGCCCAAGTAAGGGCCAAGGTGGAGTGCTGCATGTCATGAACTGCTCAGCCACCTGGGTTCCATCCTTAAGCATCACAGGTTGCCACCGACGGCCAACAGGTGGCCCCATTGGGAGAGTCTTATCCCTCTGCAGAGGTGCAGTTGGTGTATTCTAACGCCCCCAGCCGACAGTGATATTTCTTTTATTGTTGTCCTTGTCTAATTTGAGTCATTAGGACAGATATAAATCGTATCAGCTGGTTTGAATTCAGTTTTCTTTCTTTAAGACCAATTCCTATACCAAGGTTAAAGAGCTAAGCCTGTTCTATTATTTACCCATAGCTGGAGGGAGAATAGATGGCTTTATACCTTTCTCAAAAGTATTAGCACTATGTGAAATTCAAACAGCTTTGTCCAATATTTGAAGGGTCTATATACCACTAAATAGAGTGATATTTACAAAAGCATTTATTCTTTTGTGTTCATTTAAACAAACTTTCTCTATAGAAAAATAAATCAATTGCATTTAAAGAACAATTCAAACATTTCACTAAGTTTAAACATCAAAAATACACAACAATATTTACCAAGATGCAATTTCATATATATATATATATATATATATATATATATATATAATAAAAATCATGCATTGCAATGAAGAAACAACATCAACAACAGCAGAAAAAAAAACTTACATATATGGAAGAGATGAAAAGATCTTGGTATAAAAACTGAAATTTTACTTTCATTTTGGAACGAGTAGAGAGAATCAGAGAGAGAGAGAAAGAGAAAGAAGGAAGGAGGGATACAAGAAAAGAAAAGGAGAAAATAGATTACAGTTTGTTGTTGTCCTTAATAGTAACCGACTGATAATCAAATAGTCAATACAAATAGAATTAAAGAAAACAAACATTTCAGGTGGGAATATACAAAAATATATAAACTGAAGAATGTTTGGATGTGTATTAACAGCTTTTCCCCTATGTTGCAGGCACAGATCTTGAATTGATCAAGATACAACTCTCTTCAATCTAGTTCAACACTAAATTCATAAACTACAGTTTGAATTAAGTATCTGTTTTTTTTTGTAAAAACCATTCTCTTCCCTAAACTCAAGAAAATTCTTAAAAATTAATAATTTCCATTGACGAGACTAAATTGTAACATTAAAGATGTTTGGAGTTATTCTCCTTTTGTATTATCAGAATCACAACTTTTCAACCTGATTTATATGCAATTTGTTCCAATAATATGTTGTAACTGTAATCTTTAACTCTTTTTATTAGTTTTGTCACTCTTGGTATTATTAAAATCACAACTTTTCAACCTGATTTATACAAAATACTAACTGCGCATATCCACTTTGCAATAACCACATAGCTATACCATAAATAGGTCTTTATAAAATCCTGACATTTCTATAGCTCATAATAACAAATGCACAAAACATGGTTTTCATTGTCATTTCTTATAATATAAAGAAATATATTTGTATACATAGACAATCAAGCTAGAAATAATCTATATGTGGGTGTTTATACACCTGAATATAATGTATACAAATTTATTAAAAACTGGTTTTAGCAAAGCTGCAGTTAAAAAATCATTAATATTTTAATTTCTTAACACAAAATGAAATTATATTCATTAAGTTTTCTATTTAGTGTTTGGTAACATGGCAGGATTAGTATTATTTGTATTATTCAGACTATTGTCCTCATCTTTATTGTTATCTGCACAACGTTTCGGCCGATGTGTCCTCCGGCATTCTTTAGGTATTTCTTGTCAGACTCTGGAACCCCCTCCTCGAACTTAGGAACAAGTTATGACTTTTTTTTGTGTTGTGTATATAACAATAAAGATGAGGACAAAAGTCTGAAAAATTCAAATACAAATTATCAAGCCTCATCTCAAAATTTCACACAGACAATCATATAGCATTAAATTCTATTATTGGATTTTATTTATTTATTCATTTTTTTTTACACAGCCCTTTTTTTAGTCAGATTGCTAGACTGCCTTAGTCTATAAGAAATCTCTGATACTTAAATCTTGAAGCATTTGTAAATGGAAAAAAATAATGGTAATCTGAACATTAGCTACATAAATGAGAGTAACCTCCCCTTGTTTCTTTCACTTAGAGGAAGCCGTCTGTTTTCGTCGGCCATTTTCATTTCACCGTAATCAATACAACTGCATGTTTTAACACAAAAATATAAAATGTGTTCATAATAACAATTAAGTTCATTTCAAATAATGCACAAGCACAATTAAGAACACATTTTATGATATTTTTGTGTTAAAACATTCAGCTGTATTGATGCGAACAAATTTATATTTTCAGTGTAGATTTATAGTGAAATGAAAATGGCCAACCAAAACAGACGGCTTCCTCAAAGTGAAAGAAACAAGAGGAGGTTATTCTCATTTATGTAGCTAATGTTCAGATTACCAAAATAATCAACTGGTTGAAGCTTTCAAAAGACAGAAGAATGAACACACAGTAATAAAAACAATAAAAATGATAGTTACTCTATTTTACAGCATATCAACCCTTTTTGGGTTATTTAATGCCATTTTTGATAAACAAAGGTTTCAGTACGTGTTGATGCTTAAGTAGTCACCCAATTAAATATTGAACAGGCTCACTGCTGCTTAACTTTGGTGATCAAGTGGGAACCGTTAATATTCAATGTGATTTGACTGTAATACAATAACAATGAGGATACTGGTCCAAATAACTTGATGGTTGGTTGGTTGGGGCTTTTTTTTAACA
Organism: Doryteuthis pealeii; assembly: GCA_023376005.1. Classification (NCBI taxonomy): domain Eukaryota; kingdom Metazoa; phylum Mollusca; class Cephalopoda; order Myopsida; family Loliginidae; genus Doryteuthis; species Doryteuthis pealeii. The sequence continues at coordinate 98,332,900 of CM042154.1, forward strand.
GTATATCAACCCTTTTAGAGTAATCTAATGTTGTATCAAGTCATTTTTATGAACAAAGGACTCAGGATAATTACAGTACCTACTGTTGCTTAAGTAGTCACCCAATTAAGCATTGAAGAGGCCCATTGCTGCTTAACTTTAGTGATCTTAGTGCCTTCAGCGTGACTTGACTGTAATATAAGTTGATAGTTTGGTTTCTTTGTTTAATGGCATATCAACTTTCATGGGTTATTAAATGCCAACTTTAAGTTTGTTTTTTTTCTTTTGTTTTAAAATTTTATAATTTTTTAGAGAAATATTTTTCTTTTGTTTTAAAATTTTATAATTTTTTAGAGAAATCTTTAGCAATCATCATCATTAGAAAGATAATGGTTAATATTAGTCAAAATTATTAATATTAATGATTAAAATCTTTCATTCTGAACTTTGTGACTTTATTTATTTGTTTGTTCGTTTGCTATCTCCCCCTTTTTAATATCTATATGAATCTTAGAAAAGAAAAAAAAGGAAATCTTTGTACAGAAAATATACAATATCAATACAATATTGGATTCTTTTAATTCATTCATTAACAAAAAATGCTGTCTTAAATTCTTCTTAGCACTTTCTGAAATCATCCAATTGAATTACACTATTGCTACTTTTTTGTTCCAATGATATATTGTAACTGTAATCTTTAACTCTTTTTATTAGTTTTGTCACTCTTCTTTGGAACTGTAATCTTTAACTCTTTTTATTAGTTTTGTCACTCTTCTTTGTATACCATCCAATATCTTTCTGTAACTGTAATCTTTTATTCTTTTTATTAGTTTTGTCACTCTTCTTTGTATACCCTCCAATATCTTTCTGTAACTGTAATCTTTTTATTAGTTTTGTCACTCTTCTTTGTATATCCTCCAATCTCAATATTATACTCCAATTTCCATGTGTTGCAACTAAATAAAGTAAAGAACTGATAGTTCCAAAAAATGCTCTCTTAAAATTAATTTTCTTACCATTATTTCTGAAATCATCCAATTCAATTTTGAAAAAATAATAATACTATGCTGCTTTTGATCTGATTAGGGATTTTCTTCCAAAAAATATATTACTTTAGTAGTAAAAAAGGTCCAATTGATTAATCGTCTTAGTTTTTGAAATCTGCCTTGAGTGTAAATTTTCAATTTGAGAAATATTTAAAAGATATATATACTTCTTTTCTGATTAGTCAATTGTAAAACCAGCATTTATTATTCAAAAGTTAAAACTGAAAATTTAACTTAAATACAACATATTTATGACCAATACTGACCAATTCTATTTTTAACCTTTCAACAAACATTTTCAACAAACATAAAAAAAATTCCATTCTTGGTTTGATTAAGATTTTTTCAGTATTCTATAAAGAATGCAGATATATATATATATATATATATATATATATATATATATATGAAGAAAACAACAGATTAAGAAAATCAGACAAATGTGAAGAATATAAAAGGAAAGGTGAATAACCACCACAGAAAATTGGTTGAACAAATAAAGCCAAAATATTGATTGAACTGATTGTCTGTGTGGGTTATTTAACTTTCCTTTTATATTCTTCACACACACACACAATATATATATATATATATATATATAGGTTAAATTTTATTATTATTATTGGAGAAATGATTATAGAGGGCTCAATTACTTCTGTAATGACGAAAGCAAAATGCAAGAACGAATAACGGATCACGTAAACACGAGCCAAAAGTCTAAAAACTGTCCATTTTTTCAAAAGTCTCTGACGACGAATAACACTGAAAAAGTGATATTCAGAAACCAATGGTTAGACAGACTTTTCATTTGTATTAGTTAATATGAATGAATAAATAAATAAATATATATGCACATGAGGGTTGTTCAAAATGTTCTAAACCTCACACGGAAAGAAGAGCCCACTTCTTATAGAAACACTAATTCAGATTTCTGACTTGATTTTTGTGCAGGTGAAGCCCATACAAAGATGAGGAGTGCGCAAAATTTTAAAATGGACAAAATAGAGGCTCCAACAGTATCTGGGTAAGGCTTAGAACTTTTTGAATGACCCTCATGTGTGTGTGTATGTGTATATATATATATATATATATATATAATGAGTCCACGTTGTCAGGCTACAGAAGCCTTTGATAAAGGGTGGAGGCTATCCAAAATACAGTGTTCATCACTTTGAATTTTGTTCCTCTTCTAATATTTTTCCATGCTTATCATGTAACCAAAAAAGTTTCCCAACACACACATACACACACATACATACATACATATATATATATATATATATATATATATATATACATACATACATCTTTGCTGTTTTTAGACATGTTTTGTGGATACATGTTTTCCACAATTGTATGTTGCATTTACTAGTCTTTGGAAGTTACCCAGTCTTTTTTTTATCTTTTTGTTTCTTTAAATAGGACACCAAAGAGTCACATGTCTTACAACAAGAACTTAACACTCAGTCCCCTCTGCTGGACTGATGGTCTTTTAGACGAGAAGAAAAAAAAAGTAGTAAGATAACTTCTAAAGACAAAAAAGGATAGACTTTGTTATCATGGAAATAATGCATCTTATGATGTTCCATAATAAAAATATAAGGGTGTGGTATATTGGTTAATAAGAAATGGAAGCACCGTTTCAGCCATTATTTTTGATAAGAAACAGAAGAAACGGACATCTTTCAGTTGTAATAATAAAAAGGAGGAAGTGGTTACTCCACCAGATGACGTTCAACAGGATTACTTGTGTTAATTATTCGATAAGCAAACTGCGATATATTGGCGACGAGGATGAGATATTTCCTGACTCAACACAGAATTCCTCTAAATGTCTGAGTAATGGCATTTTCTTGTGTGAAGAAAATATCCTCGTTGCCAATATGTCACAGCTTGCTTATTGAATAACTAAGACAGCAACTAATCCAGTTGAACGTAACCACTTCCGCCTTTTTATTATTACAATTGAAAGATGGCCGAAACGGTGCTTCTGTTTCTTATTAACCAATATACAACATCCCTCCCCACTTAGCTTGAAACTCCACATACATTTTTAATGACACCAAGAAACATCCATAGGTCCCTTCCCCGGAACACCCATCACTTGGAGGAAGCGTTGCCTGACTCTCGGACATAGTCACATCAAAGGGATTTCTTCTGGCAATGTTTCTTACTTGTCATTCATGAAGTGATAAAGACTAACATCCTCATCTTTAAAAAAAAATGATTTTGTTTGGTTTAATAAATAAAATAAATTAGTGAAATAGATCACTAATTAGGACTGAGCCTATTCTAGTAGTGACCAAGGGCTCTTTAGACCAGTGAAATAGATCACTAATTAGGACTGAGTCTATTCTAGTAGTGATCAAGGGCTCTTTAGACCAGTGAAATAGATCACTAATTAGGACTGAGTCTATTCTAGTAGTGACCAAGGGCTCTTTAGACCAGTGAAATAGATCACTAATTAGGACTGAGTCTATTCTAGTAGTGACCAAGGGCTCTTTAGACCAGTGAAATAGATCACTAATTAGGACTGAGCCTATTCTAGTAGTGACCACCCCAGATTTAACCGGTTTGAATTCAGAGTTTTCTTCTCCTAGACTGGTTGCCTAACCAAGGTTAAAGAGCCCAGACTGCCCTACTATTTACCCATAGCTGGAGAAAGAGTAGTTGGATTCATACCTTTCAAAAGGGTATTATTGCTATGTGCACTGTTGCTTCGTCCAGGATTTGAACTCGGGTCGACGAGTCCATTTCCTACGACTCTAACCATTACACCACACACCTCCAACTAACCACCCAAAAGAGATACATACACAAAATAAATCTGCTTATCCTGCAGAATAAATTTTGATTTTTAGTTGGCTGTTGAAATTTTAAAGGGTTTCATAAAGGATGCAGTTGTTTTGTGATGTGTATCGGGGCAGGGGTGGTTTGGGAATGGGGGTAGAGCACAGAAGCATTTCACAGGGGGGGGGTCTTGTTTTCTTGCAAGCATTTGTGGGTGGGTGGGTGGTTGAAGGAAGCATATTCTTATACCAACAGCAATCCATAAAAAAAGCTGCCCAAAATGTTTTAAGTGCCAGAGAAGTGGGTTGATGGGGTAGGGGGTGGGGGTTAAGGAAGGTATGTGAAAGAAGGGCAAAAGCAGTGACCAAAGGTTGTACAGAAGACAGTAGGGATGCTAAGAGAGAGAGAGAAAGAAATAGAGTGAAAGAAAGATAGTGGGGGGGAGGGACTTTTAACAGAGCAACAGACTGATGGGTGTGACAGATAAGAAGTGAAGGGACAGTAAATAAAGGAAGGGGTTATATGTGTGGTATTTTAAAAAATGTGTGTTAAAAAAAAAAAAAAAAAAAAAAAAGGTTTTGTGCATACAATTTGAATTCATTTTCTTATTCATTATAGAAAAACTGATCTCATTTGATATCATTCATTATCATTTAATTATTTGATAACATTTTAATTATCATTCAAATCATTTGATAACATTTTAATTATCATTCATTGTCAATTGATAACATTTTAATTATCATTCATTATCAATTGATATCATTCATTATCATTGAAATATTTGATAACATTTTAATTATCATTCATTATCAATTGATATCATTCATTATCATTGAAATATTTAATAACATTTTAATTATCATTCATTATCATTTGAATCATTTGATATCATTGAATATCATTCATTATCATTGAATATCATTCATTATCATTCAAAATCATTTGAATCGTTCATTATCATTCGAATCGTTCATTATCATTCAATATCATTTGATATCATTCATTATCATTCAAATCGTTCATTATCATTCGAATCGTTCATTATCATTCATTATCATTCGAATAGTTCATTATCATTCGATATCATTCATCATCATTCGATATAATTCATTATCATTTGAATCATCTGATATCCTTCGAATCATCTGATATCCTTCATTATCTTTAATCATTCTAGAAAAAAATCTTTTTAGATTAAGCATCTTTGAAAGAAATTCATGTCTCTAATTGAGTTATCTTCATTAACTGATGATACAAACTATTGATATGAATCAATGCATACAATGTTGATCTCAAGATGGAGATTTTCAATGTGAAAATTATGTGTAGAGAATGCAAATAACTAGGAAGTTTGGGAAATATCAATATGTCAGAAGAAAAGAATAGAGACAATTGTAGTTACTTTGTATTATTTACATTTTTCAGACTGTTGTCCTCATCTTTATTGTTATATATGCAACAATTTGGCCAATGTGCCCTCTGGCCTTCTTCAGGTGTTTCTTGTCAAACTTGGTAACATAGAATACTTAACATAGCTTAACACTTCTACCTGGTTATGGTTAACAGAATGAAAACAATCTACCCCAATGGAATAAATAAAAGTTTCAGTTCAAAGTTCTATGAAGGCTCCTGAGTTTAACAAGAAAGTTCCCAAATTTGACAAGAAACACCTGAAGAAGGCTTGAGGGTATCTCGGTTGAAATGTTGTGTATATAACAAAGATGAGAACAGTCTGAAAAATCTAAATAATTTTCAAGTTTTATATGTATTCAGACCTTGTTTACATTTGTGGAGATGTCTGCGGTTTAAGTTAAAGGTCACTGCAGCGCTAAAACTTCACTAGCCAGTAATCCAAAGCTGACTTTTGAACTTTGTTGTAGAGTAGCTAGCACCCCTTCAACACTCTACCAGACAGACTGGCTCATAGCCATGAAATAGCCTACAATTAAAGTGGATTAACTAGCTGAGTAATATTCAGACTAACCTGACTGTGTTGGCTATACCAAATTTGACCCTCCTCTATTTAGTGTAAGTTTTGTCTTGTTAATTGTTTGTACTTATTTGTTCTGTATTTGTATGCATCCATTTGGCACCGGATGTTGGGGCTTAATAAATGTATTAAGCACACCATTCTTCCATGTATCTTTTCCACCTCAACAATACAACAACCTTATATATATTTACCAACTCCTCCGCACGAACAGGATGTGACACAAGGTCAATTTCTTAAGCGGAGTTTAACAGGTTTGAATTCAGAGTTTTCCTTCTAGACTGGTTACCTAGCCAAGGTTAAAGAGCCCAGTCTGCCCTGCTATTTATCCATAGCTGGAGGGATAGTAGGATTCATACCTTTCCCAAGGGTATTAGCGCTAAGTGAAATGCAATTACAACGTCCAGGATTTGAACTCGGGGCGACGAGTTCATTTCCCATGACTTTAACCATTACACCACGCGCTTCCTATAACAACAACCTTATAAGATGCAGGGTGATTTTCTGGGACATTTTTTGAGAAAAAAAAAGTTGTATCCTATAAGCTGTCAAATACAATACTTATAATGCATTAAAAAACAAAAACTAACAGAATATAAGATTTTTAGCTGAGCTTGAAAAAAAAAAAACCTGTTGATTATTTTTTTAAAGGCAAAATAAATATTAACATAAGATAAATATTTTGATCCTTTGTGCTTGGTACCATTTAAACTAGTAGAATCTGTAGCATGTTACTTGAAGAGAAAATATGCAATACCAAGTAACCACCGTTACCTTGAGATATGCCATGACCTTATGACCTAACATATTACCAAACAACCCATGATAGATTGCTTTCCAAGGCTAAAGGGTTCCATCTTCCCTGTTGTTTACCTATAAGTAGATTCATGTCTTTCCTAAGAGCCTACAACCCGTCTTTCAGGACGGGGGTCCAGTGCGCTTCGGCCACTGGACCGGTGAGATGGTAAATTAATAGCGTCGATCCCAGAGGGCCATCCAACGGGATAGACGCAATTTTTCTACCCGCCACCCATGAGTCTCGGCTTGTGGGTGGTCCCACATAAATAGGGCCTTCGTGCCTGACTCGGTACGCATGGGGTACTGGGAAAATAAGCCTAAGAGCATTGGTTTGAAGAATGCTAACTGTCCCAGCCAAAGACTAAACTTGGATAATTAATTCCCTTCTCCATACCACTAACTGTTAGTCTACCTATACTCCCCTAAATGCCCCCACCCCTGAAACTTAGAAACATTCCGTTTTATACTCAAGACAGGAGGAGGAGGATTTATGTAATATTTCTAAGCTTCTATAAATAAAAACGATCGAGATTTTTTAAAGTGGAAAATGTTGACCCCCCCCAAAAAAAAAAAACAACCACAAAAACATCCTTTAAAAAATATATTCTAAAAAAGTTAGAGATGTTGAAGTAAAGGCTGATGCTATTTTTACCTAAAAATATAATAATATAAATCATCAAAGGTTGAACGGAGGTAGATCAATAAACTATACAAAAGGCTCTAAATAGTTCCAGTATATAAGTTTGTATTTGCTATTATCGCTTCTGTTGGAGTTTTTAGTATATAAGGCGTGTAGTAAATGCCTACTCCTACTTATAGACTAGCCGATAAACATGTGACCGACCAATTGACCAACCACTGCGGTATTCTGCTGCTGTTATTATTATTTATACTGGCTGATTCTAATCTTAGCTACTCACTACTACTTGGATCTTCTTGGACGACGGAACGTAGTATTGTATCACGGGACTTATTCACTTACCGAAGGATTCTATATCACAGGACTTATTCACTTACCAAAGGATTCTATATCACGGGACTTATTCACTTACCGAAGGATTCTATATCACAGGACTTATTCACTTACCAAAGGATTCTATATCACAGGACTTATTCACTTACCGAAGGATTCTATATCACAGGACTTATTCACTTACCGAAGGATTCTCACAGGACTTATTCACTTACCAAAGGATTCTATATCACAGGACTTATTCACTTACCGAAGGATTCTATAACTCGAGACTTACTTACTTATTGACTTTAAGTTCTTAACAACTGGCCAAGGATAGCGGCCAGATACTTAACAGCTTCAATGTCAGAAGTACTGTTAGTAGTGTAATACTTATCTCAAAGACCAAGTCACCATTTATAGCAGGAATAATAGTACAACATAAAAAAAACCGGTTGTGTGTTGCCTGTCTGGAATGAACTGGCATCCTTCAGAATTTAAAAAACACAATTTCAGTGTGATGTGGGACATGTGGTTTTATTCGGGTACTTGAATGTATGAAAAGTTACATGGGTCTGATGAGAATAAATAGACAGGCCAAAAGACAGTTGGGAAAACTTCCAAAAGGTCTCTAGTATTGTGTATAGTTTTATGCTCCAACAAGAGAGAAGGCAGCGATGCTGATAACTTTTTGATTTAGTGCATCCTGGGACACACATATTTGCTTAGAATGAGTCCCTGGGAAAATTTATGGGTCCCAACTAAAGTTTCTTAATAGATTTTAGGGTTTTTATTTATGATCTGGGGAAACAACCGAAACCGACTAGCTCCTAACTTGTAACCTTTCCTGTGTAATTTGTTTCTAAGAAACTATTGAAATGTATTTACAGTTGGCTTGAAATGGTAAGGGAAGAAAAAAGGGAAACACTGGGATGCAAGGATACAATTCTACTGCGTCCTTTTAGATTTTTGTGTGTCAGAGACGCAGGATACGTACCTATCAGCATCTCTGAGAAGGTACTAGTGTTGCTGAATTTCATGTTATCCTGAATGTTTTTTCTAGCAGTATATGTTTCTGTTCCATAAATTTGGAAACTTAGATGTCTTTAGTGAACTTATTCACACAAGCGTATCTAAAACTGGCTTGTACCTAAAATTTTAGCTCACAACACAAAGCAAAAAAATCCAAGTAAGTGAAAATTCATAAGTTGGGGTATTTAAAAATCAAGGTACCACTGTATTACAATAAAAAAAATCAGAAGAGATAAAAATTCTATGGCTATTTTTAATGAAAATCTAATTTTGTCAAAACAAATTTATTGATACGGCCATCCCAAACAATATACCTAATTTTGTTTGAAGGTGAATCAATTTACAAGAGACATTCTTTAGTTTCCACTTGATGTTGCAGATGAATGAATGGTTTGATTTTTTTTTTTTAAAAAGAAAAAGAAAAAAAAAATGAACTGCCAGGATTTATTTTTCTATTCAGAGACTAAAGTGAATAAATGAAATCTTTTTTTTTAGCAAAATTATTTAAAAATCCTTAGTTTAGACTTGTTTAATTGAAAAGATATTTATAAATAGTACTAAATCTTTACGATTAACCAAAAACAAATAAATAAATACTACTACTATTATAAATACTACTACTATTAATAATAATAATAAAGGAAACTGTGGAAAGTGAAGGTCGTACCAATTGTAATTGGTGCTCTTGAAACGGTCCCAAAGCTCTGGGAAAGAATTTGGGTGAACCAGAAATCAGAGGAAGAATCAAGACCATCCAAACTACAGCACTGGTGGGATCAGCGAGAATACTCAGAAGAGTCCTGGAGACCTGAGGAGACTTGCTGTCACTCAGTCTCCAGTGAACCACCAGCTACAGCAGGTGTGAAAACCTGATAATAATAATATAAGACCATCAGCTAACACTGGTGTGAAAAACTCACAAGGAGTGAAATAATAATAAAAAAAGAAAGAAAATGAAGAAGTAGACAAATATCTGAATCTTGCTAGAGAATTGAAAAGGCTATGGAATATGAGGGTGAAAGTGATACCAACTATATTCAGTGCACTTGGAACGGTCCCCAAAAGCTTAGAAAAGAGACTAGAGGAACTGGAAATCAAAATATCATCATTGAATAAATCGGTGATCATCAAAATGAAAGTCTTAACCAATAAAAATGCACAATTGTAAAGATTTATATTTTCTGAATAGATGAATAAAAAAGAAAAAAATACTAGAATGATTTAAAAGAAAAAAATATTTTGGTTTGAGCCATTAAAAAAGCCAACTAAATATTTGAATACACCAGATAATGTTTGAATGTTGTTATATGGCGAGAAAAGATAATTACAGTGATGCTGATAGTTTTTTTTAAATTTAATGCGTCCTGGGACGCATGTATTTGATTTGAATGAGTCCCTGGGAAATTTGATGGGTCCCAACTAAAGTTATTTAATAAATTGTAGAATTTCTATCTATGAGGAACTAAAGCTGTCTAACCCCTACCATGTACCCCATAGCATGTAATTAATTTCCAAGAAAATATTGAAATGTATTTACAGTAAACTGGAAATGGTGGGGGGTGGGGAGAAAAAAGACTGGGATGCTTGGATACAATTTTTCTGCATCCTTTTAGATTTTTATGCATCACTGACGCAGGACACATACCTATCAGCATCTCTGTAATTATATTCTTTTTTCTTTGAATTAGTTTTATATTCAAAATATTGAATTTTATGGGAACAAATATCAAATCTTAGTACATATGAAAATTCAATTTAACACTAAAAATTATCCTTAAAAACTTAATGGGTACTAAGGGAAATAATGCACTGATTTTTTAGATTCATAATCCACATTGAAGATAATCCTATAAATACAGGGGATTTCATAAAAATTGATATAATTTAAAATGTACTTAATGATAAATAAAAATTCAAGTAGTGCTGTTTTACATTTATGTCAAATGGACTGGTTACACTACTGATTTTGTTAGAATTTTTAGTTAAAAAATAGTGTGACCTATTCACGAGTATATACAGTATGTATTCAGACTCTTTACCTAAATTATGACAGTTCTCTCCCTCAAATGTAGATTTGTTTTTTGCTAATAAAACCATTTGCCTTCTGATGATACTAGTCTTTTAGTGAAACAGATATAACAAAAAGGTTTTGGCATTCAATAACCCTATGGTGTTGATATGCCATTAAACAAACCAAACCAATGATACTCAAGTTACAACACAGTGGAATGAATTACACTCTTAAGTCAAGTACCACTGTATTGAGTAACACTGTTAGGTTAAGACCTAATGAAATCTAGAGTTACTCCCCTTGATCAATAGGGGTTTGATGGGAACCCAGAAGTGGGTTTTCCACCATGACACTTTTGGATTGGGATTCGTGTGGTCAGGACACATGTGCACAACACGATTGAGCTAGTTAAGTCACTTTTAGAGTAGAAGCATTCGCTACCCTGTGTCAAATAAAACCTTGTTAATTTCCAACAACCTGGTCTTGCATTTTTCATTCAGTGTTCCATATTTTATCTGTATGTAAAAACATAACATTATCCAAATCTTAACAGCATATCGAGAAACAACTCAAAATTCTAAGTCTGAAAGTTAACATAATAGTACAACTGGAATTTGAACTTGCTTACTATGATGTTGCAGCCCAGCACGTTAGCCACTACAGCACATGGACTCTCTACTCAGTGCCAAAAGACATTATTTAATGTTTTTTGTTAATTTAAGAGGCAAATGACATTATGTAATGTTTTCCTTTATTATAAATTCATGCCTAGACTTTATTTTTTCCCCCTTTGCACACTGCTATGATTAATATCTACTTTCCATCAATACTGTTTATCATTTGGAGAATCCCAATTGTTCCATTCTTGACCTATATCAATGTCACTGAAATACAGAGAATATTTTCAGCTGACAGAAATGGTTTCTGTTATTCTTAATATAGTTAGGAACAACTGAGATAAAGTGCTGACCTAAAACTAATGGTAAACAATATATATATATATATATATATATATATATATAATCTCTGAAAAGTATCTGAATGTCAGATTCGCTGTTGCTTAATTTATAAATACTTTCCAATCTACAATTTTAAAAATGAATGGTATCATGAATTGAAAAAACAAAACAAACAAAAAACAAAAAAAGAACAAGAAGAGATCCCTGCAATACATCAAGATTAGATTATTGTCATAATTTTAATATATTTGGATAGCTAAGTAGATATTGAGTCAATAAGAAACTTTTTGATTAGTTGGTTTATTGATTTTAATGGCATATCAAACCGTCTGGGATTATGTCATCCCTAACAGTTAAGAGTCTAATGGTTAGAAACTTTTTGAATTGTTTCTTTTTTTTTTTAATCATTTCTTAAAAAGAATATCAGTTATATATCTCCTGGTTTGCTTTCTTTGTTTAATGGCATACCAACCTCAGTGGGTTATTTAATGCCCAATTATTGCACTAACTTAACAGATAGTTACAGTATCAATCAAAAATAAGTTTTGGATATGACATTAAACTGCATCTGATGGTGAGAAAAGAGGGAAACAAGATTGAAATGTTTGTAAAATACTTAAAACACAGAAACATTTAACAATGACATCACAGAAATAATATTACATACATTCAATCAGAGCCAGCACATACTAACTACACCCACTTATCACCTGACTGGAGCAGAAGGAACCTGCTTGGGAGTCTCTGAAATTGTGGGTTTTATATATTTTCTATGAATACTACTTTATGAAAATTTACAAGAAATTTACTAATTCTTTGTTAACAGGATCCTATATAGTCCATAACTAAAATTATTTAATAGAAATAGTGTATAACTAAAGTTTATACTATAGAAGATAAGTGAGAATTTATTGACTGTTTACAGTATTTTATGTTTTACTAAAAAAAAAAAAAAAAAAAAAAAAAAAAACCTCTGGGTGGTGTAAAAATAAATTTTTGAAAGATATTGCCTGAGGGAGGTGGGAAAATTAAATAAATAAAACATTAAATATTTTTTAAATGAATTACTTAAAAAACATTATATTCACTCCACCGAGATATTTAGAGACCTCCAAAACATTTCTAAAAATTTCTGACTTGATTATTCAGACTTTTATCTTTAGAGAAAAATCTTAAAATTGTATGAGTAAAATATATTTTGTTTGGATTGGATTTCATAAAATCAAGTAAAGGGAGGGAGGGGGGTGACCTAGTTTTAACTATTTTAAACATAAATTCATCTAAAAGGTGAATAAGTATTGAAATTTTCATAAAATTTTCGTATTTTTATGTAGAAATGATACTGACTATAAATTAAATACCCATTGATAAACTTAATTCTTGAAATGACTGTGATGTAAGCAGTGAGGTAGTTTCGGTTACAGACAAATAGAGACTGAATCTCTTATTAATAGATTTATATAAAATAAACTGAACAAATATATCCAAATGTATAAAAGAAAGTGAATGCAATCAACTCAAAATGTAGAACTTAAGGTTTATTCATTAAGACAATCTGATAATTGTCAATTCTTATAACATTCTAATTACTTCAAAATATTTGAAAAATCGTAATCTTCTATTTGTATTTTGTTAGAAGTGTTTGGTTTTAATAATTAATTTTTCTTCTCAGCTACCCAAGTTCAAATAGTTTCATATAGCGCTAATACCTTTGGGAAAGGTATGCATCCAACTATTCTCCTTCCAGCTATGGGTAAATGGTAGGGCAAACTGAGCTCTTAAATCGTGGTTAGGCAACCAGTCTAGGAGAAAGAAAACTCTGAATTCAAACCTGTTAAAAATTGATTTTGTGTTACATCTTGCTTGTACAGATTGGTTGAATAAATATATAAGTAAGGGCTATAATAAGTAATATTCATTATGTCATATATGATGCGAATATGTAATAGTTAAATTGTGAGTGAAGTGACCAAACTGCCTGGAGGAAAATGAAGGAAAATGGTTTCAAGGAAATTGACTGTGTCACACCCTACTCATGTGAAGGGGTCGGTAGTAATATATTTATCTTTGTCTATGTTTTTTAAATTGTAACATCCTCTCATCAGATCTCCTCTCTCCATATATATACCCAATAAAAGGGTTATATAACATCATGAAACTATGAATCTATGCCCAAATCACGGCACAGGTTTTTGGTAAAATTGTATGGGTGACCATTTATGATGTTTCAGCCATATTGCCTCAGCCTTCTTCAGGTGCTGCTGGATTTATTCAACTGTTAGCAGCTGGTGTTCGTGAAAATAATTCCATGTGAATATGATTTGTGTTTGTCATTCTCAAAAAGATTAGCCATTGTTCAGTTTAACAATTTTCAAATAAAAAAAAAAAAAAATTTGTATTCGAATTCTAAAAGACATTTGATAACATCTGCCACCAGTTGAATAAATCCAACATTGCCAAAAAAAAAAAGGTCAGAGGTTACACAGATAAAAAGTTATGAATAAATAAAACACACACACACACATATCCCAGTATGTATTTAACAGTTTTGAAAAAAAACAAATGATGTTAATAGTTTGCTGACAGAATCTATTTCGACTGTTTTAATAGAGCAGTCTTCATCAATAGCAACATATGAATGAAAGACGGAAATAAATAACCGTTAGATAGGAGATACAAAGGAACGCTAGTGTTTGATTCTGGAATTTAAAAAAAATGCGTATTTTGTGTTAAAAAAAAAAAAAATTATTTTTAAAAATCAGAAGAAATCGAACACTAGCGTTCATTTGTACCTCCTATCTAACAGTTATTTATTTCCGTCTTTCATTCATATGTTGCTCTTGATGAAGACCGCTCTATTAAAACGGTCTAAACAGATTCTGTCAGCATATTAACATCATTTGTTTTTTCAAAAATGTTAAATTCATACAGTCGGATTAACTTCCATTTACTTTCATATCCCAGTATGCATTTATCCAACCCCTCCCCCTCCATGAGCAGGATGCAAAACAAGGTCAATTTTTAAACAGAATACAACTGGTCTGAATTCAGAGTTTTCCTTCTAGAGCTGTTGCCATGCTAACGTTAAAGAGCTCAATCTGTCCTACTATTTCACCCATAGCTGGAGGGAGAATAGTTGGATATATACCTTTCCCAAGGGTATTAATGCAAGGTGAAATGCAAACAGCATGATCCAGGATTTTAACTTGTATCAAATTTCCTACGATGATAACCATTAAATTTCAAACACAGATTTAGTAGTAAGCACCTCATGTGATATTGTTGGACTAATCAGAAAGTTACCTACAATTTCATATGTATAAACTGAACATATGACTATGTTCAAGCTTAGCGTATTCAGTTATATCCTCTTTTCTTTTTGTCTGGCTACTGGACGCTAGTAACACCATTCTTGTGGAGGTGAGTATGACGTTTATTCTACACCTGGGTGCTGATTTCTAAGAAAAAACTGTATATAAGTAAGTAATTATATATGTGATGTAAAAGAATGTTGGTTTTGTGTGTTTTGGGGAGTCTATATATCCCAAGAATAGAGGGGACAGTGGTTAATCTGTGATGCTCGACACACCATTGCAAAATCTATAGCCAAAATGTTAACCCATCTCCTAGGCACTATCAGTTGTTCTCTTCTTGGAGATCTCTTCATATAATCTTATAAAAATTAATTTTAAGTTCAAAAACTTCTAAGAATTAACAAGTGTTAGATATCTGACATGAACAATTCATGTCTCCAGAGAGAAAGGGCAGTTAATAAACTGGGATAAAATCAAGAAACAATTAATGCTCCCCCCCCCCCAAAAAAAAATGCTCGGAAATGAACTAGAAATAGTTGTTTTTAAATGCAAGCTAGAGATTTTTTTACATGGTTTAAACTCTTAACATCCTGTTGAGATTTTTCAAAGTCCAGAGCATTCCTATAAGGATATATTAAAAAATGACTAAAAATGACCTTTGCATCTAAAGTTACCTATTATTTCCCTTAAATCAAAGATTACTACATATGTTTAATATTAAATTTAAACAAAGGCTATTGTTTGGGGCTGATTAGTTAAAACTAATGTGACTTCCAGCCAGGTGGAATGAGGTGGTATAAGACTTTAAGAGTTCAATAATTGAATGCTTCATTTATTTTGTTTCAGTAAATTAATTTAAAATAGAAAAGAAATCTTTAAAGAAAATCTAAGTCATCTCAAAGAAATTTTAAACAAACCTTAGACAATGATCAAGAACAATCATGTACAATGATCAAGAACAATCATGTACATGGAACAATCAATGATCAAGAACAATCATGTACAATAATCAAGAACAATCATGTACAATGATCAAGAACAATCATGTACAATGATCAAGAACAATCATGTACAATGATCAAGAACAATCATGTACAATGATCATGTACAATAATCAAGAACAATCATGTACAATGATCAAGAACATCATGTACAATGATCAAGAACAATCATGTACAATAATCAAGAACAAAATTCAGATAAAAAGATTAGTTTTATCACCTTTGTCAAAAAACTTTCCTTGATATCACAATATTATCTAAGAAAGTTTTCACATACACTATATATATATATATTTCATTCAACAATTTTTAAATAGACTGACCGACAAAGCAAAAGACTCTCACAGTTTTCTTATTCTCTGTGATAAATTTATTTTTCCTCAAATTAACGAAAGCCCTGATGAAGATCTATTAAAAAAACTGCAGCGTAGGTGAAATAAACATTACTCGTTTTATGAACTTCTGTTTTTTCAATTTTTCATTATATTACATATATATAAGTTCTCCAACTGAAAGGTAAAAAAGAAGAAGAAAAAAAAAACCTCTTGATTTATATACTGGCAATTAATTAAAACAATTATCAAAAATATTTCAATAAATTAAAAATGTTTGACTGCAATGTCTCATCTAGTGAAAGTGATGTTAACATATGCGTGGGTAAAACATTGACTTCTATTGACAGGTTATCGAGTATATGGAAATCTGTCTCTCTGATGGAATAAAACAGGAATTCTTCCAAGTTATAACCGTGTCAGTACTTATTAGTACAACTTTAGAAGAATCCTGGAAGCAGCAACCCTACAAAACTGCAGCTGTATGGCCATTAACTTCCCACCTTGCAAACCATTCATATAAGATGAACAAGACATGCTGAATGTTTTGGAGCGCTGTTTTTTTTCTTTTTTTTCTTATCGTTCATGTATTGTATCAGTTCATATCTCTTAGTAGCAATATCACATCTACTTTGTTTTTTGTTTTGTTTTGTTTTACGGCATATCAACCTCAGTGGGTCATTTAATGCCGATAAAGTTTTGAAATAAATCAATTCTTAATCGATAATACAATTTTTTAAAATACATTTTTCTATTTAACCCATAGATGGGACCCTAACAGGTACTACCACTCCGGGTTAGAGTGGACCAGGGAGCAATGGTGATGAAGGGGTGCTCCACATTCCCCAAACCTCCAAAACTGGAACCTCACCATCAGATAGTTTAACGTCATTTCCAGGACATGTAGACCAGCAGCCACCGCCTTCTAGCACCCATATGATACAAAGGGGTTGGGGATTGCCATAAGGGCAATAGGGTTGGGAAAATCATATAGGTGCTAGGGCTTGACGTGATCGGAGGGGGCCTCTCTGACCGCCCGTCTAGCCCAAAATAGGGCCAAAGTGGAGTGTTGCATATCATGAACTGCTCATCCACCTGGGTTCTATCCTTAAGCATCACAGATTGCCACTCACGGCCAACAGGTGGCCCCATTGGGGGAGTCTTACCCCTCTGCAGAGGTGCAGTCGGTGCATTCTAACGCCCCAGCCGACAGGCGGCGTTCATGTATTGTATCAGTTCATATCTCTTAGTAGCAATATCACATCTACTGAAAGTGATGTTTACATACATATAAGTAGAGCATTAACTGCTATTGATTGGATATTGACTATATAGAAATCTGATCCCCCTGATGAAATAAAACAGAAATTCTTCCAAGCTGTATGGCCAATTACTTCCGATATTGCAAACCATTCATATAAGATGAACAAGACATTTTGAATAAGTAAGGATAAATTGATTAGCAACATTCTCCTATGGACTCCTACACATGGACACCAGTGTTGGCTGACCAGGAAAAACTTATATTGATCAGCTCTGTATGGACACTGGGTGCCATAATAAGGACTTGCCAGAAAAGATGGCGAGAGAGAAGCAAGGGAATTTCTGCTGTTGACATACATTGATGATGATGATGATAATGATGATGATGACTACAGGCTTTTATTTGTTTTTCTTTTTGTGAAGGGCTTTTATCCATATTAGATATTAGTGACTGTCTTTATCCTTTCAATATAGAGGGAAGCCAAATTATTATCGGGTCACTACACAAATGACCCATAGCTGGAGGGAAGAAGGGTTCTTTCCCAAGAATATCAGTCCAAAAATCACCTTAGTTATTATCCTTTTTGAATATAAAAAATGTCAGCATATATTTCAATGTGATATCTTGAGATATAGCCTAATATTATAAGAGGTCACCATTCTTGCAGACCTCTTTTTGAGTGCTCACTTACCATGACCTTATGCCAGATTAATCTAAACTGGATAAATAATTATCCTAATATATTAATCTATTTGCTAAGGATATAAACAAAAATAAAAACATGGGAAATATTTATTTATATGTATTATTGTCTAAGATTTTTATATCAAACTAGACAAAATGTGACCCGCTCAGTCACCCATTGAGCCCTGGTTTGGTTTGGTTTGTTTTGTTTTACGGCATATCAACCTCAGTGGGTCATTTAATGCCGATAAAGTTTTGAAATAAATCAATTCTTAATGGATAATACAATTTTTTTTATAAACACATTTTTCTATTCAACCCATAGATGGGACCCTAACAGGTACTACCACTCCGGGTCAGAGTAGACCAGGGAGCAATTGCGACAGGGCGTTGAGCCCTGGTTAGATAATTGAGATTAGAAAAAAGTGAATTTGCAAAGTGAATTAAATTTACCCCCCCCCCAAAAAAAAAGCCTGACAAAACTTTAAAATCATTTTGTAAGATTTCTAAGAAAGGGAAGGTTTGACCTAATTTAAGCTATGGGTTGCTCCTTATGAAATTTAACATACAAATGCATTTCAAATTTCCCATCTCTTTCTCTACCCTTCCAAAGAAACTAACATATATAATGAGGTAATCAAGAGATACATAGAGGGGGGAAAATGATAGGTAGAATGTAAAGTAAGGGACAGGTCAGTTTTTGACTTAATTTCAAATTATGACTAATTAGAATGAATTGAAATAGAATTTTTTTAAGCATAACTCAATCCTAAAAGTAAGAAATAATTTTTGTGTCATTAAACTAAACAGTAAAAAAGCCTTTAGGAAACAAAAGTTGATTTGCTCAGCTTTAGTATAATAATAGATATCATGAAATGTTGATCCTACTTCTTACCACCTTAGAGCAGCACAGTGATGATGATGTAGATGTGAGTGATTGAGTGTGTATGTGTGTGAAGACTGTAATCATCTTCCATTAAGTACAAAAATATTATAAGAAAAAAATATATAGAGAAAAAGACACAATATTGAAAGCTTATAAGAGAGAAATAGATATGAATTTATAGGAATATGGCATATCTGAAGGCAATATGCTTAAAAGAGAGGAGGGGGGGAATAAATAAAAATTAGGGGAAGGGGAAGTGCATATTTGGCAGGGGGGCTTGATTTTCTCCCAGAAGGGAAACATCGCCAGCCACTGTCACAGCACAAGTCTTATAAAAGAATGGCATCAGTAAAGAATGGTAGGTATTTTGGGGATTCAACACTGCAACACGGCAGCAAGGCTTTTTTGTGTATTGACAAGCAAATAAAGAGGAGGCAAGCAATGTCCGTTGTGGTTAGGAAAATCCACAACAGTAGTAGCAGCAGCAGCAGCAATGGTGGTAACATGCAACATGCAGAAGGCATACATCACACTGGGCAGAGAAAGACGGTGGGGGGTGGCTTTTTTTTTTTTTTTTTTTTTTGTGCCAACTTTTTTGTGGGGAGAGGGAGGCAGTGCATGGCCATCAATAGATGCCAAACAGGTGGTACCAGCGATGCTTAAAAAAAAAAAAAAAAGAAAAAAAAAAAAAGAAATGCACACACGCGCTCACACATACGCACACACACACACAAACAGAAAACAGACCAAAGTTCAAAAGGGTATAATGACTTACAAATTACGTCTCTTCCCAAATGACACTTTTGAAATTTTTATTTTTTTTCCGTTTGTTATAATTTATTAAGATTCCAACTTTGTCAGCTAACAAGGAATATTCCTGCATATTCTTATCTATTTAGATAATGCTATATGTATGGTAAAAATATTTTATTCTTATTTTGTCGTTCTAAAAGAATTCAAAGAAAGATAAAAGATAGCTCCAAATCAAAATCTATTGTGTATGTAAAGTGCTGTTTAAAATGCCAGACTTTTCACTATAAAATTAAAATAAGTTTATTAAAAAAAGAAAGAAAAAAATAACTTAACAGATATACACTAACTTTTTAACAAAACATTTTTACAAGAAAAATTCCTGTTTCTTTATATATAAGAAGCAATATTTTCCTTGTAAACTACACTATATATATATATATGTGTGTAGAAAGTTTGTAGAAAAAACAAGATGTTAGTAGTTTTGCTGACAGAAATCTGTTTCAACCATATAAAGCGGTCTTTATCAAAGCAACTATGTATAATAGGAAAGACGAAATAAATAGATCTATTTATTTCGTCTTTCCTATTATACATAGTTGCTTTGATAAAGACCACTTTATATGGTTGAAACAGATTTCTGTCAGCAAAACTACTAACATCTTGTTTTTTCTACAAACTTTCTACACATACTGTCGGATTCATATCCATTTTACTTTTCATATATATATATATATATATATATATATATATATATATATATATATATGCATGTGTAAACTATATATACATCAGGAGAAAATGGAAATAAATCTGAGGGTATGTAAATACTTATATATATATATATATATATATATATATGAAGAAATGTAGACAAACACTGGATATTAACTGGATGGAAATTTATTATTAGTCATGGTACAATAATAATAAGCTTGTAAAATCCTGTGTTTGTCTACATTTCTTCACATACTGTCGGATTGATACTCTCATTTCACTCCCATACATATACATAAAATGTATTCAGAAGACAATTTTATTATAGTTTAAAGTATTAGCCTATGTTAAATGTTTCATCTTTTTTTCTTTTTAAATATTAAACCATCATCAAGGTATTCTTAATATGTGATGTTGTAACCTCTGAATGATATTCCACATTTACACCAAATATCATTCAGAAGTTACATCACATATTAACAATACCCAGATGATGGTTTGATATAAAAAAAACAAAACATTTAACATTGGCTAATACTATAATAAAATCATCCCCTGAATACCATGATTTTATATATATATATATGGAAATATGGTGAGGAAATTAATCCGACAATATGAGAAGAAAATATTTTCAAAAATATAACAAACACAGGATGTTACGATCATTGTTTCCCCTGATCGTAACATCCTGTGTTTGTTATATTTTTGAAAATATTTTCTTCTCATATATATATATATATATATATATATATATATATATATGAAATTTGAATCTAATTGATTTTTGATTAATAGGCAGTGGATTTCTGTTATTTTCAGGGGAGGAAGGAATTTAAAAAAAAAATAAAAAAATTAACATAGAGATCAGGACTGATACATCAGAAAGCACCTCTCCATTGCACTAAATGTACTATGGTTAAAAGACCTGTATGCTTTCTGAGTTGCCAACATATTTTTAAGTAAAAAAAAACATCTCATTCACTGAGTTGGCAAAGGTAGTATTGAACCTGGAACTTTGAGGTTCTTAGTCGGATGCTTTACCAACTAAGCTTATACCGGCCCGTTAAATGTATAATGAAAAAAAAAAAAAAATGTTTATCTGATTAAGTAGAAATTATATAGATAAAATATCAAATTCTAAATATGAATGAGTAAGTAAAGTAAAGTAAAGTCGTCAGGGTGGCCTAAAGTCGGTATCAGCCAGTCAGCGATGGAGTCTATCCCCTTTTCAATAGCGCTAGACCAAGGAGATTGTTTTTAGCATCTGAGGTGGTGCGCCACCTTCCATCAGCTCCTTACTTTACCGCACAGATCCCTGTGCTACTCATACACTGAGTTGGCGGGGACCAGTATCGAACTAGGAACCTTATGGTTTCTAGCAGAATGCTCTACCGACTGAGCTAACCCGGCCCCTATAAATATTGCTTTTGAAAATTTATGACTTATCAAACCTTGTGATTCCTAAGCAAGTGCTCTACTGAATGAGCTAAATAAATATTGCTTTTGAAGATTTATGAAAGGTAGTTGAGTACAAACATTTTTTTAATTTACATTATATATATTTACCAATCCCTCCAAATGAGTAGGATGTGACACAATGTCAATTTCTTAAGTGAAGTTTAACAGGTTTGCATTCAGAGTTTTCTTTCCCCTAGACTGGCTGCCTAATCAAGGTTAAATAGCCCAATCTGCCCTACTATTTACCCATAACTGGAGGGAGAATAGTTGGATGCATATCTTTCCCAAGTGTATTAGCACTATGTGAAATGCAAACAGCCTTGTCCAGGATTTGACCTCATCTTGCTGTGTCCATTTTTTCTATGACAGTAACCATTACACTATGCACCTTCATTATATATATATATATATATATATATATATGTTAATTCCTTGTTAAGGTTGGCTCTTGATCTTTAATTTTCTATCTATACAGGTTAACCCGAGTATCTTTTAATACTAGGGTGAGTCACCATTACAGCACAAGTGCCTTTTAATACACATTTATATGAAGTTATGCATTCAGATATTGCTTAATTAATATGAAATTAATTTTTTTTCAGTTAGTGGCTAATTATGAAATAACAAAATTATGGAGTTGAAATGTTAATGGAAAAGGTCCTCATCCATAGACAAAATAAAAAAACAGACTTAAAAAAAAAAAAAAAAAAAAAAAAGACAAATCTATAGTGTTTAATGTTTAAATATTTGTTTTGTTTGGTCTGGCAAAATAAATACGAGAATACAAGGTGTGTCAAAAAAGTATTGAGATTTTTTTGTACTTTTTGACGCACCTTGTATGTTTATTAAATGAACATAAAAGGCCTCAAATTACTTTTAAAGATTCATTAACTTCAGAATTTAGTTCTCTAAGTTTTGTTTTATTAAAAGAAAACATTTTAATTATATAAATATGCTTGATATTAATTTGGTATTAAAATAAAAAAAAAATCACCCTGTCTCCATTATCGAAAAAAGTTTCTACTGTGTTTTAACCTTATTTTTAGTTATCTTCTTCATGAAACTGAAATTGGTTGAAACATGGAAATTTGTGTTTTAAGATAATCAATAATTTGTTTAATGGCATATGACCCTTCATGGGTTATCTAATGCCAAAGTCATCCCTGTAGACGCATCATAGCGGTACTATCTAACCCATAGCTGGAGGGAAGAAGGGTTCATACCTTTCCCAAGAGTATCAGTCCAAAAGTGAACAAAATAGCGCAACTAGAGTTCAAACTCGCTTACTATAATATCTCAGTCCAGCACATTAGCCACTACATCCCTCTAAACTTTTGAAAATATTAGCACGACATTCATCAAAGTCTTTTCAATGGATGATCCTTATTTGAAATGTCATGATAACTTTAATAGAATGAAGGAATGATTCACAAATAGGATGGACAGAATCAAAAATGCCCAACACTCGTATATCATATTCTTGCAATCAGACAAGAAGCTGAGATGCATTACAAAAAAAGTTCAGCTTTTACACAGGTCTTAATTGTTTCAATTCAGCCAATTTACAACTGACTGAAAATAAAATTGAAACACATATGCCTTTCAATTTCATAAAGATAAAATGTACAGGTAATATAACTGGATTACAGTAAATGATCACATATCCAGATTATATATATGTAAGTGTTGTTATGAGTTCAATGGGAGAATATTAAATATTTTATAAAAAAAAAAAAAGGACCACAAAATGGATTATGTTTTAAAAAAATTATTTTACATTAGCAACATGTGTTTCAGATCTTCTGATATCTTCTTCAGGCGGTAATTAACCACTTTCTAATGCCTGAAGACGATATCAGAACATCTAAAACACGCGTTGCTAATGTAAAATAATTAAATTTTTTTAAAAACATAATCCATTTTCTTTTTTATAATTATATATATATATATATATATATATTACACAGATTTCAAAGGGATTATTAAGTGCCTTAACAGTACTCAAACTATGTACCCCCTGTATTCAGATTTAAAAAAAACAAAACAGTTAATACCATCCTTAATTTTATTCCCCATCTCTAACTTTGTTGAACAATTGGATATGAAAAATAAAGATCTATTGCAGTAAATCACCTGAATATGATCGGAAAACTGACTGATCAAAAGCTTGTGAACTTTAACTTGTAGAACCCCATTGGCTTGTTTACCTGTCAATATTTGTAGTTATTTACAAACTGATAGGTAAGCAAATTTGCAGACAAAAAGCAACTTTGTTAAATCTGATCTTTGTCTTGTATATGCTATCAGGACATCATATTATTAGAGTTTCATTCTCACCAGGTGTCCTATACTAGGATTAGTAAATAACTATATACATGGGGCTCAAAATGTTTGGTACAAAGAATAGACATATGTATTTACAAACTCCTAAGCATGAGCAGGATGTGACACAAGGTCAATTTTTAAGTGAAGTTTCAGATGTTTCCTTCTCCTAGACAGGTTGATTAACCAAGGTTAAAAAGCCCAGTATGCTGTACTATTTACCCATAGATAGAGGGAGAATAGTTGGATTTGTATCTTTCCCAAGAGTATTATCACTATGTGGAATAGAATAGATGTATAGTGAAAATAAATGACTTATTATTTTTATATGACTCAGTGTTGGAAATATTTTTGATGTACCTTTAGAAATATAATGTGGTTTTATTCTATGATAGGAAAATATGTGTTGTAGATTAGATTTTAAAGCATCCTGTATAATAAATTCTAACAATTTCTATCTTCCCTCTATTTGGTCAGAGTGGCTTTTTAGATAATGTAAAACTGAATTAAATTTGTTGAAAGTTGGAATACAGTCACTGGGAAAAAGAGTAAATTTACAGGATTTACAAAAACACAGTTGTCTGTTCTATGTGTGCGTATGTGTATATATGTGTGTTTAAGTATGTATATGTGTGTATGTTTGTTTGTGTGTGTGTGTGTGTGTGTGTGTGTGTGTGCCTTTATACTTCTCTCTCTCTCTCGCTCTCTCTCCAGCACTAGGCCGCAGCCATATAGAATCAACACAGTAGGTTGTTGGGATCATACTTGCCTGATTCGGTGCTGGCACTAGAAGAGGACTGGTCGGAATACATTTGTGAGGGAGACACTCGTTCAGGTAGCCACCCTGTGTAGGAATGACCTGCAGCGGAAGGGGGTGACAAACCTGACATGAGGAGAGCAATTTCTGCAGCCAACCAAAATTGGTACTCAATAGAGAACTAAATCGACCAAATCGATCAACCCTAGACAACCTTATGGGCAGCTTCAGTTTATTTTTATTTAATCCACTTAAAATAAATCACTTCTTGCCATTATAGAACAAAAAAAAAAAAAAAAAAAAAAAAAAAAGTTTTACCTAACATCTGTACACACAAAAAAAAGTTATTTCATTTATTTAGATAAAAATAAAGAGCAAAATAAATCTCGCTTATCATACCATTAACAGTACAACTTTTAACAATTTTGGATGATGATTGTGTTATGTCTTGGAGACTTTCTGGCTACTAGCGCCGCACAACAAAAAAATCTAACCATTGCATTGGCATTATGGTGGTTAAATAAAAATAGTAAACAAATCAGATGGAAACAGAAAAATTGTGCTGATAAAAGTTAAGTCTGTAGGAAACAAAATAGATTAAGTTCATTTAAAAAATATATCATTACAAGCATTTTTTTCTTTTCTTTTTAAAACTTCACTAAAAAAAGAACTTTGAAGATTAAAAACTGGGTTAAATCAAACTTAACAGACCTAAATTCCACCATCGTATATCACCTGCCGAAAGAAAAAATACCAAAAATCAGGAATTAACCGAATTTAATGAAATTTTCAGTGTTGATATATTAACTCTTAACATCCTGTTAAGAATTCCAGAACCCCATTCCTATAAGGATTTATTTTTAAAATGGCTAAAAATGATCCTTTTCATTTAAATTTAACCTGAGATATTTCCTTAAATTAAAGACTTCTAAATATGTTTAATATTACATTTAAACAAAGGCTATTGTTTTGGGGTAGATTAGGAAAACGAATGTGACTTCCAGCTGGGTGGAATGAGGTGTTATAGGACATTAAGAGTTAATGAATGAAAGATATAATGCACCAGTTATTTTATTTAAAAACGTTTACACTTTTTCAGGTTAGTTAGCTTTGAACTATGTATCTTTGAGACATAACACACAATTTCAAAGATATGTGGTTCAAAGTTAACTGACCTGAAAAAATGTAAAAGTTTTTAAATAAAATAACTGGTGCATTATATCTTTTAATCATTAATATGTCAACATTGAAAATTTCATTAAATTCAATTAATTCCCTGATTTTTGGTATATTTTTTTCTTTAGGCAAGGTGACATACGATGGTGGAATTTAGGTCTGTTAAGTTCGATTTAACCAAAAACTGCCTATAACATGAAGCGGGAAAATTATTGAATTAAGAGTGTCAGGCAGAGAGCAGATAGCCAGCCAACATGGATAGGTGAAGAGATGGATTCTGACATTATATACAGACTAAGACATAAAAAAAAATACTGAATGAACTAACACCTAATGAATAATTGTCTTCAAGTGTATATTTTGGTAGATAATTCTTTAAGAAAAATTAGTAAGTTTAATCAAAATCTGACTTGATAGATCAAAATAGAAAATATTGTATATACATATATATACCTATTTACCAACCCCAATGCACAATTGGATGTGACACAAGGTCTATTTTTTAAGCGGAGTTTAACAGATTTGAATTCAGAGTTTTCCTTCTCCTGGTCTGGTTGCCTAACCAAGTTAAAGAGCCCAGTCTGTCATACTATTAACTCATACCATGAGGGAGAATAGTTGGATGTATACCTTTCCCTAGGGTATTAGTGCTATGTGAAATGCAAACAGCCTTGTCCAGGATTTGACCTCGCCTTGCTTTGTCCATTTTCTATGACAGTAACCATTACACATGCACCTTTACTATATATATATATATATATATATATATATATATATATAAAAAGAAGGTCCGCAAAATGTATTATGTTTTCAGAAAATTAAAAAAAATTCTTTTTGTCTTACATATGCAACACATGTCTCAGATCTTCTTGTATCTTCTTCAGGCTTTGATTGATAATATTATCTATCAAAGCCTGAAGAAGATACCAGAAGATCTGAAACATGTGTTGCATATGTAAGACAAAAAGAATAAAAAAATTTTTTCTGAAAACATAATACATTTTGCGGACCTTCTTTTTTTTTTTATAAAATATTTAATTTTCTCCCGTTGGAACCAGAACAACATATATATATATATATATATATATATATATATATATATATATGTTAATTCCTTGTTAAGGTTAGCTCTTGATCTTTAATTTTCTATCTATACAGGTTAACCCCTTTTTGTTTATACTAGGGTGAGTCAAAAGATTTGCAATATTTTAGTAGATGCATATATCATATGATTAAAGCAATTCAAACTGTAGAAAGCACCTGCTGGGGGGGGGGTAATAGTTTTGCGGTAGTTGCTGCACTGACATATTGCCCATTGCTTCACTCCATATGTGATTTGAATATCAGACAGATAAAATGGACAAAGGCTGCATCCCCAAAGACTTACTGATTGGCGAATTAGAGGGCCCTGACTGGTAGGGAGACCATGCCTATGCTTTAAAGATGTCTGCAAGAAAGACATAAAGACATGCCACATCAACACCAACACATGGGAGGTTGGTGCAGAAAACCGTGCGGCCTGTTGCCTCCTTGTTAAACAAGCATGAAAAGGAGTGAAAAAGAAAAGAGAAGGAAGAAGAAGCAACTCCAGCAAGCATCACGGTTTGTTTGCAGTCACTGCACCAGAGATTGCCATTCAAAAATTGGCCTGTTAAGCCACTCGCGCAGATGCAGTTAAAAAGAAAAAAATTGGACACTATGCCATCGTCTTTGAAGAATAATTAAAGTTCCAATTACCGTCGAACTGGGAAGACAACGCAAAAACGGTTGTAACTTAAATACAAACCCGAATAGTCACAAAGTCTACTGCAGAATGACAGGATATTTATAAGACTCCACAATGTCATTCAAGTCAAGCAGTCAATCAGACCTCAAGGAATGGAATCACCCAAATTCATGAATGGGTCATTCTTGATTTCTATATATACCAACTGTCTTGGACACTGCTTAAGTGGTACTTAGCTGCTGTTATTCAAACTAACAGTAGACTTACTGACTTCCAATAGTCTTTAGCAAACAGAAGGATGCCAACAACAATAACAGATGAAGCAGTTTAAGCCGTGAAAGGTACCCACTTTGATTGATTGCACTGTGATAGTTGCTGCACTGGCATATTGTGCATTGTTTCACCACATGTTTGATCTGAATAACGCACAGATGAATGTGCAACATTGTTTAATTCAGAAACTTATGCTTTATGAATTTGGACTGGAACATAATTCTGTTTGGTTTCTTTGTTTAATGGCATATAAACCTTCAAGGGTTATCTAATACCAAAACAATCCTTCTAGAAAAACAGTAAGAGTACTATTTAATCCATAGCCGAGGCATAATTCTTAAAACACAGCTGTGGGGTGACCAATCTCTGCATAGAGGATGTCCTTTGCGATTCGTCCATCATTCATCTGACGAACATGGTCCAGCCATCAGAGACGACACTGTCTTGGTAGAGAACACAAGCTGGAATGTTGAGCCTTCTCTAGGACTGCTTCATGATCTTGACAAAAGCATTGGAATTTTAAACTTGAAAATATTGCAAAACTTTTGACTCAACTTAGTGTATATATAACTCCTTGTTAGGATTGGCTCTTGATTCTTAGTTTTCTATCTGTACAGGTCAACAACCCAGTTTTTGTTAATCTAAGAATATCTTATGAAAACTCACTAAAAGTCAACAATTATCTTTCAACAGACTATGGGAAAAAATGTCTAAATCTAGTAACTGAGCTCTATGAGCTGAAGGCTCTATACAGTTTTTTCATTATCAATTAATATGTATTTTTTACTGATAGTAACTGGTATATATTTTAGTAGAAGTTACCAATTACTTTTAATCCTTCTCATAGATAAATTTCAACCCAACAAAATCATAATCCATTTGAGTTCCAAATTGTTTTTTTTAAAACTGGATCCTAAAAATTCAAATCATATACAGTGTTCATTGAACAAGACTAGTTACAAAGTACACTCAGAAAGAAAATATCAAAAAGTGAAATTACTTGAAAAAAAAAAAAAAAAAAAAAAAAAAAAAAAAAAAGAATAATAACAATGCATATATATATAGTGCATTATACTTGCGATAGTTAAAAGGCAAAATGTTAAATTATACGAGAGAGAGAGAGAGAGAGAGAAAGAGAGAGAGAGTGAAAGAGAGAGAGTGAAAGAGAGAGAGAAGAACAACAACAACAATGGTGAAAGTAACTAAATGACTAAATTATGTTAGGGTTACTATAGAAACAATTTCCAGTAGTGTCTGGAGCTTGTGCCTCACATTATCAAAATATTGCAAAACTTTTGATTCACCCTAGTGCATATATATATATATATATATAATTTAACTTTTTGTTAGGATTGGCTCTGGATTTTTAGTTTTCTATCTGTACAGGTGTTGTAACTTGAGTATCAGAAAGTTATCAGAGAAATAATAGGAAGAAACACAACAAGTATTAAGGATAGGGTAAAAGCTTTACAAAGCAAAAATACAAGGTGAAAAGAGTCATTAGCAATTGCTAGGTTGAATTAACTCTTAACATCCTATTGAGAATTTTCTAAGTCTATAAGGATTTATCACAAAATGGCTAAAATGGCCTTTTCATTTAAAGTTACCTGTTATTTGCCTTAAAATAAAACTTCTAAATATGTTTAATATTAAATTTAAACAAAGGCTATCATTTGGGGCGGATTAGGAAAACAAATGTGACTTCTGGCCGGGTGGAATGAGGTGGTATAGGACGTTAAGAGTTAACAAGTTCTGTGAGATCTTGTTTCTCTCTTCCCAAGGTTTTTTCAGACATTATTCATAAGAAAAACAGATAATTCCATTCTCCTTATTTAGGTACTATATGACATGATGTCTACCCCAGTTTTTGTTAATCTAACTAAGCAGATATCATGAAAACTCACTAAAAATCAACCATAATCCTTCAACAGACTACTGAAAGAATGTATAAGGTTAGTAAAGTGAGCTTTATGTGCTGAAAGTACTATACAGTTTTTTTCATTATTAATTAACATGTATTGTTCACTGATGGTAACTAAATGACTAAATTATGTGAGAGTTACTATAGAAACAATTTCCAGTCTTTGAAAATTTCAAATCAAAATCTACTTAATTCTAATGGCTTGTTATATAAGGACACAACAGATTGCAGGACCTGAATGTATTGGATAAGGAACAAAGATCATTATGGAGAGGAGGGGGGGGGGGCTTTTTGGTAGACTTTTTTTCTGAAGCAGAAAACCGGGGGGGGGGGGCGATTGTCTGGTATAAAGTAACTCAAAAACACCTACAAACCGTTACTTTAAGAAAGTTTCATCTAATGATTGTATGCTAATGGTTACATGAAACTTTTAGTTATAAGATTATAATAAAAAAATTCAGATCTTAATTTCTTGTATCTAATGAATAATGATTAAAATAGTAAAAAAATTAGTAAAAGCATTTTTTTTTTTTCAGACATTCGTCCTATACAAATAGAATGGAGGCATGTGGTCTAATGGTTAGAGTCGTAGGAAATGGACTCATCGTCCAGAGTTCAAATCCGAGACGAAACTTTGCATTCCACATAGCGCTAATACACTTGAGAAAGGTATGAATCAAATTATACTCCCTCCAGCTATGGGTAAAATAGTAGGGCAGACTAGGCTCTTCAACTTTGGTAAGGCAACCTGTCTAGGAGAAGGAAAACTCTGAATTCAAACTTGTTAACTCTGCTTAAGAAATTGACCTAGTGTCGCATCCTGCTTGTGCGGAGGGGTTGGTGTGTGTATGTGTGTGTGTGTGTATGTATATATATATATATATATAAACACACAAGTAGAAATCCATTATCAGTCCATGTACATACATTAGGGTTGGTTGATTTTGGAACTGTAACGTCTCCCATGTGCCAAAAGTTGCAAATTAACAAAGAATTACCACCCAAAATAATTTTCTTCAAAACTTTGCCATCGTTTTTGAATAGGATCAACATGAAATTTTGAATTGTGAGTTTTTATCATATTTTATTACTATCTTATTTTATATTTGAAAATATTATGTAGTGGGTTGAGCTCTCTGGGGAGGAAATAATTGTTTGAGAATTCGTGTTTTTGTCCATACTTCTTGGCCCTCATTAAGGTCAGAGAAAACTGCACATGTTGTTTTTCACTTTTTAGATACTTTAAACTCTGCATAATTTAAGCCTTTTTCTGTCTTCTTTTTTGTTACTATTGATTTGTTTGTTTTGTTTTGTTTTACGGCATATCAACCTCAGTGGGTTATTTAATGCCGATAAAGTTTTGAAATAAATCAATTCTTAATGGATAATACAATTTTGTTTATCAACTCATGTTTTTCTATTTAACCCATAGATGGGACCCTAACAGGTACTACCACTCCGGGTCAGAGTGGACCAGGGAGCAATGGTGATGAAGGGGTGCTCCACATTCCCCAAACCTCCAAAACTGGAACCTCACCATCAGATAGAGTTTAACGTCATTCCCAGGACATGTAGACCCGCAGCCACCGCCTTCTAGCACCCATATGATAAAAAGGGGTTGGGGCTTGCCATAAGGAAAATAGGGTTGGGAAAATCATATAGGTGCTGTTACTATTGATATTGTATAGTATATATGTATTGTTTAGAAGTACTCGTGATATCACACACACCATTCAAATAAGACATGTTCGAGAAGCATGGACAAACTCATAAGTGACATTCTGTAGACATGGACACAGCAGTGTATACCAACTAGCAAAAACCTACATCAATCAGCTTTGTGACAATTCTAGATGCTGCACAGAGGACCTCTCAGAGGCAATGACTGATAGGGATGGCTGGTGAGAAAGAGTCATGGATATCCATGCAGCTAGTATGACCTGATGAAAAATATTTGTCCTATAGAAGTAGAAATATAAGTGCCTAGCAGTCACTGTACAATAGGGTAGGTCAATTTTGGAACTGTAACATCTCCCATGTGGCAAAAGTTGCAAATTAACAAATAATTACCACACAAAATATTTTTCTTTAAAACTTTGCCTTCGTTTGAGGAAATAGATTTTTAATTTAAAAAAATCTTATCACTGTTATAGCTTAATTATTAGGTAAATATATATATATATATATATATATATATATATATATATATATATATCAGATGTGTCAGAGGGGATGTGGGCATATTTTTAGTGTGAATTCTAGTTATAATATTTTTTTTTTTCTGTTTAAATTGACAAGCTTT
Organism: Doryteuthis pealeii; assembly: GCA_023376005.1. Taxonomy (NCBI): domain Eukaryota; kingdom Metazoa; phylum Mollusca; class Cephalopoda; order Myopsida; family Loliginidae; genus Doryteuthis; species Doryteuthis pealeii. The sequence continues at coordinate 98,365,346 of CM042154.1, forward strand.
TCTGTTTAAAATATTGAAATTGCTAAATCTACTAACCAATTTCTAGGCTATACGTTGCGAAAAAACAAGGATTTTTGGTGCATTTTAGTAGATGGTCTTTGATACTATTTCCTCAAACAATGGTGCAAGTAAGAGATCTAGTTTTTGTTATCATTGCAATATACAATTTTCACTCTTTGAGAGAATTTGAAATTTTACAAAAAGTGAAAAATCAACCTACCCTAATATACATTAATATGAGCACCAACTTACTCATGGGGAGAGGTTGGTAAATATGTAAAAATAGATAATATATGATATTAGAATGATATAGATAGAAATAGATAATGAATAAATAAAATATTAATGAATATAAATAAATGAATAACGTAAAAGTTATGAGGTAAAATATGTAAAATATATAAAGTAAAATATGTTTGTTCTGTTATGGGGGGAAAATTGAAACAAATGAAGTTATTTTTATTTTTTTATCTAATGATTTAAAAAAATATAATAATAAAATACTTCAATTTTTAGTATTATTTGGACTTTTGTCCTCATCTTCATTGTTATTTGTACAATGTTTCGGCCAATGTGCTACCTGGCCTTCTTCAATTTTTATTCACTTCCATTCTTAGAAGATGTTTTTATGATCCTTCTACTTTCATGACCAATTTGCTAAACCGAATGAAGCTTACAGTACTATTGAGCAATAGTGGAGTACCCTTTCATTGCCATTACCCGCAGGTCCACTCTGACCTGGTCTGGTAGTACATGTTAGAGTCCCTTCAATAGGTCAAATAGATCTACTAAAAAATGTTTTGAATTCAATAAGACCATGTGCAAAAAAAAAAAAAAAAAAATATCTACAAAATATAACTCAAAAAACAGCTATACAAAAAAAAAAAGTAAATATGAACAAGATTCTCTAACCTCTAGGCATAAAATAACCCTAGATGAGTTGAGATGCTGTTAAAATCAAGCAAGCAATAATAGAGTAATAGTAAGTTCTCGTCCAGGATTTGAACTTGTCTGATGAGAAAGAGCCAATTTTTACCACAGGCCATGAAAGACAAAATAAAAGACTGCAAAATGAAGCTAGTCCCCTGTGGATCACATCCCTACTTCTCCACATAGTTACCATTTCTCTCAATAGCAATGTCCCACCTTCAAATGAGAGAATGTACAAGGGTGAGTAAAAAAGTAATGCCATTTTGTTTAGGACAGGTATAATTACCAACACAGGAACATGTATCATACATCAAAGTGAAGGTAGTCCTCTGTGGATCACATCCCTACTTCTCCACATAGTCACTGTTTCCCTCAATAGCAATGTTCCACCTTTGAATGAGAGCATCACTGGAATAATGTTTGCCTCTCAAACCCTTTTCCATGGGGCCAAAGAGAGGTAAACATTATTCCAGTTTAAGATACCCCCCTTTTAATTTGAAACTTATACATAAATTGATTTGTATATATGATCATTTAATGTAAACCATCTATATTACCTGTAGGTTTTAAGCTTGAGTAAATTGAAATGTACATTAACAAGATGCTGATTTTTATTTTCTGTCAGTGTGTATGTGTATGTGTGTGTGTGTGTATGTATTTATACACACTGTGGAATAAGGTTTCAGAAGGAAGAGGGAGCAGAGTTTAACAAGTTTGAATTCAGAATTTTCCTTCCCTTAGATCAGTTGCCATACAAAGTTTAAAGAACTCAGTCTGCTCTACTATTTACCCATAGCTAGAGGGAGAAGAATTAGATTAATACTTTTCCCAAGGGTATTGGCACTATGTGAAAAGCAAACAGATTTTATAAGTAAACAAATGTTACATAATTGTTAGTACCCTAACAATTGTGTAGGGTTAGTGTAGAAATCAAAATGGCTGTTAAAAATTACAGCTAGCAGTTTTTTTGAGTGGGAGTATGTGTCGATATCATGGAAGATTGATTGGCACATGTTAAACTCGTGTTAACCCCTTTTCCAGTAGATACCGTGAGAATTAGTAGAGAAATAAGAAATAAAAGCTCTTTCCGGTTTTGATTTGAAAGAGATCAGTAGTGGACAAGCCATGGAGATAGCAAGTCGTGATCAGCGTGCTCCCATACTCACACTCTGCGCAGTTAGTCTGGATGGGGATTTCTAAATAAAATATGATATAAAGAAAATCTCCGTCTTGAGTTATTTATCCAAAAACTATTAATGATCCAGGGCTTCTGATAGACGAGAAATCCCTAATGGAAGACCAGACACAAAATCTCCAAATGAAAGTTCCAGACGCTAGAACTCCCAGCTACATAAGATAGTGAAAAATGATCAGAAAACGAGTAATGAGAATATAACATAAAGAGGTTTCAGAAGGAAGAGAGATATAAAGAAAAAGCTAAAGAGAACTCTTTTTCCTCACAAAAAGAGAAAAAAAAAAAAAATCCAAAATAGTGTTACTGCTGCTTGAACCTCTCTTTTGGTCAATTACTTCTATTCAGCTTTTATGCAAAGAATAAATTCATATTGAAGATAGTTTCATCACTGAGTTCTCGATTGACAATCTTAAAATAAACTTGTTGAGTCACAATAAGCAAGCAAGTAGCAGCAGTACTAAAAGCCTTTGAACTGTCATTGTAGTAGACAGTTAAGAATTAGGTCTATTCTTCACTTGGAATTTCCATCCTTTAGGAGATCATGCACAAAAAAGATTTATCTTCATTAACCAAAGTCAAATTGAATGGATGCACGATAAGATGAATGGGTAATTGGACTTAAAATGAAACGGAGAGAAGACATAAAATGTCCATTCTTCACTTAAACTACACAATCTGGTTTTAGTATCTACATCAAATCACATACTTTTTTTTTTTTTTTTAACTATATATATTTACCAACCCCACCACATGAGCAGGTCAATTTCTTAAGCAGAGTTTAACAGGTTTGAATTCAGAGTTTTCCTTCTCCTAGACTGGTTACTTAGCCATGGTTAAAAAGCCCAGTCTGCCCTGCTATTTGCCTATAGCTAGAGGGAGAATTGGATTCATACCGTTCCCAAGAGTATTAGTGCCATGTGAAATGCAAACAGCTTCGCCCAGGAATTGAAAAAACAAATTTATTTGAACTCGGGTTGACAATTCCATTTCCTACGACTCTAACCATTAGACCACGCGCCTCTTTTCTTTCTTTTTTTAGCTATAGCAAAATGTATTTTCAATCTGACCTAAAATAAGTAGATTTTAAAAATATTTTTTATTATTAACTAGAAGTATTTACCCAGCATCACCTGGGTAGAGCTGGGTAGCCCTGGTGTACTGATTTGTTTACTTTTGAGATTTACAAATGTTGGACATTTTTAAGTACAATTTCAATGCTATTTCTATGTATATTTTAATTTTTAAACATCTTTGAATATAAATCAAATCTTCATAATTGTTGCACAAATAGCAAGAGATGTGTGTGTGTGTGTGTGTGTGTATATATATATATATATATATATATTCACTTTGTTGTTAATTGTTTTATTTTCATAGTTTCATCCGTACACACATACACACCAACTGCCCTTTATATATGTATAGATAGATTAAAATGAAATCTTTTTAAGTCTTAACTACAGAATGATCCATGGACTGTGGTCTGAATCTCAATGCATTAAATATTATTCAGTCAGAAAAAGAAGGGGAGGAGGGGTTTATATGTATTTACCTTGTCTCTCCACATGAGCAGGATGTGGCAGAAGGTCAAATTTTGAGCAGAGTTTAACAAGTTTGAATTCAGAATTTTCCTTCTCTTAGATCAGTTACCATACAAAGGTTAAAGAACTCAGTCTGCTCTTCTATTTACCCATAGCTGGAGGGAGAAGAATTAGATTCATACTTTTCCCAATGGTATTGGCTCTATGTGAAATGCAAACAGATTTTATAAGTAAAAAATCTTGTAACAAAGAGGTTTGTTAAAACTTTCTCCTTGTGTTTTATAATCTTCTTTACTTTCTTCTATTCTTCTGCCGTTCATCTTTTCTATCTTACATCTCTTCAAACGTCTGGACTTTGTCTTGGTGGTCGGTCGCACTTAACTCATTTCTTCTTCTAGATCAGTCTTGTTACCAAGACATTCACCAACCACAAAACCGTGTTATTTTCGTAAGCTTTTATTTACTTAACTAAACATTTCATGTAACTAAACATAGCGCGCGTATGCAGGTGAGTTCCAGTTAAGGCAGTACATCTTTTCTGCCTGACGTCCAACTGAAACTGAAGCCCCAACCAGGTCCCACGTGACTTCATATATTTCGCAGGCTTTCTGTACTATTCCATGGAAAGTCCCGCCCGTGATATGAAAAGGGGCCATCCCTTTAGAAATACAGGGGATTGACAATAATCTTATGCAACCACATAGATTATGTAACACTTGTATCTTTCTGCTAATGCATTCTTCAGATTCTTCAACTCTTGACAGGTGAATAATGCATGACAAAACAAATTTATTTATTCTTACAGATTATACACATGATAAGGATTGATAGGTTTTTACAGGTATATCAACTTGTATGAAATTGTTTTAAAAATAGACCAGAGGTCAAGGAATAACATTTTTGTGTAGATATTTTTTTAAACCATGTGGTCCAATGAATTACAAATAATTTTTGATGCACACATGGAACTTGTACAGGTAGTACCAAAAATTGAAAACACTTGTAAACTTTTTCTTTATAAAATATATACTTTTCTCTCACTGGATCTATAAAAAATCTCTCTCTCTCTCATATATATATATATATATATATATATATATATATATATATTTTTTTTTTTACTTAACCTCATACTGTCGTGTAGCAAGTCAATAAAAAGTGGAATATAAATAAGTTTCAAAACGAACGAAGAATGTGGGAATGGCAAGCTAGTGTAATGGTTAGAGACTTCACCTGTCAGCTTGACAGTCGAGGTTTTGAGTCACACGCAGAGCAGTCTCCCATGTCTATAACCTTGCTGATGAGACCTAATAAGTCGAAATGTACATTCAGGGATTGACATTTTCTCGATTTGTTTAGCCTTACATTTGAACATATATGCCCGCCTAAATTCATTAATTATTAACTAATTAATTTTCAAAATTAGGTATGACTTCAATTAAGCACATATCCTGCAAAAATTGTCGGCTTAAAGCCATATAAAAATAAACACATTTGTTTGTTTACTTAACCTCATATATATATATATATATATATATAAAAAGGAGAGGTCTATCTGGTTGAAAACAGAGGAAAAATGCGGAAAAAACAACACAACTAAATTCAAATAATATTTTGCAAAGCTTTTTTGAATTTCAAATTCGACAAAGCTTCACAAAAGACTGAGGTGAAATATCATTTGAATTTAGTTGTTGTGGTGTTTTATCTGCATTTTTCTTCTATTTTCAACCACATTTTGTTGGATTTACTCCTTATATATATATATATCAGGGATGCAGGATGTGTACCTATCAGCATATCTGAAAATGTTTTCATCTTTGAAATTATTCTCTGCAATCTCCACTGCTTCTAAAAATACATTTCATATAAAGGTTAAGTTTTGCAATTATTTGATTTTTATCAATTATTTCTTTTCTAAATAGTTTGATTCATTTTTAAAAATTTCCTGTAATGTTATAATTAAAAATGCTTAAATCTTTTTTTTTTAAATGTCAAGAATTTTTAAAATTTTATAAAACTAATAAAGAATTTTTTTTTTAAATTAATAACTATTTTTTGGCATTTTTAATAATGAAAAAGGAAAAAAAATAATAGAAAGAATTAATTTGACTTTCCTGGGTGTGCATTATACATTGATTTACCAGAGGGTATGATGGCCAGAACATTATTATCATTATTATTAGGTTTTCTCACCTGCCGTAGCCGGTGGTTCACCAGAGGCTGAGTGACAGCAAATCTCCAGGACTCTGCTGAGTATTCTAGTTGATCCCAACAGTGCTGTAGTTTGGATGGTCTTTATTCTTCCTCTGATTTTCAATTCACCCAAATTCTTTTCCAGAGCTTTGGGGACCATTCCAAGGGCCCCAATTACAATTGGTATGACCTTCGTCTTCACAGTTTTCTTGGTTCTTTGGCAAGGTCCAAGTATCATTATTATTATAATGTTGGTTGGATTTTACAGCACGTCAACCCTTGGTTTATTTTATGCCAAAGATGTTTTTTGTTTTATTCATTCTTATTAGGTATTCAATTTTTTCTAAAACTCATTTTTTAATCTATTTAACCCATAGATGAGACCCTAACAGATACTACCACTCTGGGTCAGAGCAGATATGGGAGTAATGGCAATGAGAGAGTACTCCACACTCTCCCAGAGCTCCAGAAATGGAACAATACCACTATTATTATTATAACAACCAAAATTAAGATACTAATCACTATATACTAATAATGATAATTTTTCATCACAGAAACAGTGTGTATGTGTAAAATATTATTGAGAGCAAAAGATGAAAAAAAAAAAAAAAAAATTTTTTTTTCCGTTTTCATAATTTTCTGTACATTTTTATGAAAATTAAATTCCTATATATGAAAACTGTCTTAAAACTGCAAAAATATTTACAAGAAAAACTATCAGAAAAAAAAAAAAAAAAAATTATTTCATCAAGATATTTCTGAAGACACAAAAGATGGCTTTGAAAATATTAATAACGAATCTAAAGATAAATATACAGAGTTTTTATATATATATATATATATATATATATATATATATATATAATCAATGGTAATTTCATGGTAATCCAATCATCAGATGAGTTCAGTGGTTGAGATGTCAAAAACCAGTCGTGAAATGGTTGAGATGTTAAAAATCAAATTTTTTAGCATTTATATGAAGCATACATTTCTCTTGGGTATTAACACTATGTGAAATGCAAACATCCTCGTCCAGGATTTGAACTCATCTATCCATGTCCATTTCCTACAACTGTAACCATTACACTACAAGCCTCCAATTGAGTAGTTATAAATATGTAATTCATAGAAGAAAGTGTTAAAATGTCACAAAGAACAAATTATATAATTTTATTTTTAGCATTGATATATTGCTAATCACATCAACCAAATTCTATGTGATAATTCTTCACACCCAAAAACAGAATTAAAGAACTCAGACTGTTTTATTATTTACCCATAGCTGGAGGGAGAATAGTATTAGCACAATGTGAAATGCAAGCAGCTTCATCCAGGATTTTAATTTTTGTCACTGTATCAATTTCCAACAATGATGACAATTTATGCCAGAAGTGGGAAAGAATCAAGTAGGCACTAAGTTAAAGGATGGTTAAGAGGGTGTAACTAAATATTAAAGTTAAGAGGGTGTAACTAAATATTAAAGTTAAGTGGGTGTAACTAAATATTAAAGTTAAGGTGTAACTAAATATTAAAGTTAAGAGGGTGTAACTAAATATTAAAGTTAAAGGATGTAACTAAATATTAAAGTTAAGAGGATCTAACTAAATATTTACTTTGGCTATAAAAATGCTCACACTTTTCCTTGTTGCAATCAAAGAGTATTAAAACTTGTCTTGCAAAGAGAAAAGGGTTTGTGAGAGTGCGTGTATTTCCCAATCCCACATGAGCAGGATGTGACACAAGGTCAATATATTAAGCAGAGTTTAACAGGTTTGAATTCAGAGTTTTTCATTCTCTTAGACTAGTTGCCTAACCAAGGTTAAAGAGCCCAGTCTGCCCTACTATTTACCTATGGCTGAGAGAGAGAGAGAGTAGTTGGATGCATACTTTAATACTGCCTTTAATCTATAATTGCTCTTACATTTCCTTGTCATGCTGACAGCACAATTTCCATGCGTCTCTCTTGCCATCTCTCCCTATCGATTATCACTCCTGGCAAGTCCTATTCATGGAATCCAGTATCCCACAAGCTGATCAATTATGTTGTTGATTTGTTGCATACTCTTTCCTTACTTGCTTCTATTCTTCTTCTAGCATCTCTTCTAGCGTCTGGACTTCGTCTTGGTGGTCGGTCACACTTAACTCATTTCTTCTTCTAGATCAGTCTTGTTAACAAGACATTCATTAATCACAAAACCGTGTTATTTTTCTTAAGCTTGTAACTTATTTCATGTAACTAAACATCTGAGTAACATAGCGCGTGTATGCAGTGAGTTCCAGTTAAGGTAGTACATCTCTGCCTGACGTCCAAACTGAAACTGAGGACCCAACCAGGTCCCACGTGACTTCACGTATTTCGCTGGCTTTCTGTAATCTTCCATGGAAAGTCCTGCCCGTGATATGAAAAGGGCCATCCCTTTAGAAATACAGGGGATTGACAATAATCTTATGCAACCGCATAGATTATGTAACAGATTACACAGGTGTGTTCTTGTATAAGTGTCCACAGGAGAATGTCATATTACACCATTACATTACTGTCATTCATTTGTTTTTCCTTAACTTCTTCTTCTTCCCATCTGACTTTTTCAGTCTATTGATTATCTATCTAGCAATGGTTTTACTTGGATTATATATATATATATATATATATATATATATATATATAGGGCTGGGTTAGCTCAGTAGGTAGAGTGTTCGGCTAGAAACCACAAGTTTCCTAGTTCGATACCGACCCCCGCCAACTCAGCGTATGAGTAGCACTGGGATCAGTGCGGTAAAGTAAGGAGCTGATGGTAGGTGTGGCACTCCATCTCAGACGCAAAAACAATCTCCTTGGTCTAGCGCTAATGTAAAGGGGATAGATTCCCTCGCCGATTGGCTGATACCGACATTAGGCCGCCCTGACGACTTTAATTTTTAAAACTTATTGATGCCTAATGTTTGTACAGAGATTTGAATTGTTTGGTTTGTTTTATGGCATATCAACTTTGGTGGGTCATTTAATGCCGACAAAGATTTGAAATAAATTCATTCTTAATGGATACTCAATGTTTTTTTTTTTATAAACACATTTTTATATTAACCTATAGATGGGACCCTAACAGGTACTACCACTCTGGGTCAGAATGGACCTGGGAGCAATGGTGATGAAGGGGTACACCACATTCCTCAGACCCTGACCATCAGATAGAGTTCAATGTCATTCCCAGGACATGAGACCCTCAGCCACCGCCTTCTAGTACATATATGATAAAAAGGGTTTGTGCTTGCCATAAGGGCAATAGGTTGGGGCAATCATATAGGTGCTAGGCTTGACATGACTAGCCAACTGATTGAGGAGGCCTCACTGACCACCCATCTAGGCTAAGTAAAGGTCTAAGTGGAGTGTTGCATGTCATGGACTGCTCATCTAACAGAATTCTGTTCTTAAGCATCACGGGGTCACCATTTACAGCCAACAGGTGGCCCCATTGAGAGGTTCGTACCCCTCTGCAGAGGTGCAGTCGGTGTATTCTAAAGCCCCAGCCAACAGGGCTGAATTTCAATGAGAAAATGCTAATCATCAACAAAGTGATGATGCAGTTTAATGTTTTATCAAATAATTATCATAGCATTTTGTTTTAAAATGTCATGAACTTTAGACTAAAAAGATGAGAGAACAATGGGATGAAAATTCTTTACAAATGCATGGATTAATTTTTAGAAAACAATTACGCCACATGCGCACACATGGAATGAAGATTTAGGTCTTGTTTGCATCCACCTACTCTTCCTCCAGCTATGGGTAAATAGCAGGGCAGACTGGGCTCTTTAACCTTGCTTAGGCAACCAGTCTAGGAGAAGAAAAACTCTGAATTTGAACCTGTTAAACTCCGCTTGGGGTGGTCACTACTAAATAGGCTCAATCCTAATTAGTGATCTAATGCAAGAATTAATTTTGAAAAACATTACCACACACATGGAATGAAGTTTTAGGTCTTGTTTTTCTTTAACACCAGAGGATTTTGATATAATTCTAAGTTTTACATTGTCTTTTAGATAGAACATATAAGACAGAGCAAGAAAATTCATTTTGAATATCTCAAAATTTCATTTTTTGAAATATTATCAAAATGACATATCTTTAACACCTTTGAACCATTGGATACCTTCTACCTGGGCTCACAAAAAAAAAAAAAAAAAAGAGCATCCAAACTTTGATCCAGAACATAGACATCTTGTTTAAAGCAATCTCATAATTTCATTTAAGAAATTGGTTAATGCTGCTATCCTTTTATCAATGATATCTGATGGTGTCTCCCTGAACCTGAAATATTGAGCTGTATAGTTGTTATGATACGAGGGTGTCAGTACTGAAGAAGTAGAATCTTGGCTGATCTTGCTCAAGTAGAACGTACATGATTAATAAGCTTTTGGTGATTCTGACAAGACAAAGAGGTTGAATCCACATAAAAGTAACACATTTTAATTCAAGATAGAGTCAGACTACTACTCAATGCATACAGACAAGTCATAGTCCCAGCAGAGAAAATTTGCTGCCCCAAGTCTGTGTTAATGTGGAGCTGTTGCTGACAAACGTATATTTATGATAATTTGTTGTCAGAGATTTTTTTTTACGTTTTCTAGATAATTTTGGCCATTTCATCTGATTCTGTGTTTAGCTGGAAGCCATGATCTAAGAAGCTGAGTCCTCAAAACAATTAGATGCTAAATATCGGGCTTACATTGTACAGTAAAATAGCACTCACCCTAATATTGAGCTTACATTGTACAGTAAAATAGGATTCACCCTAAAATATCGGGCTTACATTGTACAGTAAATAGCACTCACCCTAAATTTGGCTTACATTGTACAGTAAAATAGGATTCACCCTAAAATATCGGGCTTACATTGTACAGTAAAATAGGATTCACCCTAAAATATCGGGCTTACATTGTACAGTAAAATAGAATCACCCTAAAATATGGGCTTACATTGTAACAGTAAAATAGCACTCAGCTTGAAATATTAGGACTATGGGTTCAAAGGGTTAAAGAGAATATCATGTACCAAAATAAAACTCTGATGAGAAAATAAGGTTCTATATATTTTTTGAAGGTAAACAGATCACAGGTGGGAAATCAGAACTTGTTTTTGAAAATGAATTCTTACAAGACTTGTAGGAGACACAACTTTGCCATTAATAAAGCATCTCTAACAAAAAAAATAAATAAATAAAAATAAATAAATCAAATAAAGCACCACAAAAAATTAAATAAAATATTACTAAGGATTGGCAGAGGAATTGGTAAAAAAGGAAAGATAAAAGATTTGTAGAATTGGACACAAAAACATGGAACAATGCGCACTTTTATCACACTTGGCATAATTATTTACAATTGCTAAATTATTGGAATTTCAAAATTATTCTCTCCTCCAAGGATTTTGTATCAAGAATTATAGATCTTATTATAATGGAGATTGTGTGTTTTTGACTATAAACAAAACTATGTCACCACTGTGACAATTCCCTTAGTTATTTGTGTTACATTCTCTATGGTTATTAAATAATCATTATTTTCTTATTAGCATCTTATTAATAACAATGTCTCTAGCTGAGATAGGATCTGCCTCAAAACAGCTCATATTATTGATGTGTTAAAATCCTTCAATGTGTGTATATATCATTAATAAATAATGTTTCATAGTATTGGTGTGACTAATTGCATACCAGTTTTAACAAACAGTGTTTAATAAATAATTACTTGGGGTTATTGATTTTTAATATTATTTCTTTATTCTCAAACGTATTAAAAGCAATCCTATGTATAATCTTACATTGAAATCAGAATAAAGTAAAAATAAGTGTAATCTTTGTTTGTGTTCATATTTAATTCATTAGTCTTTCTAATTCAATACAATATTTAATTATACAAAAACTAACTAGGGCACAATCTTGCTTAATAAAGGTAGCTTATTCTGTAGGGAAATATTTTTTAACTTTTTTTCTGATAGCCAGTCATCTACAGGAATAGATAAATAAAAGGTAAAAGGTGATGTGTAAAAGTTAAAAGAATCAGGTGAAAGGTAAATGATGATACTCCTCCAGCTATGGGTAAATTTAGTGGACAAGACCTGGGCTCTTTAACCTTGTATGGCAACAGGTCTAGAGGAAACTCTGAATTCAAACCTGTAACTCGCACTTAAAATTGATTTTGTGTGGCATCTGCTCGTAACAAATTGGTTGAGTAAATATATAAGTAAAGGGCTTAATAATAAGTAATATTCATTTGTCATATATGAATGCGAATATGGTTTGGTTGTTTTAGCGGCATATCAACCTCATGGGTCATTTAATGCAATAAAGTTTTGAAATAAAGTACTTCTTAATGGATAATCAATTATTTTTTAATAAATACATTTTTCTTATTTAACCCATAGATGGGACCCTAACAGATAGTACCACTCGAGTCAGAGTGGACCAGGGAGCAATGGTGTGAAAGAGTGCTCCAGATGTGATATGTAATAGTTAGGGGTTATCAGTGAAGTGACCAAACTGCCTGTAGGGTCTAGCACAAAGCTGCATGGCAAATTCCTAGTTAATTACACAGAATCATACATGCAAAATGATATCATTTTAAAGTTGTTCAATTTCAACTGATACCCTAAGCTATTACATATTCCATCGGAGCACTCTTCATGGCACCATTGCTCCCTGGTCCACTTGCTCAGAGTGGGTACTTCTGCTTAGGGTCCCATGCTATGGGGTTAATAGAAAAAATGTATTTATAAAAAATAATTGATTATCATTAAGAATGACTTTATTTCAAAACTTATTGGCATTAAAGTGACCCACTGAGGTTGATATGCCGTAAACAAACGCAACCATATTCGCAAATCATATATACATAATAATATTACTTATTATAGCCCTTACTTATATTTTACTCAACAATTTGTACGAGAGCAAGATGACAAATCAATTTTTAAGTGGAGTTTACAGGTTGGTGAACCATTCAGAGTTTTCCTTCTGACCTGTGTGGCATACGCAGGTTAAAGAGCCAGTCTGGTCCCACTATTTACCCATAGCTGGAGGAGTATCATCTTTACCTTTCACCTGATATCTTTTAACTTTTTACACATCACCTTTTACGCTTTTATTTATCTTATTCACTGTTAGATGACAGTGGGGCTATTCAGAGAAAAAAGTTAAAAAATTTTCCCCTTTTACAAGAATAAGCTCTTTATTAAGCAAAAGAATATGTGCCCACTAGTTAAGTTTTTTTGTATATATATATTGTATTGGAAATAGAAAGACTAATGAAATTAAATTGTAACACAAAACAAGATTACACTTATTTTTACTTATTCGATTTCATGTAAGATTATACATAGGATTGCTTTAATACGTTTGAGAATTAAGAAATAATATTAAAAATCAATACCCAAGTAATTAATTTATTAAACACTGTTTTGTTAATAACTGGTATGCAATTAGTCACACCATATAGCCTATGTAACATTTATTTATTTAATGATATATAACAACACATTGAAGGATTTTAAACACATCAATAAGTATGAGCTGTTTGAAGGCAGTCTATCTCAGCTAGAGAATTGGTTATTAAGATAAGATGCTAATTAAGTAAATAATTGATTATTTGAATAACCATAGAGAATGGTAACACAAATAACTAAGGGAATGTACAGTGGTGACCTAGTTTGTTTTAGTCAGACCAACACACAAATCTCCATTATAATAAGATCTATAATTTTGAATACAAATCCTTTGGAGGGAGAGAATCATTTTTGAAATTCGCCAAATAATTTAGCATTGTAAATTAATTATGCAGTGTTGAAAATTAAAAAAGTGGGATTGCCATTTTTTTTTGTTCCCCCATGGTTTTTGGTGTCCAATTCTTTAACAAAATTTCTTTTTATCTTTCCTTTTTTTACGCAATTCTCTGCATTATCCTAGTAATATTTATTTAATTTTTGGTGTGTCTTTATTTTATTTAATTATTTTTTGATTTAGATTGATGTCTTTTATTTCTATGCATAAAGTTGTAGATGCTAGCAACTGCTTATTCAATTGATTTCTGGTAAGAAGTATTGTCAGTCTTCACTACACAGGCTCTGAAGTATCAGCGATGCACACTCTTTGCTCGCATCAAATCGTTGTTCTTGACATTTCATAACCATCTATGTGAATACACTCGTTTCCTACTTTACTAATATACTACATACTATGTCAAGAGTTTATCATTTATTTGGTTACTCATAGTATGGTATTTTCTCTTAGTTAATTCCTTGGTTATGACACCACATAGTCCTTAAGATATTTCTCTAAGACCTCCATAGTTTTGAACCTATTATATCTGATATCAATGATATATGTTCCAAGACTTGATGCTATTTTAGCTGGATAGGTAGAAATTTCACAGTCACCATTATTTTATCTCTTAGGGTACAGAAATGTTATATTTTAGCTCCGTACCAATGTAAGCCCCGATATTTTAGGGTGAATCCTATTTTACTGTAAATGTAAGCCGATATTTTAGGGTGAATCCTATTTTACTGTACAATGGTAAGCCAAGATATTTTAAGGGTGAGTGCTATTTTACTTGTGTACAATGTAAGGCCGATATTTTTAGGGGTGAATGCCTATTTTACGCTGTCATTAATTGGTCAATGGGTGATGATGCCCTCTCTTAATAATTGTATTTAGGGTGAAGTTGCTATTATTAAATGTTTAACTGCGTACGGATAATTGTTATAAGGCCAACTCGATTTAGGATCTTAATTGTTTGAGGACTCAGCTTCTTAGATCATGGCTTTCCAACTAAACACAGAAGTCAGTAATGAAAATGGCCAAATATATCTAGAAAACGTAAAAAAAAATCTCTGACAACAAATTATCATAAATATACGTTTGTCAGCAACAGCTCCACATTAACACAGATCTTGGGCAGCGCAATTTTCTCTGGCTGGGACTTATGACTTGTCTGTATGCATTGAGTAGTAGTCTGACTCTATCTTGAATTAAAATGTGTTACTTTTATGTGGATTCAACCTCTTGGTTGTCTTGTCAGAATCACCAAAAAACTTTATTATCATGTACGTTCTACTTGAGCAAGATCAGCCAAGATTCTATTTTACTTCTTCAGTACTGACACCTCTCGTATCATAACACTATACAGCTCAATATTTCAGGTTCAGGGAGACCACTCAGATATCATTGATAAAAGGATAGCAGCCATTAACCACATTTCTTATAATGAAATTATGAGATTGCTTTAAACAAAGATGTCTATGTTCTGGATCAAGTTTTGGATGCTTTTTTTTTTTTTTTTTTTTTGTGAGCCCAGGTAGAAGGTATCCAATGGTTCAAAGTGTTAAGATATGTCATTTTGATAATATTTCAAAAAAATGAAATGAGATATTCAAAAATGAATTTTCTTGCTCTGTCTATATGTTCTATCTAAAAGACAATGTAACAAACTTAGAATTTATATCAAAATCTCTGGTGTTAAAAGAAAAAACAAGACCTAAAACTTCATTCCATGCATGTGTGTGGTAATGTTTTCTAAAAATTAATTCTGCATTAGATCACTAATTAGGATTGAGCCTATTCTAGTAGTGACCACGCCAAGCGGAGTTTAACAGGTTCAAATTCAGAGTTTTTTCTCTCCTAGACTGGTTTGCCTAAGCAAGTTAAAGAGCCCAGTCTGCCCTGCTATTTTACCCATAGCTGGAGGAAGAGTAGGTGATGCAAACAAGACCTAAATCTTCATTCCATGTGTGTGCATGTGTGTTTTCTAAAAATTAATCCATGGCATTTGTAAAGAATTTCATCCCATTGTTGCTCTCATCTTTTTAGTCTAAAGTTCATGACATTTTAACAAAATGCTATGATAATTATTTGATAAACATTTAAACTGCATCATCACTTTGTTGATGATTAGCATTTTTCTCATTGAAAATTCAGCCCTGTTGGCTGGGGCTTTAGAATACACCAACTGCACCTCTGGCAAGGGGTACGAACATCTCAATGGGGCCACTGTTGGCTGTAAATGGTGACGTTCCAGATGCTTAAGAACAGAATTCTGGTTAGATGAGCAGTCCATGACATGCAACACTCCACTTAGACCTTTACTTAGCCTAGATGGGTGGTCAGTGAGGCCTCCTCCAATCAGTTGGCTAGTCATGTCAAGCCCTAGCACCTATATGATTGCCCCACCCTATTGCCCTTTATGGCAAGCAACAACCCTTTTATTCATATATGTACTAGAAGGCGGGTGGCTGAGGGTCTCATGTCCTGGGAATGACATTGAACTCTATCTGATGGTCAGGGTCTGAGGAATGTGGTGTACCCCTTCATCACCATTGCTCCCCGGTCCATTCTGACGCCAGAGTGGTAGTACCTGTTAGGGTCCCATCTATAGTTAAATATAAAAATGTGTTTATTAAAAAAACATTGAGTATCCATTAAGAATGAATTTATTTCAAATCTTTGTCGGCATTAAATGACCCACCAAAGTTGATATGCATAAAACAAACCAAACAATTCAAATCTCTGTACAAACATTAGGCATCAATAAGTTTTAAAAATTAAAGTCGTCGGGGCGGCCTAATGTGGTATCAGCCAATCGGCGAGAGAAATCTATCCCCTTTACATTAGCGCTAGACAAGGAGATTGTTTTTGCATCTGAGATGGAGTGCCACACTACCATCAGCTCCTTTCCTTTACCGCACTGATCCCATGGCTACTCTACGCTGAGTTGGCGGGGGTCGGTATCGAACTAGGAAACTTGTGTTTCTAGCCGAACACTCTATCCGACTGAGCTAACCGCAGCCCTATATCCAAGTAAAACCATTGCTAGATAGATAATCAATAGACTGAAAAAGTCAGATGGAGAAGAAGAAAGTTAAGGAAAAACAAATGATGACAGTAATGTATGGTGTAATATGACATTCTCCTGTGGACACTTATAACAAGAACACACCTGTGTAATCTGTTACATAATCTATGCGGTTGCCATAAGATTATTGTCAATCCCCTGTATTTCTAAAGGATGGCCCTTTTCATATCACGGGCAGGACTTTCATGGAAGATTACAGAAAGCCAGCGAAATACGTGAAGTCACGTGGACTGGTTGGGTCCTCAGTTTCAGTTTGGACGTCAGCCCAGAAGATGTAACTACCTTAACTGGAACTCACTGCATACACGCGCTATGTTACTCAGATATTTAGTTACATGAAATAAGTTACAAGCTTAAGAAAATAACACGGTTTGTGATTAATGAATGTCTTGTTAACAAGACTGATCTAGAAGAAGAAATGAGTTAAGTGCGACCGACCACGCAAGACGAAGTCCAGACGCTAGAAGAGACGCTAGAAGAGGAATAGAAGCAAGTAAGGAGGTATGCAAAAATCAACACATAAATTGATCAGCTCTGTGCGGATACCTGGATTCCATGAATAGGACTTGCCAGGAGTGATAATCGATAGGGAGAGATGGCAGAGAGACGCATGAAAATTGTGCTGTCAGCAATGACAAGGAATGTAGAGCAATTATAGATTAAGGCAGTATTAAAGTATGCTCCAACTACTCTCTCTCTCTCCAGCCATAGGTAAATAGTAGGGCAGACTGGGCTCTTTAACCTTGGTTAGGCAACTAGTCTAAGAGAATGAAAACTCTGAATTTCAAAGTCTTAAACTTCTGCTTAATATATTGACCTTGTGTCACATCCTGCTCATGTGGGATTGGGAAATACAGCACTCTCACAAACCCTTTTCTCTTTGCAAGACAAGTTTTTAATACTCTTTGATTGCAACAAGAGAAAAGTGTGAATTTTATACCAAAGTGATACTTTAATATTTTTAATAAGTTAAATATTTAGTTACATCGCTTTAACTTTAATATTTAGTTACACCCTCTTAACTTTAATATTTAGTTACACCACTAACTTTAATATTTAGTTAACACCCTCTTAACTTTAATATTTAGTTTACCCTCTTAACTTTAATATTTAGTTACATCCCTTTAACTTTAATATTTAGTTACATCCTTTAACTTTATATTTAGTTACACCTCTAACTTTATATTTAGTTACACGCCACTAACTTTAATATTTAGTTACACCCTGCTAACTTTAATATTTAGTTACATCCCTTTAACTTAGTGCCTACTTGATTCTTTCCCACTTCTGCATAGAATTGTCATCATTGTTGGAAATTGAATACAGTGACAAAAATTAAAATCCTGGATGAAGCTGCCTTGCATTTCACATGTGCTAATACTATTCTCTCCAGCTATGGGTAAATAATAAAACAGTCTTGAGTTCTTTAATTCTGTTTTTTGGGTGTGAAGAACTATCACATAGAATTTGGTTGATGTGGATTAGCAATATATCAATGCTAAAAATAAAATTATATAATTTTGTTCTTTGTGACATTTTAACACTTTCTTCTATGAATTACATATTTATAACTACTCAATTGGAGGCTTGTAGTGTAATGGTTACAGTTGTAGGAAATGGACATGGATAGATGAGTTCAAATCCTGGACGAGGATGTTTGCATTTCAATAGTGTTAATACCAAGAGAAATGTATGCTTCATATAAATGCTAAAAAATTTGATTTTTAACATCTCAACCATTTCACGACTGGTTTTTTGACATCTCAACCACTGAACTCATCTGATGATTGGATTACATGAAATTACCATTGAATTATAATATATATTATATATATAATATATATATATATATTAAAAACTCTGTATATTTATCTTTAGATTCGTTATTAATATTTTCAAAGGCATCTTTTGTGTCTCAGAAATATCTTGATGAAATAATTTTTTTTTTTTTTCTGATAGTTTTTCTTGTAAATATTTTTCAGTTTTAAGACAGTTTTTCATATATAGGAAATTTAATTTCATAAAAATGTACAGAAAATTATGAAACGAAAAAAAATTTTTTTTTTTTTTTTTCATCTTTTGCTCTCAATAATATTTTACACTACCACACTGTTTCTGTGATGAAATTATCATTATTCATATATAGTGATTAGTATCTTAATTTTGGTTGTTTATAATAATAATAGTGGTATTGTTCCATTTCTGGAGCTCTGGGAGAGTGTGGAGTACTCTCTCATTGCATTTACTCCCATATCTGCTCTGACCCAGAGTGGTAGTATCTGTTAGGGTCTCATCTATGGGTTAAATAGATTAAAAAAATGAGTTTTAGAAAAAATTGAATACCTAATAGAGAATGATAAAACAAAAAACATCTTTGGCATAAAATAAACCAAGGGTTGACGTGCTGTAAAAATCCAACCAACATTATAATAATAATGATACTTGGGCCTTGCCAAGAACCAAGAAAACTGTGAAGACGAAGGTCATACCAATTGTAATTGGGGCCCTTGGAATGGTCCCCAAGCTGCTGGAAAAGAATTTGGGTGAATTGAAAATCAGAGGAAGAATAAAGACAATCCAAACTACAGCACTGTTGGGATCAACTAGAATACTCAGCAGAGTCCTGGAGATTTGCTGTCACTCAGCCTCTGGTGAAACCACCGGCTACGGCAGGTGAGAAAACCTAATAATAATGATAATAATGTTCTGGCCATCATACCCTCTGGGGTAAATCAATGTATAATGCAACACCAGGAAGTAATTAATTCTTTCTATTTTTTTTTCCTTTTTCATTATTAAATGCCAAAAATAGTTTATTAATTTTTAAAAAAAATTCTTTATTAGTTTTAAAATAAATTTTAAAATTCTTGACATTTAAAAAAAAAGATTTAAGCATTTTTAATTATAAATTACAGGAAATTTTTAAAATAATGAATCACTATTTAGAAAAGAAATAATTGATAAAATCAAAAATTGGCAAAACTTAACCTTTATTATGAAATGTATTTTTAGAAGCAGTGGAGATTGCAGAGAATAATTTCAAAGATGAAAACATTTTCAGATATGCTGATAGGTACACATCCTGCATCCCTGATATATATATATATAAGGAGTAAATCCAACAAATGTGGTAAAATAAGAAGAAAAATGCAGATAAAACACCACAACAACTAAATTCAAATGATATTTCACCTCAGTCTTTTGTGAAGCTTGTCGAATTTGAAATTCAAAAAAGCTTTGCAAAATATTATTTGAATTTAGTTGTGTTGTTTTCCGCATTTTTCCTCTGTTTTCAACCAAGAAGACCTCTCCTTTTTATATATATATATATATATATATATAAAATTATGTATGAGGTAAACAAACAAATGTGTTTATTTTTATATGGCTTTAAGCCGACAATTTTTGCAGGATATGTGCTTAATTGAAGTCATACCTAATTTTGAAAATTAATTAGTAATAATTAATGAATTTTAGGCGGGCATATATGTTCAAATGTAAGGCTAACAAATCGAGAAAATGTCAATCCTGAATGTACATTTCGACTTATTAGGCTCATCAGCAAGGTTATAGACATGGAGACTGCTCTGCGTGTGACTCAAAACCTCGACTGTCAAGCTGACAGGTGAAGTCTCTAACCATTACACTAGCTTGCCATTCCCACATTCTTCGTTCGTTTTGAAACTTATTTATATTCCACTTTTTATTGACTTGCTACACGACAGTATGAGGTTAAGTAAAAAAAAATATATATATAATATATATATATATATATATATATATGAGAGAGAGAGAGTTTTTTATAGATCCAGTGAGAGAAAAGTATATATTTTATAAAGAAAAAGTTTACAAGTGTTTTCAATTTTTGGTAACTACCTTACAAGTTCCATGTGTGCATCAAAAATTATTTGTAATTCATTGGACCACATGGTTTTAAAAAATATCTACACAAAATGTTATTCCTTGACCTCTGGTCTATTTTTAAAACAATTTCATACAAAGTTGATATACACTGTAAAAACCTATCAATCCTTATCAGTGTATAATCTGTAAGAATAAATAAATTTTGTCTTGTCATGCATTATTCACCTGTCAAGAGTTGAAGAATCTGAAGAATGCCATTAGCAGAAAGATACAAGTGTTACATAATCTATGTGGTTGCATAAGATTATTGTCAATCCCCTGTATTTCTAAAGGGATGGCCCCTTTTCATATCACGGGCGGGACTTTCCATGGAATAGTACAGAAAGCCGCGAAATATATGAAGTCACGTGGGACCTGGTTGGGGCTTCAGTTTCAGTTGGACGTCAGGCAGAAAGGAATGTACTGCCTTAACGGAAACTCACCTGCTACGCGCGCTATGTTTAGTTACTGAAATGTTTAGTTAAGTAAATAAAAGCTTACGAAAATAACAACGTTTTGTGGTTGTGAAATGTCTTGGTAACAAGACTGATCTAGAAGAAGAAATGAGTTAAGTGCGACCGACCACCAAGACAAAGTCCAGACGTTTGAAGAGATGTAAGATAGAAAAGATGAACGGCAGAAGAATAGAAGAAAGAAAGAAGATTATAAAACACAAGGAGAAGTTTTAACAAAACCCCTCTTGTTACAAGATTTTTACTTATAAAATCTGTTGCATTCACATAGAGCCAATACCATTGGAAAAGATGAATCTAATTCTTCTTCCTCCAGCTATGGGTAAATAGAAGAGCAGACTGAGTTCTTTAACCTTTGTATGGTAACTGATCTAAGAGAAGGAAAATTCTGAATTCAAACTTTTTAAACTCTGCTCAAATTTGACCTTCTGCCACAATCCTGCTCATGTGGAGAGACAAGGTAAATACATATAAACCCCTCTCCCCTTCTTTTTCTGACTGAATAATATTTAATGCATTGAGAATTCAGACCACAGTCCAGGATCATTCCTGTCAGTTAAGACTTAAAAAGATTTCATTTTAATCTATCATACATATATAAAGGGCAGTGGTGTTTTGTATGGGTGGTTGGGGTTAAAGGATGAAATATGAAAATAAAACAATTACAACAAAGTGGAATATATAATATATAATATAATATACACACACACACACACACACACATCTCTTGCTATTTGTGCAACAATTATGAAGATTTGATTTATATTCAAAGATGTTTAAAAATTAAAATATACATAGAAATAGCATTGAAATTGTACTTAAAAATGTCCAACATTTGTAAATCTCAAAAGTAAACAAAATCAGTACACCAGGGCTACCCAGTCTACCCAGGTGATGCTGGGTAAATACTTCTAGTTAATAATAAAAAAATATTTTTAAAATCTACCTTATTTTAGGTCAGATTGAAAATACATTTTGCTATAGCTAAAAAAAGAAAGAAAAGAGGCGCGTGGTCTAATGGTTAGAGTCGTAGGAAATGGAATTGTCAACCCGAGTTCAAATAAATTTGTTTTCAATTCTGGCGAAGCTGTTTGCATTTCCACATGGCACTGAATACTCTTGGGAACGGTATGAATCCAATTCTCCCTCTAGCTATAGCAAATAGCAGGGCAGACTGGGCTTTTTAACCATGGTAAGTAACCAGTCTAGAGAAGGAAAACTCTGAATTCAAACCTGTTAAACTCTGCTTAAGAAATGACCTGCTCATGTGGTGGGGTTGGTAAATATATATAGTTAAAAAAAAAAGTATGTGATTGATGTAGATACTCAAACCAGATTTGTGTTTTAAGGTGAAGAATGGACATTTTAAATGTCTTCTCTCCGTTTTCATTTTAGTCCAATACCCATTCATCTTATCGTGCATCCATTCAATTTGACTTTGTTAATGAAGATAATCTTTTTTGTGCATGATCTCCTAAAGGATGGAAATTCCAAGTGAAGAATAGACCTAATTCTTAACTGTTCTACTACAATGACAGTTAAAGGCTTTAGTACTGCTGCTACTTGCTTGCTTATTGTGACTCAACAAGTTTATTTAAAGATTGTCAATCGAGAACTCAGTGATGAACTATCTTCAATATGAATTTATTCTTTGCATAAAAGCTGATAGAAGTAATTGACCAAAAGAGAGGTTCAGCAAGAGTAACACTATTTTGGATTTTTTTTTTTTTTCTCTTTTGTGAGGAAAAAAGAGTTCTCTTTAGCTTTTTCTTTATATCTCTCTTCCTTCTGAAACCTCTTTATGTTATAATTCTCATTACTCGTTTTCTGATCATTTTTCACTATCTTATGTATGCGGAGTTCTAGCGTCTGGAACTTTCATTTGAGATTTTGTGTCTGGTCTTCCATTAGGGATTTCTCGTCTATCAGAAGCCCTGGATCATTATAGTTTTTGGATAAAATAACTCAAGACGGAGATTTTCTTTATATCATATTTTATTTAGAAATCCCCATCCAGACTAACTGCGCAGAGTGTGAGTATGGGAGCACGCTGATCAACGACTTGCATCTCCATGGCTTGTCCACTACTGATCTCTTTCAATCAAAACCGGAAAGAGCTTTTATTTCTATTTCTCTACTAATTCTCACGGTATCTACTGGGAAAGGTAAACACGAGTTTAACATGTGCCAATCATCTTCCATGATATCGACACATACTCCCACTCAAAAAAACTGCTAGCTGTAATTTTAACAGCCATTTTGATTCTAACACTAACCCTACACAATTGTTAGGTACTAACAATTATGTAACATTTGTTACTTATAAAAACTGTTTGCTTTTCACATAGTGCCAATACCCTTGGGAAAAGTATTAATCTAATTCTTCTCCCTCTAGCTATGGTAAATAGTAGAGCAAGACTGAGTTCTTTAAACTTTGTATGGCAACTGATCTAAGGGAAGGAAAATTCTGAATTCAAACTTGTTAACTCTGCTCCCTTTCCTTCTGAAACCTTATTCCACATGTGTAATAATACATACACACACACACACATACACATACACACTGACAGAAAATAAAAATCAGCATCTTGTTAATGTTACATTTCAATTTACTCAAGCTTAAAACCTACAGGTAATATAGATGGTTTACAATAAATGATCATATATACAAATCAATTTATGTATAAGTTTCAAATTAAAAGGGGGGTATCTTAAACTGGAATATGTTTACCTCTCTTTGGGCCGCCATGGAAAAGGGTTTGAGAGGCAAACATATTCCAGTGATCTCTCCATTTCAAAGGTGAACATGCTATTGAGGGAAACAGTGACTATGTGGAGAAGTAGGGATGTGATCCACAGAGGACTACCTTCACTTTGATGTATGATACATGTTCCTGTGTTGTAAATTATACCTGTCCTAAAACAAAATGGCATACTTTTTACTCACCTTGTACATTCTCTTCTTGAAGGGGACAATTGCTATTGAGAGAATGGAACTATGTGGAGATAGGATGGTATCCACAGGGGAACTAGCTTCATTTGCCAGTCTTTTATTTTGTCTTTCAATGGCCTGTGGTTAAAACTTGGCTCTTTCTCAATCAGACAAGTTCCAATCCTGGACGAGAATTACTATTACTCTTTATTGTTGCTTGATTTAACAAGCATCTCACATCATCTAGGTTCCATATAATCATATAGAGACTGTTTCATATTTACTATTATATAGTATAGCTGTTTTTTGAGTTATTGTAGATATATTTTTATTTTTATATATATTCACTGTTTTTAGTAGATCTATTTGACCTATTGAAGTACTAACATGTACTACCAGACCAGGTCAGTATATTGTATATATGTGTTACTCCAACTATTGCTAAATAGTACTGTAAGAAATCATTCGTTTAAGCAATTGGTCATGAATAAGAGAAGGATCATAAAAAACATCTTCTAAAGAATGGAATGATAAATTGAAGAAGGAATAGACATTGGCCGAAACATTGTACAACAAGAAGATGAGGACAAAAGTCCCAAATAATACATAAAATTGAAGTATTTTATTATTATATTTTTTATATAAAAAATAAAAATAACTTCATTGTTTCAATTTCCCCCCATAACAAAACAAAACATATTTTACACAATCCACATATTTACCTCATAACTTTACTTAATTCTTTAATTTATATTCATTAATATTTATTTATTCATTAATCTATTCTTCTATATCATTCATATCCCATATATTATATCTATTTTTTACATATTTACCAACCTCTCCCCAGATAAGTTGGTGCTCCTATTAAGTATATTAGGGTGGTGATTTATATATTGTAAAATTTCAAATTCCTCAAAGAAGTGAAAATTGGTCTCTTTGCAATGATAACAAAAACTAGAATCTCTTACTTCAAACCAATTGTTTGAGGAAAGCTATCAAAGAATACTAAAATGCACCAAAATCCTTGTTTTGTTCGCAACGTATAGCCTTAGAAATCAATATATATATAAATTTCAATATTTAAAACAGAAAAGCTTGTCAATTAAAACAGAAAAAAAAAATTATAACTAGAATTCAACTAACAACCCTCTGACACATCTGAATATAATATATATAATTATATTTATATATATATATATATTAATATTATATAACCATATATATATATTTACCTAATAATTAGCATAAATGATAAATTTTTAACAATTAAAAATCTATTTTCCTCAAAACGAAGAAAGTTAAAGCAAATATTTTGTGGTGGTATACACCCCACAATTGTTTAAATTTGGCAACTTTTGCACATGGGAGATGTTACAGTTCAATACTACCTATTACAGTGGACTGCTAGGCACTTATATTTCTACTTCTATAGGACAAATATTTTTCAATCAGGTCATACTACTGCATGTATCCATGCTTTTCTCACTGCAGCCATCCCTACCATATGCCTCTGAGTCCTCTGTGCAGCATCTAGAATTGTCCAACAAGCTGATGATGTAGGGTTTTTGCTAGTTGGTAATACACTGCGTGTCCATGTCAACACTTATGAGTTTGAAGCTATATAGAACATGTCTTATTTGAAATGGTGTGGTGTGATAATCACGAGTACTTCTAAACAATACATAATACATAACAATATCAAATAGTAACAGCACCTATATGAATTTTCCCAACCAATTTTCCTTATGGCAAGCCCAACCCCTTTTATCATATGGGTGCAGAAGGCGTGGGCTGCGGGTCTACATGTCCTGGGAATGACGTTAAACTCTATCTGAATGGTGAGGTTCCAGTTTTGGAGGTTTGGGAATGTGGAGCACCCCTTCATCACCATTGCTCCCTGGTCCCACTCTGACCCGGAGTGGTAGTACCTGTTAGGGTCCCATCTATGGGTTAAATAGAAAAACATGAGTTGATAAACAAAATTGTATTATCCATTAAGAATTGATTTATTTCAAAACTTTATCGGCATTAAATAACCCACTGAGGTTGGATATGCCGTAAAACAAAAACAAAACAAAACAACATAGTAAACAAAAGAAGAAGAAAAAGGCTTAAATTATGCAGAGTTTAAAGTATCTAAAAAGTGAAAAACAACATGTGCAGTTTCTCTGACCTTAATGAGGGGCCAAGAAGTATGGACAAAAAACCGAATTCTCAAACAATTATTTCCTCCCCAGAGAGCTCAACCCACTACATAATATTTTCAAATATAAAATAAGATAGTAATAAAAACATGATAAAAACTCACAATTCAAAATTTCATGTTTGAATCCTATTCAAAACGATGGCAAAGTTTGAAGAAAATTATTTGGGTGGTAATTCTTTGTTAATTTGCAACTTTTTGCACATGGGAGACGTTACAGGTCCAAAATCGACCACCCTAATGTATGTACATGGACTGATAATGGATTTCTACTTGTGTTTTTATATATATATATATATATATATAATATATATATATATATAAACACACACATACACACACCAACCCTCCGCACAAGCAGGATGCGACACTAGGTCAATTTCTTAAGCAGAGTGTAACAAGTTGAATTCAGAGTTTTCCTTCTCCTAGACAGGTTGCCTTACCAAAGTTGAAGAGCCTAGTCTGCCCTACTATTTACCCATAGCTGGAGGGAGTATAATTGATTCATACCTTTCTCAGTGTATTAGCGCTATGTGGAATGCAAAGTTTCGTCTCGGATTTGAACTCTGGACGATGAGTCCATTTCCTACGACTCTAACCATTAGACCACATGCCTCCATTCTATTTGTATAGGACGAATGTCTAAAAAAAAAAATGCTTTTACTAATTTTTTTACTATTTAATCATTATTCATTAGATACAAGAGAATTAAGATCTGAATTTTTTTATTATAATCTTATAACTAAAAGTTTCATGTAACCATTAGCATACAATCATTAGATGAAACTTTCTTAAAAGTAACGGTTTGTAGGTGTTGTTGAGTTACTTCATACCAGACAATTGCCCCCCCCCCCGGGTTTCTGCTTCAGAAAAAGAAGTCTACCAAAAGCCCCCCCCCTCCTCTCCATAATGATCTTTGTCCTTATCCAATACATTCAGGTCCTGCAATCTGTGTGTCCTTATATAACAAGCCATTAGAATTAAGTAGATTTTGATTTGAAATTTCAAAGACTGGAAATTGTTTCTATAGTAACTCTCACATAATTCACATAGTCATTTAGTTACCATCAGTGAACAATACATCTTAATTAATAATGAAAAAAAACTGTAGTACTTTCAGCACATAAAGCTCACTTTACTAACCTTATACATTCTTTCAGTAGTCTGTTGAAGGTTATGGTTGATTTTTAGTGAGTTTTTCATGAATATCTGCTTAGATTAACAAAAACTGGGTAGACATCATGTCATATAGTACCTTAAATAAGGAGAAATGGAATTATCTGTTTTTCTTATGATATGTCTGAAAAAACCTTGGGAAGAGAGAACAAGATTCTCACAGAAACTTGTTTAACTCTTACGTCCTATACCCCTCATTCCACCCGGCCAGAAGTCACATTTGTTTTCCTAATCCTCCCCAAATGATAGCTTTGGTTTAAAATTTAATATTAAAACATATTAGAAGTTTTTATTTTAAGGCAAATAACAGTAACTTTAAATGAAAGGCCAATTTTAGCCATTTTGTGATAAATCCTTATAGACTTAAGAAATTCTCAATAGGATGTTAAGAGTTAATTCAACCTAGCAATTGCTAATGACTCTTTTCACCTTGTATTTTTGCCTTGTAAAGCTTTTTCCCTATCCTTAATACTTGTTGTGTTTCTTCCTATTATTTCTCTTGATAACTTTCTGATACTCAAGTTTACAACACCTGTACAGATAACACTAAATCCAGAGCCAATCTAACAAAAGTAAATATATATATATATTATCACTAGGTGAATCAAAAGTTTTGCAATATTTTGATTAATGTGAGGCACAAGCTCAGACACTACTGGAAAATGTTTCTGTAGTAACCCTAACATAATTTAGTCATTTAGTTTACTTTCACCAATTGTTGTTGTTGTTCTTTTGCTGTTTCTCTCTTCTCTCTTCACCTCTCTCTCTCTTTCACTCTCTCTCTCTCTTTCACTCGTCTCTCTCTCTTTCACTTCTCTCTATCTCTCTCGTATAATTTAAACATTTGCCTTTTAACTATCGCAAGTATAATGCACTATATATATGCATGTTATTATTCTTTTTTTTTTTTTTTTTTTTCTTTTTTTTTCAAAGTAATTTCACTTTTTGATATTGACTTTCTTTCTGAGTGTACTTGTAACTAGTCTTGTTCAATGAACACTGTAATTGATTTGAATTTTTAGGATCCAGTTAAAAAAAAAACAATTTGGGAACTCAAATGGATTATGATTTGTTGGGTTGAAATTTATCTATGAGAAGGATTTAAAAGTAATTGTAACTTCTACTAAAATAATACCAGTTACTATCAGTAAAAATACATTTATTAATTTGATATGAAAAACTGTATAGAGCCTTCAGCTCATAGAGCTCAGTTACTAGATTTAGACATTTTTTCCCATAGCCTGTTGAAAGATAAAATTGTTGACTTTTAGTGAGTTTTTCATAAAGATATCTTAGATTAACAAAAACTGGGTTGTTGACCCTGTACAGATAGAAACTAAGATCAAGATCCAATCCTAACAAGGAGTTTATATATACACTAAGTTGAGTCAAAAGTTTTGCAATATTTTTCAAGTTTAAAATTCCCAAATGCTTTGCCAAGATCAATGAAGCAGTCCTAGAGAAGGCTCAACATTCCAGCTGTGTTCTCTACCGACAGTGTCGTCTCTGATGGCTGGACCATGTTTTGCCAGATGAATGATGGACGAATCGCAAAGGACATCCTCTATGCAGAGCTTTTGTCTGGTAAGACACAGATTGGTCACCCCACAGCTGTGTTTTTAAGAATTAATGCCTCGGCTATGGATTAAATAGTACTCTACTGTTTTTCTAGAAGGATTGTTTTGGTATAGATAACCCTTGAAGGTTGATATGGGCCATTAAACAAAGAAAACCAACAGAATTATGTTCCAGTCCAAATTCATAAAGCATAGTTTCTGAATTGAACAATGTTGCATCATTCATCTGTGCGTTATTCAGATCAAACATGTGGTGAAACAATGCACAAATGCCAGTGCAGCAACTATCACAGTGCAATCAATCAAAGTGGGTACCTTTCACGGCTTAAAACTGCTTCATCTGTTATTGTTGTTGCATCCTTCTGTTTGCTAAAGACTATTGAAGTCAGTAAGTCTACTGTTTAGTTTGAATAACAGCAGCTAAGTACCACTTAAGCAGTGTCCAAGACAGTTGGGTATATATTAGAAATCAAGAATGACCCATTCAGAATTTGGGTGATTCCATTCCTTGGGTCTGATTGACTGCTTGATTTGAATGACATTGTGGAGTCTTTTATAAATATCCTGTCATTCTGCAGTAGACTTTTGGACTATTCGGGGTTGTATTTAAGTTACAACCGTTTTTTTGCGTTGTCTTCCCAGTTCGACGGTAATTGAACTTTATTATCTTCAAAGACGAAGGCATAGTGTCCAATTTTTTCTTTTTAACTGCATCTGCGCGAGTGCTTAACAGGCCAATTTTTGAAATGGCAATCTCTGGTGCAGTGACTGCAAACAAACGGTGATGCTTGCTGGAGTTGCCTTCTTCCTCTCTTTTTCACTCCTTTTCATGCCTTGTTTAACAAGGAGGCAACAGGCCGCACGGTTTTCTGCACCAACCTCCATGTGGTTGGGTGAGTGGCATGTCTTTCATGTTTCTTGCAGACATCTTTAAGCATAGGCATGGTCTCCCTACCAGAGTCGGGCCCTCTAATTCGCCAATCAGTAAGTCTGGGATGCAGCCCTTTGTCCATTTTATCTGTCTGGTATTCAAATCACACATGGAGTGAAGCAATGGGCAATATGTCAGTGCAAGCAACTACCGCAAACTACTACCCCCCCAGCAGGTCTTTCTACAGTTTGAATTGCTTTAATCATATGATTATGATCTACTAAAAATATGCAAATCTTTTGACTCACCCTAGTATAAACAAAACTGGGTTAACCTGTATAGATAGAAAAATTAAAGATCAAGAGCTAACCTTAACGGAATTAACATATATATATATAATATAATATATATATAAATGTTGTTCTGGTTCCAACGGGAAAGAAAAATCATATTTTATAAAAAAAAAAAGAAGTCCGAAAATGTATTATGTTTCAAGAAAAAATCTTTTTTATTCTTTTTGTCTTACATATGCAACACATGTTTCAGATCTTCCTGGTATCTTCTTCAGGCTTTGATAGATAATATTTCAATCAAAGCCTGAAGAAGATACAAGAAGATCTGAGACATGTGTTGCATATGTAAGACAAAAAGAATTTTTTTAAATTTCTGAAACATAATACATTTTGCGGACCTTCTTTTTATATATATAATATATATATATATATATATATATAGTAAAAGGGTGCAGTTAATGGTTACTGTCATAGAAAATGGACAAAGCAAGGCGGAGGTCAAAATCCTGGACAAGGCTGTTTGCATTCACATAGCACTAATACCCCCTAGGGAAAGGTATACATCCAACTATTCTCCCTCATTGGTATGAGTTAAATAGTATGACAGCTGGGCTCTTTAACTTTGGTTTAGGCAACCAGAACCAGGAGAAGGAACTCTGAATCAAATCTGGTTAAAACTCCTTAAAAAATAGACCTTGTGTCACATCCAATTGTGCATGTGGGGTTGGTAAAAGTGTATATATGTATATACAATATTCTATTTTGATCATCAAGTCAGATTTTGATTAAACTTAACTAATTTTTCTAAGAATTATCTAACCAAAATAATATACACTTGAAGACAATTATTCATTAGGGTTAGTTCATTCAGTATTTTTTTTTTATGTCTTAGTCTGTAATATAATGTCAGAATCCATCTCTTCACCTATCCATGTTGGCTGGCTATCTGCCTCTGCCTGACACTTTTAAATCAATAATTTTCCCGCTTCATGTTATAGGCAGTTTTTGTTTAAATCGAACTTAAACGGACCTAAATTCCACCATCGTATGTCACCTTGCCTAAAGAAAAAAATATATCAAAAATCAAGGAATTAATTGAATTAATGAAATGTCAATGTTGACATATTAATGATTAAAAGATATATAGCACCAGTTATTTATTTAAAAACTTTTACATTTTTTTCAAAGGTCAGTTAACTTTGAACCACATATCTTTTGAAATTGTGTGTTATGTCTCAAAGGATAACATAGTTCAAAGCTAACTAACCTGAAAAAGTGTAAAACGTTTTTAAATAAAATAACTGTGCATTATATCTTTCATTCATTAACTCTTAATGTCCTATAACACCTCATTCCCCGCTGGAAGTCACATTTGTTTTCCTAATCACCTAAACGATAGCCTTTGTTTAAATGTAATATTAAACATATTTAGAAGTCTTTTAATTTAAAGGAAATATCTCCAGGTTAAAATTTAAATTAAAAGGATCATTTTAGCCATTTTAAAATATAATTCCTTAATAGAAATGGGGTTTCTGGAATTCTTTAACAGGAATGTTAAAGAGTTAATATATCCACACTGAAAATTTTCATTAATTCGGTTTAATTCCCTGTTTTGGTATTTTTTCTTTCCGCAGGTTGGATACCATGGTGGAATAGGTCTGTTTAAGTTGATTTAAACCCCCAGTTTTTAATTTCTTCAAAGTTTCATTTTTTAGTGAATTTTTAAAACAAAAGAAAAGAACAAAATCCTTGTAAATGATATAATTTTTAAAAAATTGAACTTTAAATCTATTTTTGTTGTCCTAGAACTTAACTTTTATTCACAGCACAATTTTTCTGTTTCCATCTGGATTTGTTTACCCACTATTTTTTATTTAACCACCATGATGCCAATGCAATGGTTGATTTTTTGTTGTGCGGCGCTAGTAGCCAGAAGTTCTCCAAGACATAACAAATCATCATACCCAAAAATTGTTAAAGAAGTTGTACTGTTATGGTATGATAAGGCGAAATTTAATTTTTATCCTTTATTTTTATCTAAATAATGAAATAACTTTATTTGTGTGTACAGATGTTTAGGTAAAACTTCCTTTTTTTTTTTTTTTTTTTTTTTTTTTTTTTTTTTTTTTTTTTTTTTTTTTTCTTGTTCATATAAATGCAGGAAGTGATTTATTTAGTGGATTAAATAAAAAATAAAACTGAAGCGCCCATAAGGTTGTTCTAGGTTATCGATTTGGTCGATTAGGTTCTCTAATTTGAGTACCCAATTTTGGTTGCTGTTGCAGGAATTGCTCTCGCTCAATGTCAGGTTTTGTCACCCCCTTCTTCCTGCAGGTCATCCTCCACAGGGGGCTACCTGAACGAGGTGTCTCCCTCACAAATGTATTCCGACCAGTCCCTTCTAGTGCCAAGCACCGAAATCAGTGCAAGTAATGATCCCAAACAACCTACTGTGTTGATTCTTAAGGCTGGGCC